>CM021110.1:110004597-110115703 GCA_007115665.2 Sequoiadendron giganteum
TCTCTCAATCTCTCTACCTTCCTCCTTATCTCTCTCTCTCTCTCTCTCCCCTCTTCCCTCTCTACTCTCTTTCTTTCTATCTCACCTTTCTCTCTCTACATATCCCTCTCTCCCTCCTCTCTCTCTATCTTACCTCCCTCCCTACCTCTCCTTCTCTCTCTCCTTCCCTCTCCACTTCTCTCTATTTCCCCTCCCTCTCTCTACCCACCTCTCTCTCTATTACTCTCTCTCTCTCTCACTCATCTCTCTCCATATGTATCTCTCCTTCTATCCCTATCTCTCCCTACATCTCTCCTTCCCTTTCTAATTCTCTCTATCTCCCCCTCCCTCTCTCTACCTACCTCTATTAATCTCTCTCTCACCTTTCTCTCTCCATACATATCTCTCCCTCTATCCCTACCTCTCCCTACATCTATCCTTCCCTCTCTTCTTCTATCTATCTCCCCCTCCCTCTATACCTACCTCTCTCTCACCTCTCTCTCTCCATCCCTACCTCTCCCTCCATCTCTCCTTCCCTCTTTACTTCTCTCTACGTACCTATCCCTCTATACCTATTTCTCTCTCCCTCTCTCACTCCCTCCTTCCCTCTCTCAATCTCTTCACCTTCCTCCTCTCTATACTCTCATCACTTCTCCCTACCTCCCTCTCTCTCTATCTCAACTCTCTCTCCCTACCTCTCCCTCCTTCCCCCTCTTTTTCTCTCTCTCCCTCCCCCTCTTTCTCTCTTTCTCTCTCCCCCCTCTCTCTCTCCCTACCCCTCTTTGAATCTCCTCACCCTTCTCTACCTACCTCTCTCTCCTATTTATCTCAACTATCCCTCTTTACCTCTCCCTCCCTCCCTTGTCTCTCCCACTTCCCCTCTCTCTCCCTTCAACCCCTCTCAATCTCTATACCTTCGACCTTACCTCTCTCTCTCTGCTTTCCTCTCTAATCTCTCTCTCACCTCTCTCTCCCTACCTACCTCCCTCTCTCATCTCTCTTTATATATCACCTCTCTCTCTCCCTCCCTCCCTCCATACCTATCCTTCCCTCTCCCCTTCCCTCTCTCTCTACCTACCTATCATCCCTCCTCTCTCTCACCTCTCTCCCTCCTCCCTACCTCTCCTTCCCTATCTACTTCTCTCTATCTCCCCCTCCCTCTCTCTACCTACCTATCCCTCTATATCTCATTCTCCCTCTCTCCCTCCCTCCCTCCTCTCTCAATCTCTCCACCTTTCTCCTTCTCTCTCTACTCTCTCACTTATCCCTCTCTCCTCTCCCTCTCTACCTAATCCCTCTTTGTCCTCTCTATCTCAACCCTCTCTCTACCTATCTCTCACTCTCTACTCTCTTTCTCCCTATCTCACCTCTCTCTCTCTCTCTCTCTCTCTCTCTCTCTCTCTCTATATCTCCATCTCTCTCTCTCCCTCCCTTCATACTTCTTCATCCCTCTCTCCTTCCCTCTATACTTCTCTTTATCTCCCCTCCCTCTCTACCTACCTCTCTATGTTTCTCACTCATTTCTCTCTCTCCTTCCCTATGTACTTCTCTCTACCCACATATCCATCTATACATATTTATTTCTCTTGTCGTCCCTCCTTCCCTCTCTCAATGTCTCTACCTTCTTCCCTCTCTAATTATATCTCTATCACATCTCTCTATCATCTCCCTCTCTATCTCTCTCCTTCCCTCTCTACTATCTCTATCTCAACTCTCTTTCTCCCTACCTTTACCTCTCTCTATCTCTCTATCTTCCCTCTCTACTCTCTCTATCTCAACTCCCTCTCTCTCTCCCTACCTTTCCATCCCTCTCTATCTATCTATCTCTCCCTCCCTCCCTCTGTCTCTCTCTGTCTGTCTCTGTCTGTCTGTCTCTGTCTGTCTCTGTCTGTCTATCTGTCTGTCTCTGTCTCTGTTTGTCTGTCTGTCTGTCTCTAACTTACCCCTATATACCTATTTTTCTCTCCCTCTCTACTTCCTTTCTTTCTATCTAACCTATCTCTCCCTACATATATCCCTCCCCCTTCTCTCTCTATCTCAACTCCCTCTCCCTCTCCCTCTCTCCCTACCTCTCCTTCCCTCTCTACTTCTCTCTATCACTATCTCTCCCTTTATCCATACCTCTCCCTCCATATCTCCTTACCTCTTTCTATCTCTCCTCATCCTCTCTCTACCTGCCTCTCTCTCTCCTATTTATCTCAACTATCCCTCTTTACCTCTCCCTTCCTCCCCTCTCTCTCCCACCTCTCTCTCTCTCTCTCTCTCTCTTCCACCAACCTTCACTCTCTACTTATCTCTATCTAACCTATCCCTATATACCTCTTCCACTCTCCCTCCATCCCTCTCTTAATCTATCTACCTTCCACCTTACCTCTCTACTTCTCTCTATCACTTTTGTCTCTCCCCTTCTCTATATACTCTCTTTCTATCTCACCTCTCTCTCCTTACCTATCCCTCCCTCCCTCCTCTCTCCCTCTCCCTCTCTCTCTCCCCCTTCCCTCTCTCCCCCTTCCCTCTCTCCCTACCTATCCCTCCCCCCCTTCACTAGAGAGAGTACAGAGGGAATGAGAGAAAGAGGTGAGATGGAGGGAGAAGTGAGAGAGAGTAGAGAGAGGAGGAAGGTGGAGAGATTGAGGGAAGGAGGGAGGGAGGGAGAGAGAAATCTGTATAAAGGGATAGGTAGGTAGAGATAAGTAGAGAGGAAAGGAGAGATGGAGGGAGAGGTGAGACAAAGAAACATAGAGATAGAGGTAGGTAGAGAGGGAGGGGGAGATAAAGAGAAGTAGAGAGGGAAGGAGAGAGGGAGGGAGATATAGGAAGGTAGGGAGAGAGATGTGTGAAGAGGGATAGAGAGAGAGTAGAGAGAGAGGTGATATAGAGAAGTAAAGAGGGGAGGAGGGGAGATAAAGAGGTATAGAGGGATATGTTAGATAGAGAGAAGTAAAGAGGGAAGGTGGGTGGGAGGAAGGAAGAGAGAGACATAGATAGAGATAGATAGAGATCGAGAGAGAGGGGCAGATAGAGAAAATTAGACATGGAATAAGGGATGGAGAAGGAGAGAGGTGAGATAGAGATAAGTAGAGAGAGAATGGAGAGATAAAGAGAATTAGAGAGAGATATGGAGGGAAGGAGAGAGTGAGAGACAAAGAGGGGGAGGGAGGTAGGGAGAGAGGGGAGGAGAGAGAGAGAAATAGAGAGGGAGAGGGGTAGAGAGAGAGGGAGAGAGATAAAGAGAGATAGAGGGAGAGAGAGGTGAGATAGAGAGAGTAGAGAGGGAAGGGGAGAGAGAGGGAGGGAGAGGGAGAGAGGTGATAGAGAGAGGTGATAGAGAGATGTGATAGATAGATAAGTGGAGAGGGAAGGAGGAAGGTGGAGAAATTGAGGGAAGTAAGAAGGGATGTAGGGAGAGAGAAAGAGGTGTAGAGGGATAGATTAGATATAGATAAGTATAGACGGAAGGTGGGTGGGAGGGAGGGAGAGGATAGATAGAGAGTAGAGAGGGAAAGAGGTAGGGAGGGAGACATAGGTGAGATATAGAGTGATGGAGGGAGAGGTGGGTAAAGAGAGGGAGATATGAGATTAAGATAGGTAGAGGGGAGATAAAAGAGAGAGAGGAGAGATAGAGAAAAGTAGAGGGGAGGGATGGAAGGAGAGGTAAGGAGGAGATATAGGTGAGTGTGTGTGTATGAGAGAGAGAGAATGAGAGAAAATGAGGGGAGAGAGGAAGGGAGAGAGAGAGAAAGAGAGTAGAGAGGGAAGGGGGAAGAGAGATAGAGAGTAGAGAGGGAAGGAGAGAGTAAGAGAAAGAGGGGGAGGGAGAGAGAGGTAGAGATAGAGAGAAGTAGAGAGGGAAGGAGAGAGTGAGAGGAAAAGAGGGGAGGGAGGGAGAGAGGGGAAGAGAGAGATAAATAGAGGAGGGAGAGAGGGAGAGATAAGGAGGGAGATATGGAGAGAGAGGTGAGATAGAGAGAGTAGAGAGGGAAGGAGAGAGAGGGAGGGAGAGTGGGAGGGAGAGGGAGAGAGGTGATAAAGAGATATGGTAGAGAGATAAGTAGTGAGGAAATGTGGAAGGTGGAGAAATTGAGAGAGGTAAGAATGGATGGAGGGAGAGAGAAAGAGGTATAGAGGGATAGATTAGATAGAGATAAGTAGAGAGGGAAGGTGGGTGTGAGGGAGAGGAGAGATAGAGAGTAGAGAGGGAAAGAGGTAGGTAGGGAGACATAGGTGAGATACAAAGTGATGAAGGGAGAGGTAGGTAGAGAGAGAGATGTAGGGAGAGGTGGGTAAAGAGAGGGAGAGGGGAGATAAAGATAAATAGAGAGGGAAGGATATGTAGAGAGGAGAGATAGAGAAAATTAGAGAGGGGAGGGATGAAATGAGAGGTAAGGATGAGATAGAGGTGAGTGTGTGTATGTGAGAGAAGGAGAGTGAGAGGAGAGAGGAAGGGGGAGAGAGAGAATATAGAGGGAAGTTGGGGAGAGAGATAGAGAGTAAGAGAGAAAGAGGGGGAGGGAGAGAGAGGGAGAGAGAGTGGTAGGGAGGATAGGGAGAGGTGGTGCAGAGAGGGAAGGAGAGAGGAACCAGAGAGGAGAATGAGGGAGGGAAGGAGGGAGGTGAGGAGATGGAGGGAGAGTGGTGAGAGAGAGAGAGAGAGAGAGAGAGAGAGAGAGAGAGAGAGAGAGAGAGAGAGTTATGCAGGGATAGAGAGAATGGTGAGATAGAGAGGAGAGAGTGAGAGAGAAAGAGGGGGAGGGAGAGACACAGAGAGAGGTAGGTAGAGGAAGGGAAAGGAGAGATAAAGGGTAGAGAGGGAAATAGGTAGGGAAGGAGACATAGGTGAGATAGAGAGGGATGGAGAGAGAGAGAGTTATGGAGGGAGAGGTAGGTATAGAGAGGGTGAGGGGAGATAAAGAAAAGTAGGGAGGGAAGGAGAGAGAGGAGAGATAGAGAGTAGAGAGGGGAGAGAGAGAGAGAGAGAGAGAGAGAGAGAGAGAGAGAGAGAGAGAGAGAGAGAGAGAGAGAGAGAGAGAGAGAGAGAGAGAGAGAGAGAGAGAGAGAGAGAGAGAGAGAGAGAGAGAGGAGTGGACAGATAAAAAGGAGCAAATTGAGAGAGAAAAGAGGGGGGAGGAGGAGGACAAAGGGAGAGAGACCTGAGAGGAGAGATAAAAAGAAGGGATGGTGATGTTGAGAGAGGGGGGAGAGGAGAGATAGAGAGAAGTAGAGAGGGAAGGAGGGAGGGATAGTTAGGGAGGGAGATAAAGGTGTATGTGAGAGAGAGAGATAGATAGAGAGTGGTGAGATAGAGAGGAGAGAGTGAGAGGGAGGGAGAGAGAATTGTGAGATAGAGAGGAGAGAGTGAGAGAGAAATATGGGGAAGAGAGGGAGAGAGAGGTAGGTAGAGGGAGGGAGAGGAGAGATAGAGAATAGAGAGGGAAAGAGGTAGGGAGGGAGACATAGGTGAGATACAGAGCGATGGAGGGAGATGTAGGTAAAGAGAGGGAGAGGGGAGATACAAATAAATAGAGAGGGAAGGAGATATAGAGAGAGGAGATAGAGTGAAGTAGAGAGGGGAGGGAGGGAGGGAGAGGTGGGGAGGGGATAGAGGGGTCTGATAGATAAAGGGGAGAGAGGGAGGAAGGGAGAGAGAGGGAGGAAGAGGAGAGATAGAGAGTACAGAGGGAAGGAGAGAGAGAGAGAGCGAGAGCGAGCGAGAGAGAGAGAGCGAGAGCGAGCGAGAGAGAGAGAGATGATACAACTTGCTGAGTATTAATACATGAAATATAACTCAAAGTATAAGAAAGTAAAATGTCCATATGTAAATGTTTATTTCATGTATATAGTTTCCTTGGCAGAGAAAGAGAAAGAGAAAGATAAAAAACTAAATTTGGCATGAGCACCAAATGAAGAGTTCCAAAATTATTTGAATTTTGACATACTGAGCCTTAGGCTCGATCATCCGAGCCACTTGGCGCTCGCCAAATGGTCATTTTAGGTAAAAAAATAAAAGTGGCACCTTTTTGTGTCATAGATTGGTGCAAACACCTGTAGACAGTTTCAGTCGAAAGGGTTTTGACCCTTTCTATCAAATCCTTGCACATAAAATGAGTCACATTTCAAAGCGACAAAGGGAAAAATTCATTTTTTTAAAGTTTTGGGCGAAAGGGTTTCGCCCAAAACTCTATGTGCCACATATAGGCCACGTGGTTTCGAGTGAAAATGTTTCAACCAAAATTGTTTAGGTCAAAACTGTTTCACTTGGAACTATTTAGTTAGCTGAAAGTGTGACATAAGTTTTTGCTTCTACCCACTTGTACCAGAATTAATTCTAAAACTTGTGGGGTATATTAAATAAAAAAGTACATATAATTAAGACAAATCACAAGGATTCATAAACACTCTAGTCAAGTTAGGCTAGTTACATGCTACATGAAGTGATCAAGTCAAAGGTCTATATATGTGTGTGTGGTGTTGTAAAACCTCTTGTATCTCTCTATTTAGTGTCTAATGCTCTTGTGAAGTACTGTAAGGACTCTAGTGTAATGTGTAATATCACACAACCATCTTACGTTTTTGTATCCATTGGATATTTTACTTCCTTGTATGGTATTGTAAAATTCTTTGTAATATGTAGGAAAATGTAATGTATGGTAGTATATTATAGCTTAAGGTACCATATTATCTACTAGAACAAGACTTATCAAAATAGAATTAAGACCTTGCCAACAAATCCTAGAATTATCTTTTATCTCATACTTTAGACAAATCAAATGAATAAACTTGCAACAAGATGACGTTAATAGGTTGAATCTAAAATTATAAAATTTGAGCACAACTTTCTATTGGTGCAAAGAATCTTAAAATAATTCCATGGTACTTAGTGTTTAAATTCAATAAAAGGGAATTCTCCCAAATATATAAGAGGGCCTTTGGTTAGAAAATTCAACTCTCTAGTTCAATTTATTCTTTTATAGTTGTAGAGAAACAAGTAGATTTTTTTTAATTCTCAATCTCATTCACAAATTATTGGTTAAATCAAGTGTAGCATTATTAAGTTTTGTTAGATGATAGATGATAGTATTTCCATTGTCATCCATCTATCCAATAGTAATGGTGCACTATAGATATTATTTTCAGTACTTATTCAAAGGTTGTCTTAGTTCACCCTACTTTGTCCTTGTAGGAGAATAAATTGAGCATTATAGTTCACCAAAGTAGTTATAAAATTTTCTCAGGTTAATCCAACTCCTTCAATTTATTGGCTATAGTGGCCCAACAAAAATAGTAGGAAAAAATAACTAGCAAGAGTATGCAATGTAGATTGTAGCGAAATAAAAATATTTGATGGTAGTATGTTGTGAGTACATATACTAATGAAGTTTACATCATCTTCTTTTCCCAATGCTCCTTAATGGCCTCGTCAATATCTTGTAATTATTTTTCTACTGCCCTTGTGTCTCCTAATTAGTTATTGATCATATTGTATAATTTTTATTAAATAGGTAACGAGGAGCCTAATTCATATTGTGGTGTCACTTTTCTAATGTCCTATCTAAGTTATAACATAACCTCCTCCATATTAACACAACATCACATCTAATTAACTCTAAATATTTATATAATAACATCTCTAAGTGTATTATTTTGAATGAGAGTGATTTTTCCTAAATCCATTTGTAATCTTTACATTGTAGGTATAATAGGTATAGTTATCTAGGAGTAATTGTGAGAACCTATATATTTTTGGTATTGCTATGCCAATAAAACTTGTGAGGACAAGGATCTATTGGTGTTTTTATACAAATAAATCTTGAATATTCTTTAAGGGATTTCATAGTGTTCATGCCCATCTTGAATATTCTCTAAGGTAAATGAGTGAAAAATAAATAAATGAGTTTTTGAGAGCCTCTTGTAGGTGTGTGTGGGTGAATGATGCAACTGGGCTTCAGTTGAATCTCTTAATCTCAACAAGGTTTCTCTCGAACAATTTCACTTCAACAGTGCTCCAATATAAATGATCAGGCCCAATTTTTATTTACAATTTTATATTTGTAGGTTTCGATTAAAACCTTTTCGACTGATAACCTTGCACCACGTCAATGTCATGTCGTCACCACTTGGTTTTGATTGAAACCCCTTCAACCAAATACCTTCCAACCGAAAATATTTTGATAGGAATTATTTAGTTGGTCGAAAGTGTGACACAAGTTTGTACTTTTACCCTCATATGCCATGTCCTAAAGCATCACGTTCCCTATTGATTTTTTTGAAAAATATGGGGTAGCTAGGAATAGAGTTATGCACATAGCTTTCTTTAGTTACTCAAATACATTTATAGAGCTACTAAATTCCACTAGAAGGAATCAAGATTCAATAAAGTTGTGAGAGGTGATGCAATGCTGCCATAATTTCTTATAAATCAACAATAAAAATCTATAATACCTAAGAAACCCCATAGGTTCTTGAAGGTCTTAAGATTTTTCCACTCTACAATGGTCATAATCTTATGAGGGTTCACCTTAACCCCCTCAATAAGACCTAGGTAATCCACTTCTTTTATTCCAAACACGCACTTGGATGGCTTATCATACAACTAATTCTTCTCAAGAATCTCCAAAACCTTATTTACATGAGCTACAAGTGTTCCTCCCAAGTTTTACTATATATTAATAAATCATCAAAAAATACCATTTTTTTTTTTCTAGAAATGACCTAAAGATAGAGTTCATCAAGCTTTGGAATATTGATGGTACATTTGTGAGACCAAAGGGAATTACCAAAAATTCATAGTGGTCCTCATGGGTAATTTTTTTTTATCTTATATGTATGTCAACATCTCTAATTCTAATTTGATAATAAACAAAACAAAGATCAATAAATTGTAAAATAAACTACACCATTAGGATCATCTAACAAATCATCAATTACTAAATTAGGAAGCTTATATTTTAGGTGTACTTGTTGAGATCTCCATTATTAGGATGCATCCTCCAAGTTTCATCCTTCTTGTGCACCATTACCAAAGGAGAGGAGTAAGCACTCTAACTATGCTTGATAATATCGACCTCTAACATCTCTTGAGCTATCTTCTCAATCTTAATTTTTTGTACATTCAAGTACCTATAGGGCCTAAAGTTGGGTGTTTCGCTCACTAGTACTAGTTGAATTGAATGAACATGATATATTTTAGGAGGAAAGCCTTTTATCATCTCCCCAAAAATGATTGAGTTCTTATCTAAAATTACTTTAGATCTAGTGGTGTAGAATTCTTTGAGTATTATGATTCTACTAAATACAACTGGGCCATAAACCCATTTTCTCCTTTGTAAGCATATTATTTATTCGGTGTGAGCTTACCATTTAAGGATAATTTTAAATGTAACCATATTAATTCTATTGTTGTTCCCTATAAGTGAAAGTGCATGAATATCTCCTATAAGTCCACCTTAACTATTTCCAAAGTAGTAAGTGATTATACTCCAAAAAAATATATGTTGCACTCATGGAGATAGAAAACATTGGGTATTCAATATGATAATATACCATGGATAATTTACTACTATTAAATTTCCTTTAACAACTAACAATACCCCCATTCATAATTATGATCTAAAATTTTGGGGTTGGATATATAAAATAATCTAGACAAGCCACTAACTTCTTATTGATGAGGTTGTGAATGCTTCCAAAGAGTATCAACATTGTTACTTTCTCTTTCTTTAGGAAACCCACCACTTTGAGAGTTTATGGGGTGTTGAATCTAGCAATTACATGGAAATAGATGATCAGGTGAGTACCTCTAGATTCCTCTTCCATCTCATGCCTCCATCTAATGTCATTACTTCATACTCTTTTTCCTTATTTGGACCTTCAATATAGAATAATTTATTTTCAACATATTTATGACCTCGATACTATTTGATATCACATTTAAAACATAACCCTTTTTCTATGTTCTCTTTAATTTATTATGGAGTCAATTTGTTTGGGTTAAGGAAATTATTGTGTATGAGATATCATATCTCTTATGCTTATAAACCCTTGTCATGTGTTGGATAAATTATTTTCATTTCCTTTCCCTTCTATAAGTTAATTTGGACAAATACTTTGGTTGTCACATACATACCTCATATTTGATGTGGTTTTTAAACCCCATAAAGATATTTCCATCAAATTTTCTTCTATAGTGTCCTCCAATCTTAAACATAAGGTTTGAGATTGTTGAGTATAGACCTTGACCATACCTATTTGTTTCAATTTGATGGGTTGGAAAAATTAGCTATCCATAAAATTATCTCCATAATGTGTAGTGAGTTCCTCTTGATAAATTGACCACATGAACACATAGCCATTTTTTTATCCTCTTCACATAACCAATTATACCAAATGAATTTGTCTAGTCCCAAGTATAAAGATGTTGTTTCCACCTTTTTTTGACATGGAATATGATGAGGATTAAATGGTTTCTCCAATTAGTAGAGCCAATTGGTTTGATCCTTGCCATAAAACATTCTCATATCCATCTTTGGTGTGAAATTACTATGTATAAAATTATTTGGGCAATTATCCATCTTCAATTTTGACTCGAACCCCAAAAAAAATTGATTTGAAGGCTTGGAAGTGAATTTGGTGGAAACCCTAATTTTATAATAAATCCTTGAATTCTACTCCAAATGACCTCAAATTTGGATTGTATTAGGATAAATACGTTCTTCACAAACCCTATGCAAATTAGAAAAAAAATCATTCTTTTTAATCTGTGGAAGCAAATTAGGTGGAAACACTAATATAACCCTAATAATTTAATGACTCCTTTAATTCAACTCCAATTTCCTTAAATTTTTTATTGTATTATCCTAAATATGATATTCAATAAACCTTTTAAAAACATTAAAAAAACACCAAGGCAAGAGAGTTGTGTGCTTCCCAAAATGATCTCCAAAATTTTAAAAAATGCCTTGCCTTCATAGTGTCAAGATTATGCTTTGATACCACTTGTAATGAAACTAATTGCACAACAAAGGAATATAATAGGAAATATACTAAAGATACTCAATAATAATTATGAATAACAAGCCACTACAAGGGGGACCTCCTAATATCTCTAATGAGAACACAATATTGTAAATGGTTCTAATATCTCTAGGCTAATTAAATAAGATGTATACATATAAGCATAAATTATGCCTAGAATTATTAATTGAGAGTCATGGGAATGATAATTGACGATAAATGTTATTTTAGGAAATTAAATGTAAAGAAGGAAAGATGGATTTAGCTCTAGGCATGAAGATGGATGACTATAATTTAACTTTGGAATTTGGATTGTCTTAGGAATATAAGAGGCCTTTGTATTTGTAATGCCTTGAATTCTATGGAAGATCAATATCTCTTTCAAGGTCAAGTACACCCAAGTAGATAATTTCTAAAGTTGTTTTTTTTGACATGTGGATCTAATCCTGTAATTTGTGTCTTTGTTCTCTAGTTCACCAAATTTATTGATGTGTGGTTTGCTCTAAAATTGGTGGTATTTGAAAATACCTTTAGAATGTTGTTATATCACTACAAGACAAGTTCTCCTAGGTCAATCCTTGGAAAACACCAACCTTATGGTCATGCTATTGATCAAAGACAAAAGCAATGTGTATAAGTGCTCTACAATGATTATACATATTTGGATTTCGTGTAGATGCTCTAATTGAAGCATTGCATAGATTTTGCTTCCTTAAATGTAAATCAGTTAAATAATGCTTGTGGATGTGAGGTTGTGTGATTTGAACATGATTGAATGCATTTAGCTATACAAACATACCAACAAATCATGCAAATGTGTGTTTACCAATCTTGCAATGACTAGTGAAACAAACAAGAATCCACCAAATTTGAATTTGAAATGTCAAGGGTCAAAGAAATGGGGAGATCTATTACAAGTTTAAACAACTTAAATTGCAATTCCAAGCTTCGTTATTGCAGTACTAAATACTATTTTTAAATAATAACAAAGAAACAAAATATTACCACTAATATCATGAACTCAAATAAAATTACAACTTCTTTAAACCAAAACTATAAAACAAAGAGAAAAACCTTTAAAATCTAATTAATTTTTTTTCTTCAAAATTAAAAAATATTTATAAATAAATAACCAATCTACAATTAATGAATCAAATTATAATAATTTACGCCGAAGTTTACGCCGAAGGTGTATCCAATTTGAAGTGAGCCTGGCTCACTTTATCCATCCACGGTGCAACACATTCCACAGGGGTTGGGAGACCCTTGGTTTCATCTGGACGGTTGCTCATCTTCTGCAGCCAAAGACGAGCTAAGTTTGACCATCCACGACTCGAGTTCTGACCATAGAAATAATGCCCGTTGTTCATCGCAGACATCAAGCATATTGTCGCTTTCACTGGCCTGGGGATTTGACGTGAAATAATAGAAGGTTTTGGTGGGGTCTCTTCCTCATTGGTATTGATCTTTGACTCCTCCAATTTCGCGAGCTACAGCCTGAAATAAGGTTTCGGCAAGGGTGTAATCGCAACAAATAATTAGCATGTTCAATGCAGTGGACAAAACATAAACAATGAAGAATGGCTATGGATTTGATAGTGCGGAATGCTTACAGATCGAAAAGGTTGCCCAAATTTCCTAAACGAAATTTGTCGAGTTAAGCCTGTGTTGTACAATAAATATCTGCAAGAACAACTTGTTTTAATTAATCTAAAATGAATCTGATGCCTACAAATTCTGTGCTTGTAATTGATGTATAAAACTTACCGACTTTGGAGACCCGTAAGACTTCTAATTTTAGATGGCAGTGCTCTGTTTAGACCCATTGAATTTAGATGTCTATAAAAAAGAAGGCTTGTTAAAGATAAAACAGTAGGTAAAGATAAAACAGAGTAGGAGGAAAGGCAGAGTGAGTTACAGATGTAACACTTGAGAACCATCGCAAGTAACCCCAACCCAACTTGAAGCACAAGGAGCTTCACCTTCCTTCCCATCTCAGCTAAGACGTATTTTCCCATTGCAGTTGCAGCAAGGCCATCGTCGGCACTGTAATTCATACATGCCAAGAATATTTTAAAATCACTTCTTCTTAGCAGACAGTGACACACAAAACACTCTACTACAACTTACCATCTTTACTGTTAGTGACTCCTCCATCGATCCCAAAATGGAGAGAAGCAATGATGAATAGTAAGCAACGCTTGGGGGAATGCTCACACGACTAGCTACCATGCTAGTCAAAAGCAACTAGAGTCAGTAGGAAAATGAGAGGTCGCATTGATAAGGCCCATTAGAAGTGCACATCGAAGGGTTACTACAATGGCAAGTCATGCCCTTTCAGGCCTGCATGCACCTACTACATTGTCCACTCTAGTGTAAACATTGGAGATTAGTGCCATTGGAACAGTGTACATGAGGTTGGTAGTCTAGATGAGGATTAAGGTTGTGACCACTGCGTGATCAAGAAACTACTCTGCCAAGGGAGTCAATATCTCATACTACCACCATTCAAAATAGATAGTAAAACAACTGGCCAGAAGATTGGACTCATCTCCCTCATTCTCCACGTTAGGCATATATGGAAAAGGTGGAAGCATTGACAGGGCACACGAGCTGTTTGAACATAATACACTTATTACAGGAAATGTGCCTCCATAGTCCCCTCCCCTCTTCCCCGTATCCTCATATTCAATATGCATGCAAAATGTTGAATATAGTCATGGCATGTGTATGATTTTATTGTTTGCATGCAATCATGGGAGTGTAGACAAGACACGTCAACTATTTGCAAGTTAGTTATTTTATTTTTATTTTTGGGTAAAATTAGTTTTAAAATCTGTTTACAATAATTATTTTTGAAATTTCTTGTTAGTTAAAAGTTAGTGCATTTTCATATTATTTGTTAGTTTTGAATTTAAAATATAATTATTAAGTAGTGTGTAATATATTTGAAGCATTAAAGTATAGTTTATTTAATATGGACAAGTTTAACATGTCAAAAATCTAAGAAATTGAAATGGATACTTAAGTTGGAGGAGGTCATGTCAAAGCTAGAGGGTAAGGACATGGACGTGTTGCTAGATGCAAAAATGATAAGGGGCTTATTCTTCAAGCTTAGTCTTGATAGCCTCTCTAAATGCAAAAGAAAGAATAGAAAACAATATGACCATATCACACTATAAGCCAAAAATAATGTCGCTACTTATGTCAAACATATTAAGAAGCTTGAAATGAAATGTATTAATTATGAGAACCACCACTAGATACAAATCTATGTCAATGTCATTTCCATAGAATATGAATAATTGATAGAGTTGAAAATTTAGTCTTGAATTAATATTTAAATAAGATGTGTGCATATAGTAACATAAAATCAATACTTGTCATCTACGATAGATATAATGAAAAATCATGCAATTAGAAGTGTTTTTTTCATATAAGATGACTCTCCTAATGGAAGAAGTAGTTTTTCATATTAATTTAGCTAGTCATCTCACAAGTGAAAAGGACCATGATGATGGCAACAAAATTTTCAATGTCATTTCAAACATATTGATATGGTAAAAAATCATAACTATATAAGTTTTGTAGTTAAGAAACAATAAAGTATATGATTGGTCTTTTAAAATAATGAATTGAAACTAAATGAACAAAAGACACATTACATCAGGTTCTTGCCAATACTATTGAACACTATGAATTTTGTTACATCTAAGATGTTGAGTGATGTTAGAAATGTCATTTAAGGAGACAAAATAATTTAAAAGTCAACAATTTAATTTTATTAAGATCCAAAAAAAATCATATTATTTTACTTGCAATATAACAATAGAAAATGACTATTATGATATATATAATAGTTCTCATATCATTCAAGCTATTAATAGAGCTGAAAATCATATTATTTTACTTACCATATCACAATAGAAAATTACTATTATGATATATATAATAGTTCTCATATCATTCAAGCTATTAATAGAGATGAAATTTGATTCAATGAATCAAATGTACTGAATATGTAATTTACAAAAAAGATAAAGATTTTTTTTTTTTTGCACACCAATTGTTCCCAACATGAACGCATAGAAAAAAAAAGAAAAATGATATTTTTTATAATTATTTAAAATAAAAAAATAATTATCCAATATAGAATTGTTGTTCAATTTTTTAAATTCTATATGTTCATTGGCTAAATTAATAAAAGAAATTGAATGCATAGGATGTATTCCCAAGAGATGCATTTTGTAAGTTCTTTTCAATTTTGTTTGTGAATGAAGTGAATTATTTTGTGTAATAAATTGAGTGACCTTAGAAATGTCATATAAGGAGACAAAATAATTTTAGTAAGGCTAAAAATTATTTTCATATTAATTTACCTTAACACCTCACTATAGAAAATGACTATTATGATGTATATAATAGTTCTCATATCATTCAAACTATTAATAGACTTGAAAATTGATTCAATAAATTAAATGTATTGGACATGTACATAAACAATAAAAAAATAATTTTTGCACTAATTGTTCCCAACATGAATCAATAGAAAGAAAGATAAATAAAAAATTTATAATTATTTAAAATAAAAAATTAAATGTAGACTATAAGATTGTTGTTCAATATTGTTAATTATATATCTTCATTAGCTAAACTAACCAAAAAAAATTGAATGCATTAGATGCATTACTATTCCTACTCTGACAAAAACTAAAAATAGATGGAAGAGAAAACATAAAATTGTCTTTTAATTTAACATCTCGCCGCGTGTATCCCGAGAATGCACCGGGGCATGGATGCCTACCTTATCCATCCTACATGATCCATGCTACGACGACAGTTCCTTGATTTTCTCACCGGGCCATCAAACTCCGTACAAATTTTGTAGCATTTTGCTGGAACACTATATATGAAAGCAAAGCCATCCCTTGTTTTAAAAAATAAATTAAAACATTTTAAATATAAAAAATTAACATTTATTTAAAAAATAAGATTATATTTTAATTTTATTTTTTATTTAATATATATTATATTTATTTTATTTTTTCATGTATAATTTTCAATATTTAATTATAGTTTAAAAACAATATAAAATATTTAAAATATTACTAAAATTTAATAAAAAATTAAAATTTTATTTTATTTTAAAATATATATAAATATCTAGTATAAAAAATATATATATTTTTTTTAAATTGTTTCCATTAAATTAACTTAAATATTAAAATTTGGATATCTTTAATATAAATTTATAGTAGAAATTTTAATAAAAATAAGTTTTCTATTTATAATTTTTAAATTTGATTATGAAAACATCTATGATCAAATTATATATATAACATTTTAAACTCATTTTGTTAAAAAGATAAGATATGACTAATATTAAAGATAAGATAAGATGATATTATAAATGGAATAAATCATATTAATTTCATAGTTAAGATAATTCTATGAAGCTTTAAATATACATATATTTTAATCTTTAAATCTTTATTTTAAACAAATTATATTATATTTTATAAATTTATACATTAAATTTTAATATTTAAGTAATACTAGAATATAAGAGGTTCATTATTGATTATTATTTTTAGATAATAATATTGATTAAAGATATATAATTATATTTATAAGATTTAAATTCAATAATGAATTTAAAAAATATTAAATCAATCAAAATTGTTTCTATTATCCAAAATACTAAATAAATAAAGTATAATATATTATAATATAATATTTTAAATTTTAAATTTTTATAATTAAAAATTTACCTTTTAAAAATGTTAGTAAGTTTTTTAATTAAAACTAAATATTTGTTTCTCAAGAATATTAAAATAACTAAATATATTGACTAAAATATATTATCCAAAATACAATGAATACAATTGGAGGAACATGAATTATTGACTATGTAATTTTGTATGTATAATATATTTTTATAAAATTTAAAATATATTTTTGAAAAAAAATAAAAAATAAAAAATATATTTTTATTTTAATAGTTTTTAAATTAGAAATATATTGAATGTATTCAACTATCAAACTATGAAACTTTTAAAAATGTAAAATAACATTTTATTCAAAAAAATTATATTAAGAAAATTTTAAAATTTGAAGATTTACCTAAAATCTTTTAGATTAAAGATTTTAAATTTTATTCTAAAAAATCAAACAAACATTAGAATTTATATTAATTTTATATTAAAAATGTTTAAAATTTAAAGATTTACCTAAATAATTTATATTAAAGATATCAATTTAAGTTAATTTAATAGATATAATTGGTTTATAATATTATGCTTTTTGGTTTTTTGGAAAGGATTTAAGTTTTTTATTATGGATTGATTTAAATAAAAATAATATGTTTTCTCTATTAGTCATTTGGGTTAAATATAACATAAATATAATTTTTTAAAGTTCTTCAATTACAATGAATTGCAGAACATAATATTAATTAAAAATATGAAAATTTTATAACTTCCTCCACATAGATTTTTCTTGTATTGGAAAATGTATCATCAAAGAAAAATGAAAATTACCATCAAGATCCTAATAATGAAAGCATTTAGGTTTTAACATTACGACATCTTGTTTTATTTTTGATTTTAAAATAATTGTCTTCATTTATTTGAAAAAGTTATTTTGTTTTTAAAATTTATTATTCTTATTATAAATAATTTAAGATTTTATACTTATTATTATAGTTTTATATAATAAAAAAATAGATCAAAATTTATCCTGATTGACTTTCCACACTTCTTCGGCTGCTGCTTTAATCTATTCACAGTATATCGGGGTTTAAGGGCTTAATAGATTCTTGAGCTCGAGACAAGATATTAGGCGTGAGTCGGCTGAGTTCTGAGGGTGAGAGTAAATGGTAAGGGGATTGATGAAAGATAAGGAATTAAAAAGCTCATTGGATGTAGTTGGATTGAAGACCATAAGATGGTGCGTGCTTCTTGTGTAGGAAGTCGCAATAAATCTATGTAAAGTTGGAGAATTTGGCTTGGCAGATGAAGTTAGCAAGGTAGGGATTTCCTTTGTGCTAAGGATAATAATTATAGAGGACAACACAAATAGTAAGCATGACCAAATTCCATATCTTTATATTATCCAAGAACTCACCAATATATTGATGTCTAAAACACTAGCGGTTGTATTTTGTATTTTTGTTGTCCATGCCTCAGTTATGCCCTATGTGCCCTAAATATAAGGTTTTCTTCCTCTAGCCAATAATATTGTGGATATGGTGGGTGTGGGTGTGTATTGTGTCCTTGAGCCTATTGATAATGGACCCTAATTATCTTCCTAATTCAAAATTTTTTGGTTCAATCATGTTTGAATCCTTGTAAGTCGATGCATAGTTGAATTGAAGCTATCATTTTTTATTGAGACCTTTATTGCACAAACAAAATCATTTGATAAATGACCTACTAATTGATCATGTGTACGCCATTCTCAGTAAGCTGCTAATGAAATCAAAAACTGTGTACCACAATACAAGCACAACCACAAATAGCCTTTGTAAAATGTAATACATAAACTCGATCGAAAGCCAAGAATACTATGGTGGACTATGCAGAGATTTGAAAGTAGGCAAGATAAGTTTCAAGGAAAGAATAAGAATAAGATTTTATCTTGATTGTGTGTTGAAAGTGTGATTGAAACAAAATGCAGATGCAAATTTTGTGAAGAATTGTTTTCGAGACTTGCTGCTACCTACATTTCTTGTTGTAAAGGTTGATGATTGCAAATTGGGAATTGGGATTTTGCAAGAGTCTTCAGTTGAACTGGGCATCGGGGATGTTAGTGTGGGTAATGTGGAACAGAGCAATCACTTGTAAGGGCACTGTAAACTAGCAATGGTCAAAACAATTTTTTATAATATATCAGACACAGTTGTGAATCCGCTTTAAAGATTCAAAAGGTAATTATTAGAACAGAGCACTGTGTTTGTTCAAATATAATTGTGACTCGTTCAATGTGAAACTAATACAAATTCTCGAATTATAAAAGACAGTTAAATTTTTCAAAGATATCAAGTTTCACAATTCATATAGATTATTGAGTTGGTTTCTTAATTCGATTGTGAGAAATATTTTTGCATCAATGTTTTGGATCACACTCCCGATCCATCACCAGGATGAAAGCTGAGAGCATGGATCAAAGAGTGTTCAAAAGAAGAGAGCAATGATGCAAGAATATTTCACATGATCCAATCCAAAAACCAACTCAATAGTTAAATTCTTTTTACTTGTTTATGTCATATCCCAACCTTATTCATCTATTTGAATGGTTTAGACAAACCAGATCATGAAAATTAAGGACACTCCCATATATAATGGTACAATTTTAATAGTTTAATGAACCTTTTCTCAAACACCAACAATTACATGCATTTTGAACTTACAGGACATTCTTATAATCATGAAACAAAATGATAATAAAAATTAAGGACACTCCTATATTTAATGCTACAGTTTTAATATTTTAATGAACCTTGTCTCAAACTTCAACAATTACATGCATTTTGAATTTACACGACATTCTTATAATCATCATACAAAATGATAATGAAAATAATAAAAGTTTATGATTGAGTCAAGATTAGAATAATAAATATCGGAATTAACCTTTATTGTCTTTAAATAAATTAAATGTAATATTCAGTTTGAATTTTAATAGTGAAATGTTTTGTTAAAGACGTTATGAATTAATTTGTTAATATTTTAAAAATTAAGGTTTTGATCAAATAAGCACTTCAAAAATTTGTATATTGATTGTATTTTGTTTAAGATTTATGCTTATAGAATTGATCTCCATGTCTATGAAATTAGTTTGGCTTGTGGAATTGAACTTAGATCCATAGATGGTAGGGTGTGGATGATTATAACAAATTTGTTGTATCATTGTCTAAGGTGGAATGAAGGCACTAAAGACTAATTTAACAATGATCAACCAAAATTGAAGACAATAGGCATGAATGTAATACACCTACGATGATGTATGCTTAGATAATACAATTACAATCTTAATAATTTTAGTATAATCATGTGCAAATGGATTAGAGCATATGTCAAACACAGTTCTAAATAGATAAAGAATGTCTTTAAATACAACATAGCACATAAATCTACACAAATGTGGGTTGGGTCAACTCACAATAACTAAGGAAAAGTGGAGAGGAAAATAAATAGAATAAATTAAAATTATTTTAAAAAGAAGAGGATGGCAAGGAGAGTTATCTCATGGAATGCAATGATTGCAAGATATGCACAAAATGGATTTTTTGAAAAATCTTTGTTTCTTTAACTTCTGAAAAAAATGAACTTTATCCTAGCCCATTGAATCATGGGAGCCACAAGCTCTTCCACCATAGACTTCCCATCTCCAGACAGAAACTTCGCAAGCTCATCTCTGCGAAGCTTCACACAAGCGTGCAATCTATCTTGCCTCTATCAAACTCTTCTTTCCTAAAATCTCTGTTAGAAAAGGCTCTTTCTTGTCTAAAGAGCCCCAAGTGATTGCCTTGAGACTCTGCTCCATCATCTCCTATCTTACATTGCAGTCTTGATCCTTTCAACAAATGAAAGATGAAGAAGGTCGCAAATCGGTCTACCAGCTTCTCCAAAAATGTCACAACCATCTTGAAAGATAGGACTATGGAGAGACCTGATCGGGTGCTCTATTATCTCCCTTGAATCCTCCCTGATTAATATGCATGCATCACCTATTTGAAGGATTATTGATATTGATGTTTACCAATCATGCCAATTGTAATTAATGTATTATGCTCGACAATGTGGTCATTAGAGATTTTTAATGTCTTATACTCACAATGACATCATTAGAGATTTTTTTAGTAATGTATTGGTCACAAAAGTTTTATTTTATATAACTAATATTAAGTGAGGTCCTTTACACATCGGATAATATTGGTGAGATATTTCAGAATGATTTTTTTGCTTTTATGATATATAAATAAATCAAGGGGTTGAGGCTTAGGTGTTAATGGAATTATAATTATAATATTATATTTTATTTAAAAATAACAAAAGTTAGATTTTCAATTTATAGAGTAATGTATTATAAGAATTGTATATTACAATTTTAAATACATATAATAAGACAAATTGAATATGCATAATGATTTTTTAGATATTAATGATGATTTTGATTTCTATGTAGTGTATCCATACAATTATTCGACGTAACCCATTGCACACCTAAAGTGCAATAGCTAGTTTAAAAATAATTAAAAGATTTTTTAAAGTCAAACATTTATCAGGTGCATTCGACATTGTCTTCAGGATTGTAATCGACCAGAACTTGTCTCTGAGCCACATAATCTACGCGTTTGGTCACTTGTCGTTGTCACCACCTCTATCAATCACCTCTCACACGCTTTTGGGAAACTACTTCATGTGGTTTCCCATTTAATCTAGACGTTTGGTCATTTGTTGTCTTTGTCACCATCTGTAAATAAGCCATTGTAATGCGCCGGCTGTTTAAGCTCTTCCCCCCATCAGCCCCCTCTCCTCTTTTATACGCTTTGCACTTCACCTTCTCAACTACAAGTCTTTTTTCATTGCTCGATCTTTTACTCTTTGTGTTTAGTTCAATCCAATTCATGGCATCTACTTCTACATCTACATCTGCTTCTACTTGTGGTGGATCCTCAATCCCTTCCTTTGTCAGATACAAGCCCCCCACAACTAAACTTGCCTTCCAAAGCGATAAGATGTATCATGTGTTTCTGAGTTTCAGGGGAAAAGATGTGAGAAAGACTCTGGTTGATCATCTCTTTGAAGCTCTTTCTGCAGCAGGACTGAATGTTTTCTTAGACAGTGACAGATTGGAAAAGGGGGAAATGGTATGGGAGAGATTGGAAAAAGCAATCAAGAGCAGTGCCATACGTATTCCTATATTTTCCCAAGGCTATGCAGACTCAACTTGGTGTCTGAAGGAGGCCGCTGCAATGTTGAGCACCCCTGACTTGATTATTCCTCTCTTTTATCATGTGGATCCAACTCATGTTAGATATCCTGCAAATAACTCCAGTCCTTATAAGCAATCATTTATCAAACATTATGGTCATTCAGATCGATACTCAAGAGAAGAGATTTGTTCTCGCTCAGGCTGGTCCATGGATATAACTCAAGGGTAAGTTATGATCCTTACTTTTTATTTGCTTTTCCATAATTTTGATTCGTTAGATAATAACTGAAAATAAATAAAGGGAAGACTTTGATCAATAGTAAAACTAAATAAATTCAAGAATAACACTAGTAGGAGGAGAATTATGGTCATCAAGATCACCCTATACATTTGTTGGGATACTATTGTCATCAATAGATTCCTATAGTCAGTAAGTACTCTCAATCTTTTGTAGGTTGTTAAGTATGAACAAGGGAAATTGCCAATTCTAGGTGAGGGAAATTGACATCTCTAAATAAGGGAAATTGTTAGAATATGGCTAGTCAATAACCAATGAAAAGATGTAATAGGTAGTAAGAGGGTTGAGACCATCCAGGAGTAGCATGATCCTTGAAACCTTGCGACCAAGTCTTGAGATTGGGATTCACAATCTTGTTTAATAGATCAACCATGCCTACATCCACAAACTGGGGAGGAAATAGGGGTCATGACTTTAATATATTCAACATGTGCTCTCATTTCTCATATCTAATTGAATTCATTTATTTATCATAACCATACATACTTACATTCATTTATTTATCATAGCCATACATACTTACATTCAAATATACACCATTTCTTCTAAATATGTATGATTTTTATAAATTTTAAATGTATACATATTTTCATCTTCTTGTCATTTTAGTTCTTAGTGAATAATCTATTTTTTATCTACTAATTCATATTGTTATGTCATATACCTATTTCACCATTTGATTAAGCAATCCTTCCCCGCTCCACATCAATTTCTATTGATCTACTGTGTCCTTTTCAGCTTTGAAGCTCGTCTTGTAAAGATGGTGGTGAATGACCTGATTAAAACATTGGACAGAGTGCCGTTAAGAGTTGCCAAACATCCAGTGGGAATGGACTGCATAAAAAACGCTCTCATTCAAAAATTAAATCTCAATTCAGTAGAAGAGGTGGTTAAAGTTGGAATATGGGGTATTGGTGGCATTGGCAAGACCACAGTCGCCAAGGCCGTGTACAATCAAGTTTATGCCGATTTCAATGCTGCTTCTTTTCTATTTAATGTCCGCGTCACAAACCTTTGTAAATTGCAAAAAAAATTCTCAAAGATACATCTAAATATAATGGAGAAGTGGATAGTGTTGACGAAGGCATATCTTTGTTGAGGGATCGTTTGGGAGAAAAAAGTGTGCTGCTTATTTTGGATGATGTGGATACTATTGTACAATTGGATGCTTTGATTGGGGATTGACTGGCCCCTGGCAGCAGAGCTATTATAATTTCTAGAGACAAACACATTTTCAATGTTGCTCAGGTCCCATCTGAAAGCATCCATGAGATGAGTGGATTGGAGATAAATGAAGGTATTCAGTTATTTAGTTGGCATGCTTTTCTTAGAGCATCTCCAAGTCTCAGTTATGAAAATCTATCTAAAGGAATAGTGGAAGCTTGTAAGGGGCATCCTCTTTCACTGGAAGTGATTGGATGTTTTTTATATGATAAGCAGGATGACAAAGCTTGTTGGACAGAGGCTCTTCGCAACATTAATCTCATCCCAGACATTCAGAAAAGAGTTTACAATACACTTAAAATCAGTTATAATTCTCTTAGTAATGATGAGAGCGAAATATTTGTGGACATTGCCTGCTTTTTCATTGGAGAAGACAAAACATTGCCCACTAATTTCTGGAAATCATTGTATAAGACCCCAGAAACTGCTTTATGTAGTCTTTCAATGAAGTTACTGGTAAAGATTGACGATGAAGGTGTATTTCATATGCATGACCATTTGCGAGATTTGGGGCGAACCATTGCAGAAGAAGAAAAAGAGGGTAGCCGACTATGGGAGGCTGCCCATTTAAGCACCCTATCCAACAACAACAATTTCTCTCACCTTCGAATCAAAGGAAGTAATCCACAGAGGCTTGAAATGTTGTACAGACCTGGTCTTCGCTATCTTCATTTGCAGAATGTGTGCATTGAAGGCATGACAGAAGATACGGTAGACATGCTTCCTCCAAGTTTGATATGGTTAAGGTTGGAAGATTGTACATTTTCTATTGGGAATAACAGGGCAATAAATAAGATCCTTACAGCAATAAGGAATATGAATAGAGCTCTAAGGATGCCACGTCACTCCAGCATGAGAGAATTGAAGATTATGCAACTAAATCCTAGCAACAGCCTTTCTATGTTCCCCCTATTTTCACCTCTTACTGTACAACATATGACCCCACTAGTTTCACTTCTTATTAATGTAGAACATATGCAGCACTTGGAATTGAGAGGGTGTAGATGGTTAAATAACCTCCCCGATACCATTGACAGCCTGCCACAGCTGCAGCACTTGGATCTAAGAATGTGTAAGAGGTTAAATAAACTCCCTGATACCATTGGCAATCTGTCACAGCTGCAACACTTGGACTTGAGTTGGTGCAGAAGATTAAATAACCTGCCTGATACCATTGGCAACCTGTCACAATTGCAACACTTGGATTTGGCATGGTGTGGAAGGTTAAATAACCTCCCTGATACAATTGGCAACCTCTCACAGCTGCAGCATTTCTGTTTGGGAGGGTGTAGCGAGTTAAATAACCTTCCTAATAATATTGGCAACCTGTCACAGATGCAGCACTTGGACTTGGGAGGGTGTAGAGGGTTAAATAACCTCCCTGCTAGCATTGGCAACCTGTCACACCTGCGGCACTTGAATTTGGAAGGGTGTAGAGGGTTAAATAACCTCCCTGATAACATTGGCAACCTGTCACAGCTGCGGCACTTGAATTTGGAAGGGTGTAGAGGGTTAAATAACCTCCCTGATAGCATTGGCAACCTGTCACAACTGCAATACTTGAATTTGGAAGGGTGTAGAGGGTTAAATAACCTCCCTGATAGCATTGGCAACCTGTTACAGCTGCAACACTTGAATTTGGAAGGGTGTAGAGGATTAAATAACCTCCCTGATAGCTTTTGCAACCTGTCACAGCTGCAACACTTGAATTTGGAAGGGTGTAGAAGGTTAAATAACCTCCCTGATACCATTGGGGACATGACACAGCTACAATTAGATGGTACTGATAGCATGGGCAACCTTCAATTAAATGATTCTGATTTTGGACTGTCATCTTTCAGCTCTTCATTCTTAGAATTTTCTTTTTATATTTGTAATGTTGACGGATACTAATGAGCTACCCATCTCGCGAGGATAGAAATTGAAACATTCTTTGTCGTTTTTACATGGTGGGTTGATATTGCACGAAAATGGAAAATGGTGCATTCTTTGAAGAAATTACGAGTTACCTGTAATATATTTCGTGGCATCTTATTTCTTGAATGGCTTTTAAAGTCTACACGATAGGAGATTATATTAATTACAATTTTTGTTTTTAGATAAAATTATATGAAAAAATTAAGCAATATACAAAAGTGTAAATATTATGAGTTTTTTTAATTTTGTTTAAAATTTTATTTTAAAAAATGTATTTCAAAGTAATTATGTGATCATTGAAAGTTTTAAATTTTTAAATTTAGATTTGGATTGATTTAATCTTTTTTAAATGACTATTGTATGTTGATTTAAGTATCTAATATTCTAGTTAATTTTTATTTAGAGCATCTTTTGAATGCTTGTCTATTGTCTTTGATCATTTTTTAAAGTTAGTAATTTAGTTTCTAAGAGTTTGACCAAAAAAAGACATTCATTATTATTGGCAAACTCCCAACTACACACAATTAGTTTTAATTAGATTCAAAACACTTGTCAAGAAAAACATTAGAGATTTTATAGACATCAAATCTTTGTAGCTAGATTAGATCTATAATTGCACATGATTATGGAAGTAATCTAAATAGATCAACAATGAGTTTCCATAATTTAGAATATTTTTCTAAAATATATACTATACATACTATACTATAATCATACATTATTTTTCTAAAATACATACTGCATATACTATACTAAAATCACACAATATTTTCTTAAATCATATGTATTTTTGTATCAATTCCTTAAAACTCCATGATATTAATACATTATACTAAAATAGAGTCATTATGTTAGCACTTTCTTACATTGTTGCTCTTCAAATATTATATTTTGTTCTAAGTTTGGATCAAACTTTAATGCACCCATTCTCAAGACAGGAAGTGGTAACAAATTTAGCTTAGATAAAATGTTTAACTCATGTTAATGAAAATAAACTTTCCCTAAGCTTAATCCTTGCTAATCTAATAAAATGCAAACGCATTAGCATAAATTAGTCTAGATTAATAAATGACAATATGTGGGCATGTGTATATGTGAATTAATGGAAAGTGCATGCAAAGTGGATGGATGTACTTATCTTGATGAATGAAGATGAATGACTTGATGAAGAGTTTGGACCCTAAAATATCTCTAGTCTAGAAATTATGTCTATATATGTGTCACCTTAGATTTTTTCCAAGATTTATGTCTAGATACTTGGATCAAGTCCATGCTTCTAGATCACTTCTATAACCAAGGATTCATCCACCTAATGTGTAGATTAATCTCATTAATTCTATACTCCTACTCTCTAATTTTTCAAATTCACGTCTATTTTCTCTACTATATGGATTGAAGCTATTTATGAATACATTTAAAGGATTGCCTGAATCACTCAAGCATAGATTATCCTAGATCAATTAGGTCAAAAGAGAACCAATTTTATGGCTGTCTTAATGATTGAAGACATAAAAATTTAGGCCATGTGAATGTTCGTAAGATGAGTATGTAGATTATGATTAGTTTTAGTGCATTAATTTGAATGTTCTAATATTTTTCCTTGCAATGAGGGAATATCCAAATGTGATATGATGTGAAATGAATGAAAATGAAATCATTTAAATATAAATGCATAACACCAATTTGCACAAAGGTGTGTTTGGTCATCTCACAAGGGCTTGTGGAATGGGTGGAAGTGTACACCAAATTTTAATTTTAATTTTAGAAATTTGGGGATTAGATTTGTGGATATAAGATTGACCATGAACTCATGGAAATGATCCAAGATGATGGATGAAGATAAGAAAATGATCAAGGGTAAAGAAAGAATTCAAATGCATGCAAATGTAACCTTTTATCCTATTTCTATTATTTTTCCTTGGATTGAGCTAGAAGAAGACTTGCACCCAATAGTCTCTTCATGTGCTCCTTTTGATATGTTGATGGGTAGAATGTGGTTGCTTATGAAACCAACAACATAATAGTAAGATTGAAATGATGAGAGATTAAATGGATAGGATAAGGATACGATGAAGATGGATTACATATAAAATGGAGTAGCGTAAGGGTAGCATAAGAGTGGATGCTCAAATGGGATGAGAAACCTTCAAGTTATAGACTTTCCAAGAGGGAAATCAAGGGCCAAGATGTATTGGTTAATGGATGGTTGAGACTGATTGAGGATTAGGGTTTGGATTAAAGTTATATTCATGTGACAAGTGTCCCATGATGTGTAAGAGCTAGGTGTGAGGAATGGAGGGCTCACAATTGATGAGAGCTCTCAAGCAAGCAGGATTGGACATTTTAAAAGATGATTAATTGGAAAGGGTGGCTCCAAGATCAATAGTGGGAATTGGATATAGGAAACAGTGGATAGATAATATTTGGTGCTCATTTATTTTAAAAGGTATCTTGGGAGGAAAGACTTGATTTCTAAAAATGAAAAATATTGACTTTATAGAAGAGGAAATATTTTTCTTGATGAACATTCCCAAGTAGCTAGGGAAACTTAAAAATATGATTTATTGAGAAGGGGATCCTTATCACATGTGCACACAATTAAGGATTAACTATCCTAAATAAATAAATTAATTGGGTACCAATTAATTGAATTAGTTGGAGGATTTGGGGGATAAGGCTAGACTTATTTAAATAAATAATGGTGTAGGGTTAAACATTATTATATATGTACATAAAATTGTTTAATTAAGGGTGATGGATAAATTTGAATGGTGGATTAATTAATTAAATCATTATTCATTTATTTATTTGGCTAGGATAGGGTAAGGTCACATGTGGTTAGTTATGAGCTAATTTAGGTGTCTACAATGTAATAGTGATTCTTTGTAGGGAATGAATGTTTGATTACAGTATGTGTAATAAATGTAATTATTGTAGAAAAATGTGCATATATGGATATCAATATATGGATGAATGTATAGGAATTTGTGTATGGGGATAAGTTTTTAAGCTAGGGTAATGAGCCTAACTTCACACAAGATTGCTTCATTTGTTAATATTTGATTGTATTAATACCTTTTCCTAGAATGAGCACAAAATCAATAGAAAAAGGTATAGGTATGCAAATTTCACCATTAAAATTTGCCTACACTTTGAGGTGCATGTTTTTATTAGAATGATCATGTATCTAGGTAAAAGTACAAAAAATTCTCACTTTTATAAAGGAATTGGCCAAGACAAACAAAAAATTTCAACTTCGACCATATAAAAGTGGTCTTCATGTTTTGAATTTCAAAATGATCTGTAAACTAATTAAATGTAGAACCCTTGATGAAGTTTATTCTTGTAATTTTTTAAATTTTTAAAAGTTGTTTTGATGTTTTTTTATAAATTTAAGAGTAGATTTTTAATTACTGAAAATCTCAAGAAAAAGTGATGTTGAGTTGATGTTAAGAAAAATAGAAAATAATTTTATTTAACCATAATTGTTTCCCAATAGACAGTTCTTCAATATCTAGCGTATGGAACAAAATTAAAAAAATGATGTATATTCTTCTCGTAGTAGTGTGCTAAAGTAGAAAATTTTTATAGTTTTCATTTGACACCAACTATTGTCTAATTTTATTATCATTTTTAAAAAAAAACCTTTTTTGAGAGGATTCTCTCCTCTAGTGCACCATATATTTTTAAAGTTTTTTTAATATTTTTTAATTTCTAATTAATCTCATTTTTATTATAGCAACCTAGACTTGCAATATTTAAAAAAAATATTAAAACTAATCAAGATATCAAAAAAAAAAATATTTGGATTCTTGACTTCGAACTCTACAAACCGAGTATTTTTAATTTTTTGGAAAAAAACATTTTGACTGAGGAAATATCATGTTCAAGTGGAAAGTTTCATAAATTTCTAAGAAAATATGAGGTGAGTTCCAACAATGATGCCACATAGACGGTTTTGAGTGAAAGGTTTTTGACCAAAACACTTTCGACTAAAACCCTTTAAGTCGAAAACATACATGCAAATTGAATCACATTTTAAACCGATAAACCTCGTAAAATTTTTGTTTTGTTGTTTTTGGAAAAAGGGTTTGACCTAAAACTTTATGTGCCATGTATAGGCCACGTAGTGTCAAGAAAAACTGTTTCACTCAAAACTATTTAGGCTTAAATGGTTTCGCTCAAAAATATTTAGTTGGCTAAAAGTGTGACATAGGTTTGTGTTTTTACCCATCTAAGACTATGTATCACTCACAAACACGCATCTAAAATAAATATTTGGACATAAAATTATATCTTGGGGTTCATGTAAAATAATGGACCTTGTTGAAATTCATTATATAATTCCATCCTTCAACATGTATGCTTTGTAGGAGCTTAGAAAATCTAAAAATATGTGTTATAAGTAGCTTTTCTCACATAAAAAAATTTGAAAACATCTGGCAATTGAATTTACTATCATTGATCATAAGAAACAAACAAGGGAGAGAAGGAAATAAGGTTAGAGAGGTTCTAATTTTATAGAAAGTGGTGATGATTTTTCTTACTTGGAAATTATGGGATGGCAGAGAGCATGGGGTGTTGAGAGGTGTCATGTGATAATGATCTATGTGGTCACATTATTGTCTTTTCATGACAAGTGTCACTACTTGAGAGACCAATTGTAAGAATGATAGTGACAATAAATACCCCCTACAATTGGTTGTATTTGTGGGGTACAAGGGATTGTAAGAGATGTAAAAATAACACACGAAATGTAAATGTAATTAAATCATGTAAATCATATAAATTAATAATTACATTTGTGTAGCATGTACTAATTAAATAGGTTATCTAGAGTAATAAAGCATGAAAAATATGAGCTAGGGATGAATCTATAGGTAATGTAAAAATTATAATTCGACCCTTAATGGATAAAAATATCAATATAGATACATAGGGTACTGGGATAGGAAAATGCCCCCAATGTGGCAGCATGAGCACACAATGTTCAAGGTAAAGGCAATAGATCCCTATTGGTAACATTCATTTAGGTAGGTAAAGGTAATGTGGAAGGTGTGGTGTCCCCGGTGTAATCAATTATATATTAATGTCAATAGGAAATATCATGGAGGAAGGCATGCCACCCCTAATATAAAGCTATAGATAAAGAAGCTCAAAATTTTATAAGGGAAGGAATGATGTCCCTAATTTAAAGATATATAAAGGAAAAAATTAATTATATGGTGAGAGGAATGATGCCCTAAATATAAAAGGGTGATAAGGTAGTAGAAGAATAGGATGTGATGGGGAATGCATGATCCCCCAAGCTAGTGTGGCAACTCCAAAAGTATGATATAACTATGTTTGTACTAATAATGTTGGGAAGACATGATGCCCCAAATGTAAATGGATATTATAGGATGCAAATAGGAAGAAAACATGATACCCCTTAGTCAAGTATGATGACTCTAAAAGTATGAGCTCAAAAGGTACTATTAAGAGTGGGTGGGTGCAAAAAGATGGGGGGCAAAAATGGGTCTTAAGTGGCCACCTTTTTTTTGAAATTGAGAAAGATTGACCTTGAATGAAAAATTGAAGATAATTACACTCAAAATATTAGGATGCAACAAAAACAAGAGTTATACTACCTTCAAATCTAATTTCTAAACTACCATATTTTTGAAAATGGTAGAGATTAAGGGGTTCAAAAAGGGGCCCCACAAAAATTGGTCCTATTTAAAAAAAAAAACATAATATAGCATTTGGTGTGGCCCCCCTAAAATGTTAACCTTTTTTTAGTATTTCAAAAATCACTTTAGTGAGGAATTAGCTAACACCATGTAGTTTATACTCGATTTTTTTGCTAATTTTTTAATGAATATATGATTTTTTACTAATTTTCAAAGTGGACACATCCTAAAAAATAGAAATTTGAGCATGCTCCCCCCTAATTTTTTTTAAAATTGATTGAAAATATTTTTTTTTTTGAATATGTGTAGAATGTAGTCTAGTTTCTAAAAATGTAATTTATTTGAAATTTTGATGAACAATTAAAGAATAAAGTGAAAAATACCAAACATTGGGTTTTGAAAAAAACAGATACACCAACAAAATAAATTAAAGATGAAAAACTTAACATACTCAAAATGTGAAAAAATTACATGGTTAGATAGCTAAGAGAGAGCTTAACACATTACCATGGTTCTTTTCGACTTGACTTTGAAGCATGTGCAAACCTGATGGAGAGCATGCTCGAGATTATGTCAATTTTTTTACAATCTACAAAAACACATCTTTGGATGTTGAATTGAAAAGTCACTCCAAGCCTTTGGGTTGGAATCCCAAGGAAAATCCAGGCCAAAAATTTAGAAATTTCCAAAGTAAGATAAAATGAGAGCGTGTTATAATGCGCTCACATTATATCAAAGAAAAACATAATGTGAGCGCATTATAACACACTCATGTTATGTGATTTGACATAAAGTGAGTGTGTTATAATGTGCTCACGTTATGTCAAAGCAATCATAACGTGAGCATGTTATAACATGCTCGTGTTATGTTATGTTCAATTTATTTATTTATGTATCTATGTATGTCTGCATATATATATATGTATGTATCTATGTATACATGTATATATGTATGTATATATGTATGTATGTATATATGTGTGTATGTATGTATATTTGTATGGGTTTACAGTTGAGGGTATATGGTAACTATTTAAGGTTGAGGGTTTATGATATGAGATTTAGGGTATAACATTGAGGGTGTAGGGTTTAGGGTATAGGGTTGAGGGTATAAGGTATAGGGTTGAGGGTTGTGGGTGTATGGTTTAGGGTTTAAGTATAGGGTTGAGGGTTGAGGGATAATGTTTAGGGTTGAGGGTATAGGGTTAAGTGTAAAGGGTATAAGGTATATGTATTAGGGTTTAGGATATTGGGTATAGGGTTGAGGGTATGGGGTGTAGTGTCATAAAACTATACCCCATGGCAATTTCACACTTGTGTATTTGGCTTGTTGCATTTATGGAGCTTAAACACATTTATGGTAAGATCCTTATGAGTCAGAATTTCATGATTCCAATTCCATAAGGGACAATGACAAAGCGTTAGCAATATGACTCCTCATTTCTTGCAAATTTGTGAGTTGGATTCCTATATGGCACACAAACATCTGCACAGTTCACTAGCATTCTCAAACTTTTCAATTTTAAATGATGGAATCTCATGAAATTTTCTCATGACATGCATTGTCATGGTAGAATCACAAGTGTAACAAATCTTCCCGCCCATTCAACCTCATAAAACTTCATTTTTCACTTCTATTCTCATTCATTCTCACACTCTTTCTCTACATTTTCTCACTTCTCATTCCAACTTGCCCTCTCTCTCTCTCTTCTCTTCTACATATCTTCTCTATGGCGAAGCTCTGCTAGATTCACGTCTCGTCAACAATCAAATCTCTCTTTAAATAATTCAACATATCATCTATCAAGCCAAGAGAGAGCCATAGACTATTGGTAGTTATCTCTTGTTGCATTATCTTGTCTTGTCTATTTGCCAAAATACTTGTCTCGTCTATTTATTTTGTGATATGGGTTCTCCTCCATAACTTAGGGTTTGTCTTTATCACACGTCTTTTCTACTTTACTTTATGTATCATTTATTTTTTGATCTATCTGGCTGTCTATGGAGGTGGAAACACCAAAATAGGGGTTTGATTGAGGCAAGCCCCAAAATAGCCCCAAGAATTTTCCTTATTTTGGCTATGTGTGCAGGTTTCCAAATTCAAATAGATGGGTGCTTGTTGTTCTCTAGTTTTTAGCTCCTAATTTGATAGGGATGACAACATGGGGTGCAGACATCCATGCGATGTGCTAGCATCCATTTGCCATGACTCTACCCTTCTCAGGAAATTTCTATAGGTTTTCCTCTTTCTATTCAGGTAATCAATTTTCTATAATCTATTATCAATTCCTATTAGTTTATAGTTTTCCCTTCTTAGCTTAGCATTTCCTTTTAGTATGTTTTTGTAATATATTTCATCTTGAACTTCATCACTTGAGCTTTGTACATTGAGGTGACCAAGGGATATTCACTCCCTTTAGACCCTATTTATCTCGGGACTTGGGAGTAGAAAATCCCCTCCTTCACCATTTTGGTGAACCCGACATGAATTAAAATCATGTTGGATATTTTTCTTCAAAATTTTAATTCTTTCAATAATGATTTTTATAAGGAAGATTTTGATATGTTGGATGATGCCCTAGATGATTTCTTAGAGGCATCTCCTTCTATCTGTAGATCTCTCGAACAAAATTCTTATGTGACAATTGTCTACTTCATCTTCTCAAGTCGAAGAGTCTGTGAATGTAGTTGTATTCTTGCAACTCCTCAAAGGCCTAAGAGACCCATCATTTATGTGACTCCAGCTAGTCCACCTCCTAAAATAATTCATTCTATTCATGGTGTCCTAGTCTCTAATGAATTTTCAAACCTTTACACAAGATTCTTGAAAGCTACAACTTCCTCTTACAATGAGGTAGCTCATACATTCAACACTAGAGGGAATAAAAAATATGAATCAACCTACTTATTTACCATCTTCTCAACCAAGTCTTCCTCCAAAACCTAAAATTGCAACTAAAGCACCTAGTGATTATGATCTTGTTGAGCAACTCCATGTTACTCTTGCAAATATTTCACTATGTGATTTTCTTCAGTCTACTTTGGTTTACCAAGGTATGCTTTAGGAAGCTTTGTAAAAGACCATCTTTCCTTCTTCTGCTAGGCCGACAGATGTTAATGTGTTGATGGCTCATATTCATATGAATTCGATGAATATTACATTCTATCTGTAGGAACTCCCACCTCCATAAGTACAAAAGCAAGCAAATCTTGCAATGATTATAGCTAACATTAATAACATTGGTATTAGGCATGCTCTTGTTGACACCAATTCAAATCTCAACATATGTAGCATTGAATTATTACCTAAGATTAAAATTGATTCATCTTCTCTTTCCGCTTCTTCTTTGTACATTTGTTGATTCGATAACATTGGTCGACAAGCCCTAGGAATGATAATACTACCTTTGAGGTTGGGACCCGTTACCATACCCACCTTGGTTTATGTTATGTTAGGACCTTCACCTTACAATATTATTTTGGGAAGACTTTGGATTAATGCTTTAGGGGCTATAACTTGTACTTTTTGTCATTGTATAAAATTTATTACAAATAATAAATTAATTACAATCAAGGTTGACCTTGATGTTATACACCTTTGTGAAATGGAAATTATTGGTTTGGCCTCTGTTGCTTCTATGCTTAAAAATTGCATTTCGTCATTATCTTCTAATGCATTGACATCCTCTTCGGTAGTGTCTTCTTTGAAGGCCACTTCTAAGATGGATGTCCCTAAAGAGGATCATCCCAAAGAAAATAATCCTAAGTTTTCCCCTTCTATTTCTTCTTCTAAATCAAATGCATGTCTTGGTGATGATTGGGGATCCTTGGAATTTATCAAATTCTTTATCGACGAGTATAAATTTTATCCTATCCATATATACATTCCGACAATCTCATACACCTCTACCAAGCAAGCTAATTGTCCTCCTATTGAGGAAAGCAATGATGCTTCTGCTAAGGAGAATGATTGTGCCCCTAGTGAAGAAGATAACCATGCTTTTGTTAAGGAGGTTAAAGTTTGTACTCCCATCAAGGAAGGTGATTGTGATCCCATAGAGGAGTATGATCCCCATTATTGGAATGATGCTCTCTATGTATATCCTCCTCCTTCTCAGGGTTCGTAAACACATTATGGCCCTGGCTTCAAAATTCTCTCTAAGTATGGTTATGGACATAAGGGTTATGAGCATAATGAAGAAGACATTCAAGTCCATATAGAATGTATACCTTGTAGGTGTAACTTGGGGCTTGGTTTCTATTATGAATAGTCTAAGCAAAAACCATGGTGGAGTGTCAACGTGATTTCTACCGAACCTCTTGATCTACTCCATCCTAAACTGATTTAAAGTAAAGTGGACTCAAATGAAGTTTCTCTAGATGTATTTTATTTGGAGGAAGCACTGGAAGAATTATTAGGTGTCTACTCTCACTTACCTTCTTATCACCATAAATGGTGATTCTTGTATCACAAATAAACAAGCATACTTTGGAGAATCCATTATGAGTATTGATGAGAAGGCTCCTTTATCTAATGTGGATGATGGCATTCCTATTTCCCATATTGAAGACCATATTACTCTCCTCAAAGGGGATACTATTGATGTTTTCATGGATCCTAAGTTTTCTAAAAAGGTGATTAAAATTGGAAAGTGCCTTTCTTCAGAAGAATCTAAACAACATTCTGATTTGTTACATTCTCATCCCGATATCTTCGCTTGGTCATATGAGGAAATGCCCAATATTGATGAGTCTGTGGTGGTTCACAATATCTTTCTATCTCCTGATGCTAAGCCTGTTAAACAAAGGATCCAAAATATGAATCCCAAGGTCACCTTATTAGTCAAGACTGAGATAAAAAAGCTTCTAAAAGCTAGTTGTATTCATCCTATTGACTATTCACCTTGGATATTGAACAATTTTGTTGTTAGAAATCTTGACGAATGTATTCACATTTTCATTGGGTAAATGCAAGAAGATGAGTCCACTTCTAGTAGAAGTTTTCGACTTAGAAAAAAACCCAAAATTGGGCAAAATGAAATGGGATCCCATTTTTAAGAAACGAGATCCCATTAAGCTTCAGGATTTCAAGCCCGAATTCAAAATGGGATCACATTACACAATGGGATCCCAAGCCAATAATTATAAAATAGGATCTCGTTTGCAACAAAACGGGATTTCGTTCACACTAAAATAAGATCTCATTCAAAACGAAACAAGATCTCATTGACAACGAAACGAGATATCGTTGACTATAGAATCGAATCGTGTTTACTATGAAACTGGATCCCATTTCATAAAGGTATTAAATTTTCTAAAAATTCCTTGTGAGCTCATTTTTACTAGAGCTCATGAGTGACAAAGAACAGGATATTGAGTGTTAACTACCACCAAATGCATTGTTTGCAACAAAACGGGATCTTGTTCACACTGAAATATGATCTCATTCACAACGAAACAAGATCTCGTTCACAACAAAACAAGATCTCGTTCACAACGAAACGAGATTTCGTTCACAACATAATCGAATGTTGTTTACTATGAAACGAGATCCCATTTCATAAAGGTATTAAATTTTCTAAAACTTTCTTGCGAGCTCATTTTTACTAGAGCTCATGAGTGACAAAGAACAAGATATTGAGAGTTAACTACCACCAAATGCCCCTAGGTTCCTTTTTTTTGCATTTTTTCCATTTTTTTGGCATTTTGATGGACATTTTTGGTTTTTCACTATATTTTGTGTAAACTAGGTTTTTATTTTACAAATTTCCTACCAAAAAAACCCTAGAAACTAAAAATTTAGGTTTTTAATTTGCAAATTTCTTGCAAAAATAAAACCCTAGAAACTAAAAATTTAGGTTTTCATTTGCATTGCTTTATGTTTTAGTTTTGTACATGCAAATATTTAAAAATTCATTTTCATTTGCATTGCTTCATGTTTAAAATCTATATGCAGATATTTCAACATTTATTTTCATTTGCATTGCTTCATGTTTAAAATATGTATGCAAATATTACATTATCACATAATAGTTTCTTTAAATATGTATGCAAATATTTAAAAATCAAATAATACTTAATTTCTTTGAGGAAAAAATAGGTTTGTAGAATTTTATTTCATTCCATTATGTAGCACTTATTATTAATTATTTAATCTAGTCACATATAACTAGAATTTGCAACACATGGCATCCATATGTACCCATGCACAAACACCTACTAGAAACCCTAAAATATTGCAACTTAGCCACTCTCATCACAATATCATGTGAGGAGAAAAAAATAACATAAAACTACATCTAGTTAATTTAACACCTATTGTTTGTTGGAAAATGTGCCTCAACTCGTTGGCTTGGAATTTCCCTTAAAGCTTGGTGTTTTCCCTTAATCGGTCTGAATGTTATGAGATCACAGAAAACCAAAACTTTGGAACCACTAGTCGGGAGTTGTGAAGTTTCGAAAACCTCTAACTGATCGATCGCAAAGGTCGCAGAGAATTGGAACATTGGAACCACCGGTTGTAGGTTTTGAAGTTTATGAAACCTCTGAATGACTGACCACATTAAATAAGTTGATAAGTATCATCGAAGAGACTTAATCTCATCATGAGGATTACGTCGATGTGATGTTATATATATCGATCGATGGTTGTGATTAAAACAATTCAACGGTGCTCGCTAACCCCACGCCTTTTGTGGTGGGTCTCGAGTGACTCCCATGGGGTGTGCGGGGATTGGCTAGGTAGTGTATTGTGGATGAATAGGTTGAATCGGTAGCTCGTAGGGAATAACATCATGGTGGGACCTGAACAGTGCCAGTTTGTTGAGTGGTGATTGGTTGTTGATTGTTGACATATTGAATGGTGATTACCTGGCAGGTTATGTGGATGTCGTAATAAGTTTGACAGGGCTATGAGACAGTTGTAACCATATGGAGACTATTTGTCTAAAGTGATCGAATCGGTTGGTTTTTGGGGATGTTTTTTGGGAATGTAGATCAAATGGAATTAAATATTGATAATGCAGTATGCATTATAATGGTCGTGAACATTGTATTGCCGATTGGGAGTGAGGTTGATCAAAGAAATGTAATGCTGTTGAAGTTGATACTACATGAATTAACATCTAGGAGCATAAGTCTGTAACTCTGTATGTAAACATTATTGACTGTAATACAAAGTGACTTTGCTTGGTGTGTGGGTTTTCCTCCCGTAAGGGTTTTCCCATGTAAAAATGGTGTTCAATTTTATGTATGTTGTTTAAATTGTCTATTCTCATGTTCTGTTAATGTGCATCTTAATGATTGTAATTCGAATTAAGTGATTTTTTTTGCACTTCTTTCCCATGGATTTTGCATTTGGAAAGAGTTTTTGTACTAAGCTTTCCTTAAAAGTGGTATTAGAGCCTGACCGATTGTGTTATCCTTGTGGGTAGGGCTAGTTTTTTGTGCTAATTATGTTCAATGGGAGTCTTGCAGAGAATATTGATTTCCTTGATTATAGATTGAGATGGTAAGCACAATAGGAAGAGTAGAAATTGAAAAGTTCAATGGTGACAATTGAGTTGTGGAAACTAAAATGGAAGACCTGTTGGTGGATAGATATCTTTGGGTTTTTGTGTCTAGAAATAAACCCTTAGGTATGAAGCAAGAATTTTGGGACCTCATAGATAGAAAAGCCAGAGGATTGGTAAGAATTTTTTTGGTAGACTCCGTTCTCCTAAACGTCCATGAGGAGAAGATTACATCTTCATTATGGAAGAAACTTGGTGATATTTATCAGGGGAAGTCTTTGGTGAATAATTTATTCCTGAGGAAGAAGTTATACTCCTTGAAGATGGAGGAAGGTGCATCTGTAGCAGACCATATGAATTATTTTAATATGATTGTTGCTTAGTTGGTGTCTATAGGTGTAAAGATTGATGATGAGGATTGATGTATGCTTTTGTTGTGTTTGTTTCCTGATATGTGGGACCATCTAGTGATGCCTATTAGAAGTACAACAACCACCTTAAAAATGGAATACATGGTTGCTTCATTATTGCCTGAAGAAATGTGAAGGAAATATTTTGAGATGGCCAAGGAGGATCTTGTTATTCGAGGTAGAAAAAAGGACAAGCAAGAAGAAATATAAGAAGTCTAAATCCAAACATGAAGGGAGATCAAAGTCTCTAGGAAAGAAGTCCAAGGTGAAATGCTGGAATTATGGGCAAACAGGACATATCTAGAAATATTGCAAAGAGGAGAAAAAGAAGAAGAACAACAAATCTTTGGATAATGATTCTTCTCAGAATGATGCAGATGCATTCATTGTAGCCTTGGAGACTTAGGCATCAGATGATGTTTGGCTGATTGACTTAGGGGCATATTTTCATATGACATCTCATAGAGATTGATTCACAAAGTATGAAAAGTATGATGGTGGAAAGATGTACCTGGAAAGTGATTCATCTCTTAAAATTATTGGTCATGGAAGAGTCAAAATTCCATTTCTTGACAGAAGAATCAAAGGAATTGATGGCGTAATGCACATACCAGGTTTGGCTCGAAATTTACTTTTTGTTAGTAAGCTGAATGATGTTGGCATGCAAGTTACATTCTTGAATGATGGATGCAAAATGACTAGAGGCTAAATGGTGTTGGCCAATGATACATGTATAGAAACTTTGTACAAGCTGGATGCACATGTTGTTCAATGTAACAATGCCTTTGTAAATTCAAATAAACTTGCTCGCATAGGGAAAGAAAAGAAAGTTCCTCTGGGTGCAACTGTTTGGAGGTGAAACTACGAATAGAGAAAACCATGCTATGACATCATAGACTCGGTCACATAGGAGAAAATGGATTGAAAGCCTTGAAAAATAAAAACTTGGTAGAAGGGCTTGTTGATTGTAACCTTGATTTCTATTTTTGCGAACATTGCATTTATGGAAAGAAAAATGATATTTCATTTTATTCGAGTCCTCATAAGTCTTATAGCATACTAGATTATGTCCACTCTAATGTATTTGGTCCAATGAATGCTACTTCATTATCTAAGTCTAAATATTATGTTTCTTTTATTGATGATTATTCGAGAAGGGAATTTGTGTATTTTCTTAAAAGTAATTCAAAAGTGTTCAGTTGGTTTAAAGAGTTTAAAAACTTGGTAGAAAATCAGTTTGGAAGAAAAATTAAATGCTTAAGGATGGATAATGGTATTGAGTTTTGTTTTGAAAATTTTGAAAGGTATTGCAAAGACCATCAGATTAAAAGGAATAAAACTACACCTTACAATCCACAACAAAATGGAGTTTCTGAAAGGTTAAATAGGATGCTAATGGAAAGAGCGAGAAGTATGCTGAGCAGTACTGGTTTTGAGCAGAAGTTATGGGATGAGGTTGGGGCTACAACATGTTACTTGATTAATCATTCACCTAGTTCAACTCTTGTTGAAAAAACACCTATGGAAGCATGGCCTGCTAAGAAGCCCTCTCTGAGACATATTTGTGTCTTTGGCTGTGAGGCATATGCATATGTTCTAAATGAGAAAATATCTAAATTGGAGAGCAAAGTTGTTAAATGTATGTTCATTGGCTATGGAATTGGTGTGAAATGATACAAGCTTTGGAATCCTATTACTAGGAAGGTGTTGTACAACATAAGTGTAATATTTCAAGAGTTGAAACCTTCTATAGTAGATCTGTAGTCAAAGATGAAAGATGATAAGAACAAAGAAGTAGTTGAAATTCCTCTAACTCTAGAAAAAGAGGAGCTTCTAATTCAAAATTTACTTGAATTTAAGGAGAAATATAGTATTTCTAAGAGTTCTGAACATGAAGAAGAACCACAACCTCAGTCTTAGCCTGTGATGAGGAGGTCTACACGAGAAAAGCAGTAACTTGATAGGTATGGATTTTCCATGTTGGATTCTAGTTGTGCCTTTGCTTTGATTACTAGCATTGTTGAGCCTAGGATTGTGAAGGAGGCAATCAATATGTCTGATTCAAATTCCTGGTTGGAAGCCATGAATGAGGAAATGGCATCATTGAAAATGAAGGAGACTTGGGATTTGGTACCTTTTTCTGAAGGTCAAAATCCTATTGGTTGTAAATGGGTATTTAAGAAGAAAATTGGTTTGGATGTTAGTGTGGAAAAGTATAAAGCTAGGTTGGTCACAAAATGTTATTCCCAGGTGGATGGAATTGGCTATGGAGAAATATTTTATCTTGTAGCTAAGTTGACATCTATTAGATTTCTATCATCACTTGCAACTGCATATGACTTAGAGGTGGAGAAGATGGATGTGAAGACAACGTTTCTTCATGGAGATCTAGAAGAAGAAATTTATATGTCCCAGCTTAAGCACTTCATTGAAAAAGGTAAAGAAAGTTTGGTTTGCAAGTTAAAGAAATCTTTGCATGGTTTAAAACAATCACCTAGAATGTGGTACCAAAAGTTTGACACCTTTGTGTTGTCATTGGGATTTGTAAGATCAAAATCAGATAATTGTGTGTACTACAAAATTGAAAAATGATCATTTACTTATTATTGCCCTGTATGTGGATGATATGTTATTCTTTGGGAATAGTAAGGGTATGATTTATAATTTGAAATCTCGGTTATCAACACAATTTGAAATGAAAGATTTAGGTGCAACAAGGTATATTCTAGGGATGGAAATCAGAAGGGATAGGGGAGGTAGAAAAAATTATCTTCGCTAGAGCAAGTATATTAATTCAATCCTTCACAGATTTAGTATGATAGATTGCAAGCAATTAGTTGTTCCAGTGTTGCAGGGAATGAACCTATCTGTTGGAGATTTTTTGAAGTCCCCTACTGAGATGGAGGAGATGACTAGGGTTCCTTATGCAAGTGCAGTTGGTGGTTTAATGTATGAAATGATGTATACCAGGCCATACATTGCTCAAGCAGTGGGAGTACTTAGTTAGTTTATGGCTAATCCGGGAAGCCCACATTGGGATGCTATGAAGAGTATAAATATATTATATATATAAAGTATAAAGATTATAAAAGCTAGAATTACACCACCAGACTAAGTATCAAATCATTGTAATAGGCCTTTTAAACAATAGATATTGCATGACAATGTAACCTAGAGGACATACATGTGTGGCTTACAGAAGATATTACATTTTTTATATTGAAGCCATAGAGATAGTACAAAATTTATATACCTTAAGCGATGGACTTAGAAATACTATCAAAATACAAAAAACTTAATTTCTATGCAAATTTTGTCAACCAACTGCAACCTTACTCCATGTGCGAGAAAGCCATCGAATTTTCCCTAACTTTCTCAGAAGATTCTTCAACATGTACCAGTGGTGGGAGAATTGGTGGAATTGGTGCTCTTGAACATGCATTGGCATGACTTGCATGAGTAAAAAAATTTCAGTATAAAATCCTCTCCTTGAACCTTGCATTCATTTCTAGACAAATATCATTTACATTTTTTGGAGGAATCTTAACAAAATTCTTTCATTGTTCCTCTCAAAAACTATTTTCATAGCATCATAGATCTCCATAAAATCCTTCCTCTATTTCAAGAACTTTCTAGGAATGATACCACCAATATGCCCTTTACCTTTGAATAAATAATACTACTGGACCCCCTTAAGCAAAGCATTCTCAAAAAAGAACTAGGGTTTGACAATTTTATTTGCAATATGCTCTAGCAAAACAAAAGACTGCAAGACATCTAGTGTATTTGAAAGGAAGATAGCAAGCAACTGAGATAGAAAGAGTAGACAAGCAACTTGTGGACTGGTCACTTCAACACCCAAAACAACACACACATTCCTCAACACTGGGATAGTCAAGCATGAATATACCCTCCAGATTTGAATGGTTCATAAACTTGAAAATGGTTGTTCCCAAGCATGCACCTTCATTGGAACCCTAAAATTCCATGGTATTTACTCCATTCCACACACCTAAAACCTACAAATAAAAAGCCCTTCCAGAAATTTATATGCCACAATACACAAAATGTAGAGACTTTTGGGATGCAAAATGGGTTTTTAGTATTTTAATAACTTTTTATTAAAATGTTTTTTTGAAAAATAAATTATACATGCACATTCTTCAAACAATTATTTTCAAATTGAAAAAAATAATTTAAAAATGATAATTTTAGGTCATCTTATGTGTGAAGTACACAAGGATTTTTAAAAACAACAAATATGGCCAGTAAAAAATTAACAAAAAAATTATAAAAAAATATCGTGCACATTCTTCAGTGTGTTACAAATCTTTTTCCAAAAGGATTTAGAAAATTACAATTATTTAGGTGAAAATATGGATGACGTACACGTGTATGGTATGGTAAAAAATGGTCTTTTAAACAATGATTTTTAGACATGCCTATTGAAAATCAATTTGTATCATCTTTGTATTAAAATAAATTACATATTTTGAAACTAGACTCTGAGTACTATATTTCATATTACTAATTTTTTTAAAGATTCAATGTCTAAAAGCTTCAAATTTTTAGGTCAAATTAGACAAATTTTGAAAATCGGGGAAAACACTTCCACTTTTTGGCCAAAAAGTGGACTCAACTTCCATTAGAGTAAAGGTTTTAACTTAATTATGTTAATTAAGTTACCTTTATTCCTCTCTTAAGATTTTACTTTAGTTTGCATATTGTGAAATTTAATAATTATATTAATTATTAAATGTCTACCTATTAGGGTTGCACAATCTCCTTTCATAAGGATTGATCATTGTATTATTACACTCTCTCTGATTAATTTATTTTTCAGCTTTCAGAGCACCCTTTCTTTTTTGTCTCAAATGTCTTCTTTTGTGATAGGTTATTTGCATGTAGGTAATCTTCGAGGTCTATGAGGTTGGATTTCTCAACTTCTACATTGTATCAGAGCTCCAGACCGATGGTTGCCTATTTGTGATTTGAAGATATTCTCTCACAGTGTTTTTTTTCTGTGTAAGGGTTTCAAGCCAGGCTGATTTTTTGAGGATCTGGGGGTAGGCATTTTTTTGGTGCATTTTTGGGAAAAACGGATGTCGCCACTGCGTTCAGAATGCTCAAAAATTCTAGGAATGCCTTTCGTTTCATCAATTTTGGATAGTTGAAAAAAAAGGCAAAACAAATTTAGCCAGAGAGGTTGTACGACCTCCCAGCTCGGTTCCCGAGGTCAAAATTCTTGAAAAACGTGAAAAAAATAAAATAAAAAATTAGCATAAATTTGCACAGCCAGTACAGAAGGTGACTTCGACCACTGCACCACCCGGTGGCCACCGCAACGGCACCCACGCTCCACCACAGCACCACCAGTGCTCCACCGTAGCTCCTCCCGCCGCTAGCCCTCACGGGCTTTACTCCACAGCCCGCGATCCTTTGGAGGACCTGGGGCTTCACGCCTGGCCCTCGATGGCCACTTCAACCCTGCCCACGGTCATGTGGGTGACCAAGAGATTTGGCCCCAGCCCCTGTTTCCATCCCCCTAGTCGCTGATAGGACCAGGGGCCGAAGAATTTTTAGCCCCTAAGGGTTGTGTGAAGACCTCTTTTGTTGTTTTTGAGCAACCTTCAGTAAAACAGGTGTATCTTGCTCATTTTAGCTCATATTTTCGAACGAAAATAGGTGTCAGAAAGCTGGTTTCGAGCCCATTCTGATGGTGGAGTATTTTTTTCAAAATTTTGCAGTTTGTATGCCGTTTTTTGCAGTCAAAGATAGATGTTGATTTTTGCACTCCGGGAGGCATATCTTTTGTGTCCGGACTTTGTTTTGTGCAAACGAATAGAGATTGGAAAGGTGTTGCAATGATCTTTTGAGATATGCAGTCTATTTCATCAGAAAATTTACCAGGTATATTTTATTCAGCTTTGTGTTTTTTTACACTTTGCTTAATTACTTGGACATTCTGGCACCTACATGGGTTCTGTTTGCGTTGGATAGGTTATATTACTATGATTTATTATTGCTGAGATCATTAATCTCTGATTTTTTAATTTGAGTGAGTATCATGGGTTTTTCTACTCACCCTTCAGTTGTAATTTTTGAACGGGGTAATTATGAGTCATGGGCAAAGGGCATCCTTACACATTGTAGGTGGCTTAATATTTTGCCTTATTTGTATGATCTCATACCTGCACCAGCCACTTTAGAGGGAAAATTAGCTTGGGATATCATTAGAGATCACATAGGAGGACTTATCTTGTCTAGTGTTGATAATGAAACTGTGTGGGCTATATCAGACATTTTCTGTCTCCACCCACTTTGGACACGCCTTTGGGAGATCTATGGAGACCCCAATCTCTCTCCATTCCCAGAGGATCTTGCTTCAGATTTTCTCTTACCTATTTCTTGGAGAGAGAATACACCCTTTGATCATGATACTTTAGAGGAGCTTCAGTATTTAGACACCCTTACATGTTCCGATGGATCAGAGGCTTGTCTCACAATTCCTACTCTTCAGATTGAGACTTCATCAACATCTCTTGTTGTTCCTGATTCAATACAACAGGGCATCATACATCTTCTAGACATAGCCACTTTGAACTCTTATGTTGTAGACATATCTTTCTTGTTTGTGGAGTCCTATATTGCGGATTGGGAGGATTATTTTGAGGATATTCATCTCCTCTACCTTGATAGTCAGGTTATCATTGTAGGCCCACTATTATCAGTGCATTCAGAGGTTGCATTTAAGGATTATCCACATCAGTTTGGATTTGACATCATTTGTTTCAGTTCAGACAGAGATTTTCTCCAACATCCTATCATGGCACACATCTTGAGACAGATTGGTTCATCACTCTTCACAGGGTTTCTTCGACATTGTCATTTGGATCCGTTTCTTCCCAAGGGGAGGAATATCATTTGTCGCTTCAGGATCTCCTTTTGGATTCTACATCAGGCATCTACCATTGTGACAAGAGTTTCTTCATTGTGGGGGGGCCTTCTTCTCTCTTTCTATCTCTCCTATGGAGACCATTGTATATGTACTTATATGATAGAAGTTGTCTATGGGGGGTATGATGTAATCCACCTCCTATTCTTCTTTCATTAGTGCATCGCATTCCTTTCTTGCATTCTATTTTGGGGAGGAGTTTTGTTCCCACTGGGTTTTCTCCTTTACCCCATTTCTTTAGTTTGCATTGCATTTGTAAGTGGGTACCTGATCAGGCCTAGTTGTCGGGACCCATGTTTACTTTATTTCTTGTAGTTACTTTTTCTTTCTTGCTCATCTTAAGGGGGGGTGTTAGAGTAAAGGTTTTATTTAACTTAATTATGTTAATTAAGTTACGTTTATTCCTCTCTTAAGATTTCACTTTAGTTTGCATATTGTGACATTTAATAATTATATTAATTATTAAATGTCTACCTATTAGGGTTACTTTTATGGTTGCACAATCTCCTTTCATAAGGATTGATCATTGTATTATTACACTCTCTCTGATTAATACATTTTTCAACTTTCAGAGCACCCTTGCTTTTTTGTCTCGAATATCTTCTTCTGTGATAGGTTATTTGCATGCAAGTGATCTTCGGGGTCTGTGAGGTTGAATTTATCAAATTTTACAACTTCTTGCACACACCCCATTGATTTTTATGATCTCAATCAGGCTTCTCTTAAGGATGATTTTCCATTACCAAATATTGACATGATTGTAGACTTGACTGCAGGCCATGCCTTATTGTCTTTCATAGATGGCTTCCCAGGCTATAATCAGATTTGTATTAATCTAGAAGATCAGTGCAAGGAAACCTTCACTACCCCTTGGGGTACCTTTTTCTATGTAGTCATGTTGTTTAGGTTAAAGAATACATGAGAAACTTACCAGAGGGAAATGAATCTTATCTTTCATGATTTTATTCACAAAATTTTGGAAGATTACGTCGATGACATCTTGGATAAGTCTACAACTCATCAAGATCACATTGAAAATATTTATCTTTCAAAGACTTTAACTCTATAAGACGAGACCGAATCCTCTTAAGTGCATCTTCAATGTTGATATCGACAAGCTTTTGGGATTTATCATCTCTCACCATGGAATTGAATTCAATACAAATAAAATTGATGCATTTGCTAACATGCCTTAGGTCCTAAGAACATCTCTCAACTACGTAGTTTGTAGGGGAATATTCAAGAAATTTGTAGATTTGTATCTCAATTGGTTGATGACACTCTTCCATTCACGTGTTTTTTGAAGAAATATTCTTGCTTCCAATGGGATGATGAGAGAAAAAAATCTTTTGAGTCAATCAATAGTTATTTAGCCAATCCTGCCATCTTGATTCTAACTATGCAAGATATAACCTTTTTACTTTATATCTCTACATCACCTCATACATTAGTAGCTTTGTTAGCTCAATATGATGATGATGGTAAAGAAAGAGTAGTCTATTACATCAACCATATTCTATTCGATTATGAAGCACATTATTCTGTCATGGATAAGCTATTGGAAACAAGCTACACTGAGAGGGGGGTGAATCAATGTTGTGCAAAAATTAACTTTGTTGACCTTTATCTTCAAAGCATTAACAACATTCAACCATAATGCATAAACATGAAGAAAATGAACACAACACCATAACACAAGGATTTTTACGTGAAAACCCTGTTAGGGGAAAAACCACGGTGGATGGCCAATCCACAATTTATTCTGAGTATACTCAAATGAATATTACCATAAGGGGAATGCACTTGCATTCAGGTACATTGCCTAGAGCTCACTGCTCAAAGGGAAGGCTCACTACTTTACAATGAAAGTCAAATTAAAACCATCTAAGAGTTTTAACTGAGATAGATAGCATCTAAATATGCCTAATTATAGTTCCGGTGAAGCACAATATTCGATCTTCTATCCTACAGACTGATTCTGCACTTTTTCTTTGTTATGCTCATACTCGCAACACAAATTCTCTATGCACAAGTGAAACTATGCTTTATTGCTCTTCTTCTATGCTCTAACTCATAATTCACATCACAAAACACTTCATACTTCCTTCAAAATGATACAGATGAACTCATCTATATATCCGCAACATAGAATTCAATTACACTTTGTTAGCTTTAATAGAACATGAAAATAATTACAACCATCGGCTAGATCCTTAATTAAATCTTTATGCACATCCTCCAAAGTTGGTTAAGACATAGAGAGGACCCAAAAAAAAATAATCGAGCATGAAAACATTTAATTGATTACTTCGTATACATCTGTGACATAGTGCATTCATGAAGTCGGCTCCAGTACTGGTAAAACAAAAAATTAGCTTAATTGGGTCTTCTAACTCGCATAAGGAATGATACAAGCCACTATGCTTTAGTATTAATAGAGATAATGTACCAAAATTTTTTTCCTGAGATGCGCAACATAAAACAATAACATGAAATCTTCATACAGATCGATGAACACTGAGTTACCAAATACTTTATTCTTCCTTATCAATATTCAATCTGTCTGCTGGTATAATCGAATGATGATATGTGTATTTGATCATCAATTAGGGTTTCCATCAATGAAAATACCAAGTGATACTAGTAGTGTCTCTTACCAAAAATCTCCCCCTTTGGCATTGATGGCAACACTTAGTGAAAAATGACTAAGTGTCGGATCAATACCTAGATAAATTGCACTATCGTCTCCAAAATTCCAAAAATACAATTCTCCCCCTGAGATGATTGAGAATTTTTCACTCCACTCTTCTCCCCCTTTGACATCAAGGTAGGGATCACTTACCAAAAATGGATCAAAACTGTTATACAAAAATGCTTCTTAAACTTACATAAACTTAAAAATGTCTGCAAAATATTTCTTAAGCTAATCATATTTGTGTCCCAAACTCTTATGATAGTGTCCATGATTGTTATGTGACCACAAATTAGATAGGACCATGTCTCTGGGATTCTAGACTGGCTAGATCACCAACTACCATAGTGTCTTCTCCTTCCTTTAGAGCACTTGCCAATACCTCAATTTTAAGACCAATTATACTTCTGAGTTCACATGTTCTCGCAATAGTTTTATCATTCTCATGCTTCAAGCTTTATATTTTGTTAAGAATAGACATTACTTCTCCTTTTGTCTTCTCAACACCACCGGTCAGAGGATCAAATGCTTCATAAATAGTACTTAATTGTTTTTCCAGATCTTTAATCTTCTTCTCATTAGCTTTAGTTAAATTTTGAAAAACACAACCATGATTTTTAGATATTACCACCTTTTGATAAAGCATTATGTGCATTCTTAACACATGTTGCTAAGACATTTTTATCTTTAGCAATCAATACTTTCAATTCACTAAACCTTTTGACATCAAATGCTTTTTGAACTTTCACCATAGCTAATTTTTCGAGTGACTCAAAGTGAGTACTAACAGAGTTGATAAGATTTTTCAATTCACTAGAGGAGGAACCAGTCGGATATTTCACATAAGATGGCATTATCTTCTCCAATACTCTAGATGCAAGATTTAATAGTTCACTATCTTCAATGTGTGACTTCAGTAGCTCTTCTTTGGCTTGGGCTTGAGAAAATGAAGCGAATTTCATCTTCTAGATTGGGCTCAAAGTAGACAAGTCAATATGTCCTTCAATCAATTCCAGATCAATTTCTTCTTTTTGTTCAACCAAAAATTTCTTCACTACCTTAGGAGTGTCTCTTACCTCAACTGGGATTTTCTTTATATGATCTTTCTTTTCTTCAATAATTTCTTCCTCGATGATAGGTTTTGATTTGTTTTCAGGTATCTCTACCTTTTCAACCGATACATTTTCAGGTAGCTCAACTTCAATGGGAATTTTTGTGTTGTCCTCTGCAAGAGGAATCTATGAATCCTCAGCTATATCAAAAATTTCTTCTGCTTCCTTTTCTATACTAGATGGGGCATCATCATCATTTGTTTCCTCAACTAAAACATTAATTCTCTCATTTAACAGTATCTCCCTCAGGATTTGCTTATTTTATTTTGTGACTTCATCAGTTAAACCAATCATTAGCTTGTTCACCCTTGTTTTTCTTTTAGATTTCCTTTTGCCTTGGTTCAAGAATGCCTTCATGTCATCCATAGACATCACTAGACATAATTCTGCAAGAATCCTTTCTCTCATTTGTTCTTCTATTCTGGCATTAAGTCTCCTCATTTCCAAAATATCATATAGACTTTTGGGCAAGTTAGGAATAATTTCAATCAAAACTTTATTGAAAATATTCATGTGCTTTATTGTCACTTCTTCAAGAATTATTTTATCAGATTCACCAAAAGACTCATACCATTTACATAGAGGCTTGATATTTCCATCTTTGACTAATGCCTTTTCAATTTCCTCTACTGACATACCTGAATTGTCAGTCTTTGTCTTCTTCTTCGATTGAAAATCTTCACCAGAGGGTTTTCCCTTCATAGTTGTTGTCATGGAGCCTTGATGTTTGATTTATTTGACACCTTCATTAGACTTAGTTTCCTCATCATCAGAAACAACCATATACACTCTTTTTCTCTTATCTTTCTTCCTCTTACCTTCTTTGTCAGATCCCTTGGATTCAACATTTATATGGATTGATTTTGTTGGAGGGGCTGAATAGGATGTAGAGCTTTTGGTTGATCTAGTTTGGGCAGGTTGTGTTGCTGGACCAGCTGATTGAATATTTGATTCCTCCTTTGCTTCTTGTTTTGTTGCTTCAACTTCTTCCCTTTTCTTTCTAGCTTCACTCAATTTCTCTACGGATATCCCCAAAATTTCTGCAAGAACTTCAACTTCTTTTCTAACTATTTTAGTTACCACAGGTTTCCTGAGCTCATTATGAACCTGTATGTCTTTCCCAACATAGGTACCAAACCTTTATTCTACCGGATCTATAGGTTTACTTAGCAAGTGTTGTGCATACATATCCAAAAATTTCTCTTCAACTTCATACCCCATAGGCATGATCCAGATAGTTCTAGGATAAACAAATTCCATCATACACTGATCAACATCTACCATGAAGCAAATTGAATCTTTGTACTTCTCTACAATAGAGGTGGGAATTCTCTCTCTTTCTTGCATCATAGTCTAATTTTTTTAAAAGTATCCCTAGATAGTTGCATTCTTGGTTTTGGTGTCTACAAAATTTTGTAATAGATCTCTGATCTGTGCGGCTATCGGCTTGTACTTTTGCCAATGAATCTTTCCAACTCCTATAATTTTACCTATGAAATAAAAGAATAAGAACACAAGCAAGTTACCGTATTTAAAATATTTTTTCTTATCTTTCTTGATCTTTGCAATATTCTCCATCAGTTGACTCCTCAGCAATTCACAAAGATCATAATTTGCATTTTCCTTCACCATTTGATAGGTAGCATAGATTGTTGTGCCAAACACAGAGTTGTCTCAGCTATAATGAGAAATATTTTATCCAATCACCATAGATGAAAATTTTACATCTATATCAGCAATGTTATCAATAATCATTACCCTTTTGTCATATGTAGATCCTATAGCATTAGTGATGGTTTGATTTTTCATAGACTTTAGAGTTAGTAGTCCACCAAAAGAGTTTAGACCAATTACTACACTGATAGCTTCCTTTGTAATTTTGAATGGAATTCTTAGCTACATAAATTCATCATGGACTCAACTCAAAACATAATGAACCCATTCTGACTCTTCAAACATGAGAAACTTGACAATTTGAGTGAATTTCTTTGTTTCCAAGATTTTATGTTTTGACTTCACGCGAAAATCTTCACCTATGATGTGATTATTATATGAATTCAACAATTGTGAACTTTCGAGTTCTTCAATATTCAAGCCTAAATGTAAACCCTAATATCCTTCATGTGTAATACTCTGTGTGGAACAGACGAAAATGCTCCTAACGGATTGATCTCGAGAGACTTGAAGGATGCCATTTAAATTTAGGATGAGCTATGTCCTTTACTTTGACTACTAGTGGAGTATTCATTTTGACCAAATCACAAATTCTTAGAGTTTCTTGATAATTACCTTTTTCACCAGATCAAAATTTGATTGTCAAATACTTCCCCACTTGAATTTCGTCTTAATTCGCTTTATTTCTTCTAGAGCTCTCCAAACTTCTTTTCTCCAGAATAAAAAGTGATAAATGAAGAATATAAATGGATTTTTATCACTTACATACCTAACCCTTTTTGTTGCAATAAATGCTTTAACCCTAATACATCTGGTTACCCTGTTTCTGTGCACTGTGACGGATAAAACTTTTGCGGACCTCCAATATGGCATGCCACTTTCTCCAATGAGTTCAACAACATCTATTGAGCATCTATGCACCTTCTGTACATATCCACATCCGGTGTTACCGGTGTAGACATCTAAATTTGACCACTTCCACATGGTCAAAATCGTCTACTCTATTCATTTATTTCATTAATAGTGATTAAATAATTTATTTAATCATTATTTCATTTTCTGCCTAAGGTTCCTAAAGTATGTAATTAAATAATTAAATACTTTACCTTACACCTTTTCTTCTCTAAATTAAATAATGGGACAATTTATTTAATTTAGTCATTTGACCTATTTGGATTAAACTTAATTTTTAATTCCTCATTTTCTCTTTCCTTGTCACATTCTCCATAATCCTCTTCTAATCTGGATTAAATAAATTAATATATGATTAGGATGTGCACCACTTAATCAAGATTAGTGTCACATCCTCCATAATCTCCCACTTGCTTCTAATCTTTCATTAATTATTCTAATCAAGGGTTTGCACAACTTTAATCATAGTCATTAGCCACATTTGGCATACCTTTTGTGGTCAACCTTTCCACTTGCCTTTCTTGGCCTTGACTCTCTTTCCCATGTGATTTTCTTATTCACATTTATTCATCCAAGGTTCCTCTCTTCCCCATGTGAATTTTTAATTCACATTTTATTCTTCCAAGGTTTACCCTATCCCCATGCAAATGTGACTTGTCATTTTACATGTTCCCAAGGCTTCAAGAACCTTGGACTTGTCACATCTCTCACATGTGGAAAATCCCCACCTTTTTGAAAATCCTCTCTTATCCACTAGATTCTTCCAATCATTATGAATTTTTAATTCACTTTTATTCCTCCAAGGAATCTTCTCATCCCCCAAGGTACCTACAAGGTACTTGTCCTTCATCCACCTCATGTACTTCTCTTCCACCTCATTTCCACATCACCCCACCCTAGGCCATCTCACATTCCACATGTCAAGATGTGAGGGCTTGTGAGTCCTCAACTCACCATAGCCCTTCATCTTGGCTTCGTTGGATCAATCTCAACCATTGAATTCTCTAGAGAATTCAATTTATCCTATAAATACCCCCTCATTTCTCTCATTTTGGAAGAGAAATCTTTTGCTATCCAAATTCTTGCAAAATTACCATTTGAGATCTCATCCACCATAGCATTTAGCATTTCACCCATCTTGCATTTCACTTTGCACATTCAATTTCGCTTGTCATCCAAAGAGCACACAAATCTTCAAGGATCAAAGGGCCAACCAAGGAAGGAGCAACATGAAGGTATAACCAATTTCAATCATTTTTCATCCTGTTTTCATGTTTATCTTTCCTTAGGCTAATCATTGAGGTGTCCTCTTTTATGTTAGTTATTTTCATTGCATCATTAGTTGTTTAGCATCTCACATTAGGAACTTATTATTTTAGGAGATCACATTTTTGGCATGCCCGGTGGGACCCACAAATGGGTCTCTTTACTTTACGTTTGTTGTTGTTTAAGTTGTTTGCAAGTTCAGGTTGCAGAGGGGTGGATTTTCCCCATATAGGGGAGGACTTGCCCTCCCAGACGCTACAGAGGGACGGATACGCAATCCTGTTTTGATGTTTTCTGACATTTTTCACTACAGAAGTGTGGATATGCCCTCCTGTTTTGGCGTTTTCTAATAATTTTCACTGCAGAAGTGCGGATACGCCCTCCTGTTTTGACATTTTTTCTAACAGTTTTATGCAGAAGTGTGGATACGCCCTCTTGTTTCGACATTTTTTCTAATAATTTTCTGCAGAAGTGCGGATATGCCCACCTGTTCTGACATTTTTAACTGTTTTCTGTAGAAGTGCGGATACACCCCCATGTTTCGACGTTTTTTGCTAACTGTTTTCTGTAGAAGTGCGGATACACCCCCGTGTTTCGATGTTTTTTGCTAACTATCTTCTGCAGAAGTGTGGATATGCCCCTGTGTTTCAATGTTTTTGATAGTTTTCTGTAGAGGCGGATTTTCCCTCCTGATCCGATATTTTTGATAGTTTTCTGTAGAGCGGATATGCCCTCCTGTTCCAACATTTTTCACAGCTAACATTTGGTTGTAGGGCCTTTATTTCATTCAAATTTTAAAGTTTTCCTTACTGTTTTATCTACTCACTTAGCATAATTAGGGGGAAGTTATACTTGATGTTTGCTGTGTCTCTTTTTCGTTGTGTTACTCTAAGGGGGAATTGGTTTGTTTTCATCTTCCCCTTGCACTTTTTGCGGATGGGGGGGGGGTAGTTGAAAATGATTAGTGTCTTCTTCTTAGCGGGACCTATTTGGGGATTTCATCACTCTAAGGGATGATCCCAACCACGCATACCGATGGGGTATACAAAGGGGGGAGCCAAAGCTGTACCCCAATCCAGTTGTGTCATAATTGGCAGAGCATCAAAGGTAGGGTGATACCTAGATAGATGTGAAGAGTTGGTCTAAGCCTTTCAGTATCTCGTTGGGGTTCCTGACTCACGCTTGTGACAGATTGGTGTTCACAATTTGTGTCTCATGTACCGAGTGTATATCGAGGACTCCCTAGAAACCTTGTTCATCCTAGAGTAAGACCTTTGTTGGCCATACCCCTTTATACTAATCATAGGATTGTGCTTGTTCAAAGTGTCTTTCTGTGAAAAACCAGTAAATTTTGATAAGTCAGCCTCATTGAGTCCTTTCAAAGTCCTTGCCATAATCTCATCATCCAAACCAAGTCACTGTTTTCCTATAGAGGGGCGAACTTGCCCCTCTGTTCTGACATTTTCCACTACATATCTGCCCAACTGTTTCAGCATTTTTTACTACAAAAGTGTGGATGCACCCCCCTGTTTTAGCATTTTTTACTGCAGAAGTGTGGATACACCCCCCTGTTTCAGCATTTTTTTATTAAGAAGTGCGGATACGCCCCCCTGTTTCAACATTTTTTACTGTAGAAGTGAGGATATGCCCTCTCAATCCACTTTTTCATTGTAGAAGTGTGGATACACCCTCTTGATCCACTGTTTGACTGCAGAAGTGCGGATACGCCCTCTTGAACAAACAGTTTCATCCATTTGACCATTCCAAACCTCCATTTAACCACCCTGAGTCTCCATTTGACCATTCCAAACCTCTGTTTAACCACTATGAGTCTCCATTTGACCATTTGATCATCCTAAACATCCATTTGACCATTCCAAGCCTCCATTTAACCTTTCTAAACATCCATTTATCACATTCACATTGATCATTTTGGGAAACCCATTCTACCATCTTACCGTGTGACCTAAAATTTCCATCAAGACATTTTCCATTTGCATTCATCATCACCTCTCAACACAAAATCCCTTAAACCTTGTTTTAGGAGCTATCTCCCAAATTGACCAAGGCATTATTTTTTATCGTTATCCTACCTATCAATCATTGTATTCAACCTAATCAATTCACTTCTATCTTGAGGTGGATTTGTGTTGTAAGTCAGCATCATTGGCCCAAATCAATCCCCTTTTATCTCAAGACAGATTTGGTGTCATGATCATTGGTTTAGCTAGTTTAATCTGATCAACCAATGTATTGAGTCACCTAGGGTGATTTTCGAATTGGGTTTTTAAGACCCTTTCCATCAACCAATCATAATTCATCATCCAATCCAAAACAAACTTATCCTATCATATCCTCTGATCCAATCCCAATCTAAGCTCCAATCCAGTTCTAATCTGAGTGTTAATCCCATCATCCTAATCTGAGCTTTTATTCAATCCCAATCTGAGCTTTCATCCAATCCCCATATGAGCTTCCAATCCATCCTAGTTCTCTATCCATCACTATTATTTCCTGCTAATCTGTATCCATCATGAATCTTTATCCCCCTCTCACACGACCAATAATAGTAGTCAAGGGGAATCCTAACTCCGTTGATGACGATAATGAAAATCTTGTTGATCATGAAGATTGTTATATAGATTCCCTTGATGCTATCATTGCTAGCAAGATCTCTCCAATCGTCTCCCAAAATCCCACTACTTCTTCGAACTATCCCACCATGCCTTCATCCACATCTAATAATGGTCCTTATGCTACCCTTGACAAGGGATATCCAACATTCTCACCATCGACATATTCATCATGTCCTCCCTTTCAACCTCTATCCTACCCAACACCCATATCCTCCTCTCCTTATCATCATCAACAATCCCAATACCTCTACCTTAATCCCACATCCAAATCTCCCCATCCTAATCCAACACCCACACCTTTCTATCACAATCCCCCATCACAATATTCCTCCTATCCTAATTCACCATCTCAATCCTCTCATCCTAATCTACCATCCATATCCTCCTATGCTAACCCACCATACATGTCTTCCTATGGTGGTTGACCACCTCAATCTTCCTATTCTAATCCAACATCCACACCTTTCTATCACAATCCCCCATCCCAATATCCTTACATTAATTCCACATCTTCCTACTATCACTCCCCATCCCAATCTTCCCAATCTAATCCAACATCTGCATCCTCCTACATCACTCCCCCTTTTCTTGCATTATATTTTAATCCTCCATCTCCTCCAACCACTCCTAGTCTCCCATCTAGTCCCATCCACTCATCTAATCATAATCCTCCATCTCCTCCTAGTTCTACATCTAATCCTCATCCACACATCCACTCATATAATCCTCCAATTCCTAATCGTAATCCTCCATCTCCTCCTATTCCTCCATGCAATCCCATACCCACATCTAATCCTAATCCTCCATCTCCTCCTAGTCCTCCATCCATTCCCATCCCCACATCTAATCCTAATCCTCCATATCCTCCTAGTCCTCCATCCATTCCCATCCCTTCATCTAATCCTAATCCTCCATCTCCTCCTAGTACTCCATCCATTCCCATCTCCATGTCTAATCCTAATCCTAATCCACCAATCCCTAATCCTAATCCTCCATCCATGCTTGATCCTCCATCCATTCCCATCACTCCACCTAATCCTACATCCCTTCCAAATGTCGCTCAAGGACTCAAGATAGAAGAGACACCATGCCCTCCCACTCTATCATGTACTATCACTAGTGATGAGGCCCTCCTCCATCCTACACCTATCCCTCCCATCACCATTCCTAACACTGTCCAAATGGTTGAGCTGGTCAAACCCATGGAATCCATTAAATCCCCATCTTCTACTACTAGATCCACCCAATCCATTGAAGACATCCAATCCCCTCCTCCCAGTCCTAATATTCACAAACTTCAATCCCATGACCTTCATGAATCCTCCATCCTCCTATCTCCCCCAATCGAGGAGTCCCTTCAACACTCTTCCATCATCATACATCCCACACAAGATGAGTCATGCCAAGATCTTGATCCACAACATACAAGCATATCCCCTCTTCCAAATTAACATCCTTCCATCCCATCTACTCCATCTCAAGAACATAGTCTTCCATCCATCCTATCTCATGATTCCTATCCTCCCATCCACCCCATATCAAGATCACACTAGCTCATCCACTCCATCCCATGATCCCCTTTTCATTCAAGATCCAATCACTCTATCTCATGAGCCCTCATCATCATCCACTTCCAAAAATACAGATCCTATCATCTTCCCTAATCCCTCTCCCGATCCCTTTTCACTCATTACTCCTGATGCTACTATCCCCTCATCTCCATCTAGTCCTACCATCCCAATGCCACTTTTGTATCACCTTGGTCACATTACACTTATTCATGGTGGCCTTCTTACAGAAGAAAAACAACGCATATGCACGACCCTACCTCTTCCACTTACTAATGCGCTTGCATCATGCTTCCAACAGAATAAGCATCCTACCCTAGATCATACGCTCAAGAACATGAACTATCAAGGAAAAGGTTTAGGCCTTCATGGGCAAGGTACTTTAGAGCCCATCCAAGTCAAAGAACATCCAGGCACACATGGTCTTGGATATGTCTCCCAAAACTCACCCTCTAAAGATGTTGGTACAACCTTCGTACATCCTAAACGATCCTCTTCTAAAGGCACACGAGGTACTTTCCATCGTTCTACGAAGTTATTTGTTTCCATCCCCCCTCCTCCATCATATTAGCTCAAAAAAACCGTACATCTTCCTCCCTCATCCTCTAAATCCATTTTGGGTCCTTATGTCCCTCCATCTACCATCGCTCATCCTCCATATACACCGTCCATTTTGGGTCCCTATATCCCAAAATCACCCCCTCCGTCTTATCCTATTCATCCTTTCATTCATCCACCCCCTCTCCCTCATACACAACATAAAAATCCTACCTTTATAACTCCTAATCAGGATCAACAAAGGCACATACCTACACATTCTCCATCTACATATAATCCCTATAACCCTACCTCCATCGCTCCACATCATCCATCTCCTCACACCTATCCCCTTGCTACTAAAAGCACTTTGGATGCCAAAGCAAAAATATATAAATCCAAACGTCCACATGAATCTAAAGCTCCTCATGTTCCCTTCAAAAGACATGTTGAAGAAAAGAAAAATCACGTCCCAAATCCAAATCAATCCAAAAGGCCACAAAGGCCCACCAAAGAAAAAATAAAAACTATGTGGATCCCAAAGAAAAAAGGTGTCATGCCTTCAATTGAAAAGTCTATAACGACATCCAAAGTTGCTATTCCCCCACAAAATCATTCACCTCCTCCATCTCCTCAATCTATTTTGGGTCCCTACATCCCAAAAATCACTGTCCCATCTCCTCCATTATCACCACCCTCTCCATCCATTCCTCCACCTATCTTTTCACATCCACCACATGTGCCAATGTTGGTCTTGAACACCTCCCCCTATCACAAATCCACTCAATAATTCCATCCATACACTTTTCAACACCCCATCCACTATCCCCCCCATCCAATCCCTTTGATTCATCCTCTTGCATAATTCATTTCTTCTACTAAGGTTGTACCAACATCCACTGGTCACTTTACACATGGGCTCTTCTTACCTCATATGGAACTTGATGCTTGAGTCCTCCATCCATCTCCTTATCAAATATCCTCCAAATCTGCATATCCATATCCCTATCTTTATCCATCTTCATCCACATCCTAGTCCAAAAAATACAAAAAAAAAAAAAAGAGCAAAACAAAGAAAAAAGAAATAGTAAAGAGAAAGTCATTCGTCCAATGGTGAAAACTTGGCAAACAAGCGCCTTGGATAAGTACCATGATGAAAACCTGGAAAAAATATGTCATGCATAAAATCCCCATCTGATTTCCTTCCACAATTGGGGGCAACTTCCACCTACGCATTCATTTCCTCCATTTCCTACATCTACGTATCTTCCACACCTTACCCATCATCTCCCATTCATATCCCAGTCCCTCCATCTTCCTTGTGATCTTGATAATGATAGGAGCACATATATATACATGCTTTGGACATTTCTTGGCATATTTTCCCCTCATCCACTATCATTTTCCTTATCCCCCCCATCTACTTTTCTGATCCATGCATCCTATGCACATCCATCTACCTTCCTTGCCCACCCATCCTACTAAAATCCATATCCATTCGCTCCTTTATTTCCCCATCCTTTTATCTTCCTTCCTTCTTTCCTCATCACACATGACACATCTAGAGTGGAGGCATCTCCTTCTTTGTGTCTTAGTCCTTGGCGACACCATCCATCTCCCCATCCTTATCTTCCTATCTACCCATCCACTAGTCCTTTTCCATCTTTTCATCCTTATCTCCTCATCCATTTATCTACCCAGTAATCCATGTCATCTTTCCAAATACTTATTCTTCTATCCACCTCTCTCTATCTTCCATTTTCCATGCATCCTACCCACCTCTATCTATCTTCCATTGTCCATGCATCCTATATACCTCTATCTATCTTCCATTGCCCATCTCACTCCCTTATCCACCCATCCTCCTATCCCTCTTTCCTTGTCATGCATGACACATCTAGAGTGGGGGCATCTCCTTATTTATGATTGAGTCCTTGAGACATTGTCCATCCATTCCTCCAGGGAATCCTCTCCATCTCCCCATCCTACCCATCCTTACCCCCCATCCATTTATCCATCCAGTAATCCCTGCCATCTCCCAATCCTTATCTTCCTATACTCTCATCCACTAGTCCTTTTCCATCTTTTCCTCCTTATCTTCCCATCCATTTATCCATCCACTAATCCATTCCATCCTTTCAATTCCTTATCCTTCTATCCACCTATCCTAGCATCTTCTTATCCATCCATCCATTTCCCTTTTATTTCCTCCTACCTCATCATCCCTTGTCATTGGTATCTAGCTCTAGGCTACCCACATGCAACCCAATGCCATTCACATCCTAATTCATCCCTCCTATCTATTTCCCACATCTTTTTCATAATCATTCATCTATACATCCTCTCATCCTCCCAATTTATCTTCTAATAATCTAGATCACTATCCCATCCCTGAGCTTCACATAACCCACATTCAACATATCAACCATCCCATTCGCATAGCCTATCCTAGCTCATCATATCCACTCCATCCATTTATCTTGGTTATCTCATCATCCATTATCCATTGTCTGTCATTGGTCTTGTGTCGAACTACATTGCCCCTGCACTTTCATGTAGGCAAGGTCGATTATTTGATCCACCCCTAGGGTTCTATCTTTTTTCTGTCTTGTCCTCTTCCATCGTCTATCTTTGGCCTTGTGTCAAACTACGTGGCCCCTGCGCTTTCACATAGGAAAGGTCAATCATTTGATCTGCCCCCTGGGCATTTGTCCGTCTAGTCTTTTTCATCCATCGAGGTCTTCATTGTCCTCTTTTTGCTTTTATCCATGGTCTTTTATCGAACTACGAGGGCTCTACGCTTTCACGTAGGCAAGGTTGATCTTTGATCAACCCTCGTGCCCCTAGTTCTTTAGGGTTTTTTATTGCCTTGTGTCTTATCATCCTATCATCCTATCGTCTTGTCGTGTCGTCAAGTATGTCCCTATCCTAGCTGGTGCTTACGAACAAAGGTCATTAGTCTCATGAGGTTCAATTAGTTTCAACTATCCTGCGTCATGTCAATCAACCAATCTATCCTCCATATTTGGTCTCAACAGGATGTATCCTTCCTAACAGACCTCATCAATCCCATCCATCATTTTGATCTTATGGCAACAAACGTTTGAAACTTGATTGTGATCTTTTGATGTTTTTGACATTTTGTTTATCATTTGAGCTCCCTATCATCACTTGTCATGGTCGCCTTGATCCATCATATCATGGTGCACTTTGAATAGTAAACATAGGTGCACATATTGATCTTTTATATGTTTCTATATTTTTGGTTGTCCCACGTAGTACCCACCAAGACCCCTGTGGTATTGCATTATGCTGGGACATCCTTTTGTGCTTTTGGTTATCCCAATACCTAGACCGACCAATGTCTTCATGACCTTGGGGTGTTGGAATAGCCTTCTTGTCTATTGTGTTTATTTTATGCATTGGACACTAATCCACCTTGGTTCTTCATACCCTGACACTTGGTGTCTTATGCTATAGCAAAAATGAGTGTTCTAAGGATGGAAAATTGCATTAGGATTGCATTTCATTTTTCATTCCATCATCTTGCATATCTCCCCCATCCTCATCCATTCAAATAATCTAATCACATCTTTGGTATTGTTCCTAGCCTTGCTACAAGCCTTGACCAATCCTCATCATCAACGGGATGTATCCTTCCCTATCCTTGTGTTGTTCTGGGATGTATCCTTCCCTCATCAACAACACTCTTATCGGGATGTATCTTTCCCTATCCTTGTGTTGTTTAGGACTGGATTGTTCCCCTCATCAACAACACTCATCCTCATCCTCATCAGGATGTATCCTTCCCTATCCTTGTGTTGTTCTAGGATATATCATACCCTCCTCCACAACACTCCATCAACCATCTGCCCAAAATGGCTTGTAGCTTGACCCGGGCAATGTCATATTTGTCCTTGAATCTATTTGTGCTCACCTTTACTTCCCATTGCTTATCATCATTTCTTATCCATCACTTTACATCATCATGTTCATATCCCCTTGCATCATCTCATCTCTCATCCTTTCCCCCATCTCTTCCTCCTTCATCACTCTCCCCCCCTTTTTTTTTGGGTTGGGGCAGACCTGCCCCTATAGCGGGGTAGACTCACCCTTAAAGTGGGGTGGATCCACCCCCGTTGCCACCCCCACAGCGGGGCAGACTCGCCCCCAGCTGGAGGCGGCATCGCCACCATTGGCCGCGGGGCGGACCTGCCCCGAGCCCGGGTGGACTCACCCAACCTTGGGGCAAACCTATCCTGTGCTGGGGTAGACCCGCCCTTTTTTTGGGGTGGATCCACCCTTTTCTGGGGTGGACCCTCCCTTCTTCAGTGGGGCAAATCCACCCCTCTGCAGGCCTTTTTTTCCTTTTTCTTTTCGGGGCCGCCATTTGCAAACCCTGTGTCAGATTGACTTTGTTCAAAAGGAAAACTTGCTTAATTTTTCATGCTATTTCCAACCATACCCTTTGTTTCTTCCTATCAAGATATTTTTTAGGACCCCTCTCTTTTCCCTCCCTTTTTAAGGGGTATTTTTTACCTTTTTATTTACCTTTTTTCCTCCAACTAATCCCTTCCCTTCCCGGGGCTGCCATTTGCAAACTGTTTGTCCATTTGACTTTGTTCAAAAGACTAACTTGCCTAATTTTTTTCACTTTTTCCAACCATATCCTATATTTATTCCTATCAAGAGGTCACTCGGGCCTCATCTCTTTTCCCCCATCACCCTCTCGAGGGGGCATACCCTTTCCATTTATCCATTTCCCTGCCATAGTCATTCTTTTGTAGGGTTGGGGCATCTTCATCCATTCCCCCACTAATTGGACAGCTCGGGACCTCCTCTCCATGTTGGGGCATCATCTTCTGGTTACTTCCTCTATAAAGTCATCTGCATTTTCTTTTCTTCGAAGCACGGTTATTCTAACGATACTTCGAAGAGGGGAAAAATGTAGACATCTAAATTTGACCACTTCCACATGGTCAAAACCGTCTACTCTATTCATTTATTTCATTAATAGTGATTTAATCATTATTTCATTTTTTGCCTAAGGTCCCTAGAGTATGTAATTAAATAATTAAATATTTTACCTTACACCTTTTCTTCTCTAAATTAAATAATGGGATAATTTATTTAATTTAGTCAATTGACCTATTTGGATTAAAACTAATTTTTAATTCCTCATTTTCTTTCTCTTTGTCGCATTCTCCATAATCCTCTTCTAATCTAGATTAAATAAATTAATCTATGATTAGGATGTGCACCACTTAATCAAGATTAGTGTCACATCCTCCATAATCTTCCACTTGCTTCTAATCTTTCATTAATTATTCTAATCAAGGGTTTGCACAAACTTAATCATAGTCATTAGCCACATTTGGCATACCTTTTGTGGTCAACCTTTCCACTTGCCTTTCTTGGCCTTGACTCTCTTTCCCATGTGAATTTTTTAATTCACATTTATTCATCCAAGGTTCCTCTCTTCCCCATGTGAATTTTTAATTCACATTTTATTTTTCCAAGGTTTACCCTATCCCCATGCAAATGTGACTTGTCATTTTACATGTGCCCAAGGCCTCTAGAACCTTAGACTTGTCACATCTCTCACATGTGGAAAATCCCCACCTTTTTGGAAACCCTCTCTTATCCACTAGATTCTTCCAATCATTGTGAATTTTTAATTCACTTTTATTCCTCCAAGGAATCTTCTCATCCTCCAAGGTACCTACAAGGTACTTGTCCTTCATCCACCTCATTTCCACATCACCCCACCCTAGGCCATCTCACATTCCACATGTCAAGATGTGAGGGCTTGTGAGTCCTCAACTCACTATAGCCCTTCATCTTGGCTTTGTTGGATCAATCTCAACCATTGAATTCTCTAGAGAATTCAATTTATCCTATAAATACCCCCTCATTTCTCTCATTTTGGAAGATAAATATTTTTCTATCCAAACTCTTGCAAAATTAACATTTGAGCTCTCATCCACCATAGCATTTAGCATTTCACCCATCTTTCATTTCACTTTGCACATTCAATTTATCTTTTCATCCAAATAGCACACAAATCTTCAAGGATCAAAGGGCCAACCAAGGAAGGAGCAACATGAACGTATAACCAATGTCAATCATTTTTCATCTTGTTTTCATGTTTATCTTTCCTTAGGCTAATCATTGAGGTGTCCTCTTTTATGTTAGTTCTTTTCATTGCATCATTAGTTGTTTAGCATCTCACATTAGGAACTTAGAATTTTAGGAGATCACAACCGGTTAGGGGGTTAAATAATTTTCTTGACTGCTCCCCCTAGGAAAAAATCTTGAGACTAATTCTTAGAGGAATTACCAGAAGTAGGTTCTAGTGCAGGCACACTTTCTTCAATAGAGGGATCTTTCTTCACCCATTTCTTCTACATCTGTGTTTGACTACATTTGTAGTGACTTTTCCTTTTCCTTTGATATCCTTCTACATGTTTTTCCTTTGATTTACCAGACCTTCTTTGTTCCAATGGAATGTAGCAATGTGTCCAATTTTGTTGCAGTTATAGCACACAACATTTCTTTTTCCAGACCAGTTGTTCCATTGTTTTCCTCTTGATTTGCACTGGTTAGTAGTATGTCCAAGTCTATTGCATGTATAGCATCTGATTTTTCTATGAAATTGATTCATCACATTTTTTCATTCATTTGGCTTATTACCAAACTTATGACAATTAAAACACTGACCTGAGAATAATGGACCATTTGATTTCATTCTACTTCTACATTGAGTTGCCATGTGTCCATATTTATTGTAACTGAAACAATATCCATTAAATCTCTCAGCATTAGGTTGCCTTACCGAATACCTTCCAGATTTTTTCATTTAATTTCCTTCCCTGAATTTCCTTTGCTAGGATCTTGAACTTTCTCCCTTTTCATATCCAAGACCTCGCTTGTCACCATGAGTCCTCTGACTACTAATTAGTTCATCAAGCATGGCAGAGCTAGCTTTGAACTTATCTTTATACTCATTTGCAGCAGCAAGTTCATTTTTGAAATCATCCATCTGTGTTTCAAGTGCCTCTTCATTGTTTTTAGATTGTTCCAATTCATCATCCAATCGTCTACATACTTCAGATTTTTATTTCAGGGATTGTGCTAGATTCTCTTCATTTTTCTTTCTATCTTCAATCTCCTTGGTCATCCTCATCATGATGAATTCCATCTCATGCTTTAGGACTATATTATCTCTGGTATGCTTTTTGCATTCTTCTGTCTTTTCCTTCAAGGCCTTACTGAGTTGTTCTTCTTCAATTCTCTTACTTTCACTTTGCTTAATATGATCACAAAGTTCCTTTCTCTTCTCTCTAGACTTATTGATTTTGTCTTTCAAAGACTCAATGAATTTCTCAGCATCTGAGAGGTTTGCTTGTAATTTTTGAACTTCACCCTTTGACTGATCAAGATCATCCAAGGCCACCAAAAGCTTTTGTTGAAGACTGCTTGAATCCATTGAAATACTTTCCAAGATCTCCCCAAGCTGTTAGGCATCTTCTTTTGAGCGACTAGCTCTAATACCAATTGTTGGAAACAAGATACACTGAGAGGAGGGGGTGAATTAGTGTTGTGCAAAAATTAACTTTATTAACCTTTATCTTCAAAGCATTAACAACATTAAAAAATAATGCATAAACATGAAGAAAATAAACACAACACCATAACACAAGGATTTTTATGTGGAAACCCTGTTAGGGGAAAACCACAGTGGATGGCCAATCCACAATTTAATCTAAGTATACTCAAATGAAGATTATAATAAGGGGAATTCACTTGCATTCAAAAACACTACCTAGAGCTCACTACTCAAAGGGAAGGCTCACTACCATACAATGAAAGTTAGATTAAAACCATCTGAGAGTTTGAACTAAGATAGATAGCTTCTAAATATGCCCGATTACAGTTCTGGTGAAGCACAATATTTGATCTTCTATCCTACAAACTAATTCTACACTTCTACTTTGTTCTGCTCATACTCGCAACACAAATTCTCTATGCACAAGTGAAACTGTGCTTTATCGCTCTTCTGCTCTTCTCTAACTCGCAATTCACATCACAACACACTTCATACTTCCTTCAAAATGATATGGATGGACTTGTCTATACATCTGCAACATATAATTCAATTACACTTTGTCGGCTTCAATAAAACATGAAAATAATTACAACCGTTGGCTAGATCCTTAATTAAATATTTATGCACATCCTCTAAAGTTGGTTAAGACATAAAGAGGATGAAAACAAACATAATCAAGCACAAAAACATTTAATTGATTACTCCTTATATATCTGTGACATAGTGCATTCATGAAGTCGGCTCCAGTACTGGTAAAATAGAAAATTAGCTTAACTGGATCTTCTAACTCGCACGAGGATTGATACGAGCCACTGTGCTTTAGTAGTAACAAAGATAATGTACCAAAAAAAATTTCCTGAGATGCACAACACAAAACAATAACATTAAATCTTCATATAGATCAATGAACACTGAGTTACCAAATAGTTTGTTCTTCCTTGTCAATCTTCAATCTGTCTACCGGTATAATTGAATGATGATATGCATATCTAATCATCGATTAGGGTTGCCATCAATGACAACACCAAGTGATACTAGTAGTGTCTCTTTCCAACATAAATAATTCCATGCTCTCATTTTCGCAATGCAAAATTTATGGCACTATATACTTCATGTTGAAACCTATGTCATTGTGAAAAGTGATCTTCTTAAACATCTATTTATTAGAACTGATCTTTCAGGAGGTTGATGAAATGGGTAATGTTTTTCTCTAAGTTTGACATCAAGTTCATAAATTAGAAAGAAATTAAAGGTCAAGCTATTGTCAATCAATTGGTAGAAGCTACCTCATCTCACTCTTTCCCTAATCTAGATCTATTCCCAGATGAGGACCTTTTTGCAATGGATCATGAACCTATATGGGAGATTTACTTCGATGGATCAAGATGTCAAGCTGCCTTTGGGGTGGGTGTAGTTTTACTGTCATCTAAAGGCAAGTCTAGTTCCTCTATCTTTTGGATTAGAATTTCATTACACTAACAACATCGCTAAGTATGAAGCCCTTATTGCTAGCTTGTGTGTCATGATGGCTTTAAACACTAAACATCTTCGCTTTCATGGTGACTCTGAACTTAAAGTAAATAAAATTATAGGAACGTATTAGGCCAAGAAGAATAATATATCTCAATATCAAGATTTATCCTTGTCCTTGATTGTTTCTCTTCTTTCATAATAGACATTGTTCCTATGAGAGAAAATCTTCACGTAGATGCAATGGCAAGTGCAACCTCCCTTGTGTCTCTGAACAATGGCATAGATGAATACCACTTTGTGGTATACATCCTTCACTCTCCTATTATCTCAGATCAACCTGAACCTAATGCTCTAGTGTGTGCTCGTGTGGGCTTGGGGGAATAGTATTCTCACATTTATAATTATCTGAAGACTAGAAATTTTCCTGACAATGTGACTAAAAATGCTCGCACTTGAATAAAAAAACTTTCAATCCGATACATTATACTATCTGATATTCTCTATCAAAAATCATATAATGGTCTTCTCCTTCGGTGTCTCACTAAGGCAAAAATACCCCTTTCCCTTCAAGAAGCCCATTCGGGCTCTAGGGGTGGACATTTTGGTAGTAAATACATCATGTGTAAACCGGTTCACATGGGATAATTTTGGAAAGCAATGGAGTAGGACTCATTTTCCTTTGTCAAGAAGTGTCTGCAATATCAATAACATAGCAATCTCTTTCAAGATCTTCCTCAAGAGCTTCAAAACCACACCTCTCCTTGGCCATTTGTGAAATGGGGGTTAGATATTATTGGAAAATTATCACCTCCTTCTTCTAAAGGACATACCTTCATCATTACCGCTACTATTTAATTTACGAAATGGGTCAAAGTTGTTACACTTCAATCCATGAATGTCGAAGCAATCTATAGCTTTCTTCTAAACAATAGCATTGCTCATTTCAGATCGCCTTCCACCCTTGTTTTTGATAATTGTACTTCATTTAAGAACAAAGAGGTGAAGCAATTCTTGGAAAAATCTCATATTCAACATCGTTTTTCTACACCATACTATCCTCAATCTAATGGCCAAGCTTAAGCATCTAATAAAAATCTTGAGTTGATTCTCCAATAAATAGTGAATAAACATGGTAAATATTGACATACTCAAATAACATATGCCTTGTGGGTCTATCACACAAGTGTTTATGGCTATTGGTACAACCTCGTGTATGGTGTCGATGCTATCATGCCTTTAGAGTTGGAAATTCCATCTTTGTGAGTTTCCCTTAAAGGGTTAATTGATGATGATGCTTATCATACTAATCATTTGTATAAACTTGAGTTGCTTGATGAGTACTGATTGTAGGCCCTCGAGCATCTCCAATCTTATCAACAATATGTTTCTAAGAGTTATAATCAAAGTGTTCTTTCATAAACTTTCTAGGTGGGTGATCTCATTTTCTATGAGAATCAAAAGAATGTAAATGCACCACTTGATCAAAAGGGGAAGTTTAGCCCTAATTGGTTAGGCCCTTACATAATCATCTCTTTATATGGTTCTGGTGGTTATGGACTAGGTAAAAGTACAAACATGTGTCACATTTTATAAAGGAATTGACCAACATGAAAAAAATTTCTCAACTTCAACCACATAAAAGCGGTATTTATGTTTTGAATTTCAAAATGATGTAAACTAATAAAATGTAGAACTCTTATTGAAGTTTATTCCTATAATTTTTCAGATTTAAAAAAAAAAATTGATATTTTTTATCAATTTAAAAACAGATTTCATAATGCTAAAAATTTCAAGAAAAAGTGACATTCAATTGACGTCAAGAAACAAATAGTAAAAATTTCATTTTCTCTTGATTTTTTTCCCAAATAGTCAACTTCAATATCTAGGCATGGAAAATAAATGAAATTTTGATCTATATTTTTTTCGTAATAACATTTTAAAGTCAAACTAACCCGAATTTGATAGTTTTCAGTTGACGTCAACTATTTTTTTTTTTTTCATTTTCAAAAAAATTATATACCTTTTTGAAGAAGATTCTCTACTCTAGGGCATCATATATTTTCCAATTTGTTTTATGATGATTTACTATTTTTTATTTGATTTCAATTGAGCCTCTTTTTAACTTTGAACAACCTACTTGAAATATTTTAAAATATGTATATACTAAAACTAATTAAAATATAATATATATATATATATATTTGGATTCAACACTATGAGCTCTACAAAAGTGTATTTTTCTTTTAAAAAAAAATTGATTGAAGAAATATTCACTAGAAGTTGGAAATTTCCGAAATTTTGAAAAAATGGTGACTTTGTTGCCAAGTCACATGCCATCTGGACATATTCGGCCGAATAGGATTCGGTTGAACCCTATTTGACCGAATATGTTCCGACTGAAAAATATTTAGTCAACTATGGTTCGACCTAATCCTAGTTGGTCAAAATTTATTTATTTTTTCCTTTTTTCCTCCAATTTTATTGAAATAATTATTTAAGTCAGCTTTAATTATTTTATTTTTTAGTTTTTTTCCATTTTTCCTCCACTTTTTAATGAAGTAATTATTTCCAATTTTTTTTAAAAATTAGATTTTATTATTTACTTTCGCTCTTAAATCAAATAATTTCTACAATTATTTGATTTTTCTAGTCACCTCCTTATCCGTGCCAATATTTTCTCTTGTCTCATTTATTCTCTGTCATTAATTAAATTATAATTGAATCTCAACCATCTATTTCAAATTGGCATTCTATAAAAGATACTTTCTCATGTCATTTTCTACCTACGTGCTTAGTGAATGTGCAGGTACACTCTAGGCATATAATACTGAACAATACTTTTCTAATCATTTGTCATAGGCTATAGTTGAATACTTAAATCTGAGGGCAATCAAGCATCCAAAATAAAAGATTTGGTAATTTTCTTTAGTTTATTTTGTGTTTTCATGCTTATATGTTCTTTATTGCTAGATTAGGGATTTAGGGTTTATGTTTGCATGTTATATGATCTTAACCTTGATTTTACCTTGATAAGACTGGTGAACCTGATGTGAAACCTACTACTAATATCTACTTTTTAGCATGTGGCACAACTTGGAGGTAGTCCAAGTTTTGTTTTATAGGGTTTATTGTTGTTTATTTCACATTGTGATATCTTGTTTGTTTACAACAACAACTTGCATTATACACTCATGAGATTTTAAAATTAACATGCACTTTCATTCATGAGGATTAAAATCAACAACTTTCATTATAAACTCATGAGGTTTTAAAATGAACATTCATTTTCATTCATGAAGATTAAAATCAACAACTTGCATTATACACTCATGAGGTTTTAAAATGAACATGCATTTTCATTCATGAGGATTAAAATAAACAACAACTTGCATTATACACTCATGAGGATTAAAATCAACAACTTTCATTATACACTCATGAGGTTTCAAAATGAACATTCATTTTCATTCATGAGGAAAAATCAACATCAACTTGCATTATACACTTGTGAGGTTTTAAAATGAACATTCATTTTCATTCATGAGGATTAAAATCAACAATTTGCATTATACACTAATGAGGTTTTAAAATGAACATGCATTTTCATTCATGAGGATTAAAATAAACATGAAGTTTTAAAATGAACATGCATTTCCATTCATGAGGATTAAAATCAACAAAAACTTGCATTATACAATCATGAGGTTTTAAAATAAACATGCATTTTCATTCATGGGGATCAAAATCAACAACAACTTGCATTATACACTCTTGAAGTTTTAAAATGAACATGCATTTTCATTCATGAGGATTAAAATTGACAAAAACTTGCATTCCTCACTCATTTGGGCTTAAAAAGATTATGCATTTTCACTCATTTGGGATCTAAAATTGACAAACAATCTTGCATCAAAGTGTTTTTACAGTCTCTCACATTTGGATTTTGGTGCTTAAAACAAACTAGTGTGTTATTGTCTTATGGTTTTGTAAGTTGCCTCAAGGTGTGTATGCTCTTCTCTTGCACCATTTGGTGATATTGAGAATCAAAAGCACCTTTTGACATTTGCATTACCACCCACACATTTAATTTTTTGGGATTAAAATAAACACCATGCTAGTGTGAGTCAAACACATTATGCTCTCTCCTCACACCTTTCTGTGATCTTAGAGATTAAAAGGCATTTTGTTTTTCTTATTTTTTTACCCTTAGAGGGGCCTACCAAGTGAGACACGTCTGTATGAAGAACTCCTTGGTGACTCCAATCGATTTTTCGCTCAGACCGGTATATAAATGGATACTAAACTGTCAAGTCCTCATGGTATGTAGGCCTTATCCGTACAGAGTCATTCAGAATGAGGTACTACTGTAAAACATATAAGAGCCTCTGGTAGGAGTGATTAAATCCCTTAATGGCTTGTTGAATGCTCACAAGGTGCCATGTCCCTGAGTATTGACTAAGAACCTTTTTTTTAGTGGCCAAAATCCTTTTTACTTGTTAGCATAGGAGCAATCATTCTGAAGTTTCCTTACATCTTCACAATTCATGTGTAGAGGCAAAAAATCCTCTTTGGGGAATGAGACTTGGTGTACCCAAGAAGTGTGTGTCGTTTAGTTGTCCACCTTGTTTAAGTGGCTGGAGAAATCCAAGTGGGCATCTAGTAGGTAGTACCTCTTCCTATCCTAGGTTGTGCAAAGTGTTTTCAAAGTATTTTCCATTTCACATCAAGATCAAACTCAAGACATTGTGTTTATGTGTGTGTATTCAAAGAAAACAAGCAAACAAACACCACACCCAAAATTGACAAAGTTTCAACTTCAAAACAAACTAGGCCCATATATCCAAAATGAGCTTAACCTTCAAATCTGTTTAGACCAAGGACTTGCTTACCTCATCTCTACCATTATTTATTCATCCAACACATCATCCTTTTACATTAGACATTCCCCATAGGTCAAAAATTTAGGTCGAGATCAAAGTATTGTTTATGATCCCATTCCATCCCATAATCCTATCATTTCCAAGAAATCCTTCTAGATAACCATGTCACCCAAGATAAACCTATCTTTGATCAAGATCCTACTATTGAACAAGAAATAAAAAATGATCCTCTCATCGATATTTATACCATCCATGATCAAACATTCGAAGTTGATCCTACTATTCAAACAAACATTGTCAATACAAATCAAACACCACACTTGAAACATACAACATTTTGAAACAAACTAGGCCTACATATCCAAAATGAGCTTAACCTTTAAATCTTATTAGACCAAGGACTTTCTCACCTCATTCTTACCATTATCCATTCATCCATCACCTCATCTTTTTGCATTAGACATTCCCCATAGGTAAATTTTTATGTCATCTTTTTAGCTTCCATAAACCTCTTGATTAAAAATCCCATCAAACTTAGACTAGACCATACCTTTGAATCTATATTCTCTTGATCTTATCTTTCATAAAACAATCATCCTAGTCATTCATCATTTAGGTCAGTTCCTTAGCTCATCAATCCAGTTTGAGACCACCTTGTCAACATATCCTATCAGTCTTTACTATACCCAAGGTCATTGATAATTAGATTAGTCGTTATACCTATCTTATTTTTTATGCCTAAAATTGAGGATATATGTTTGTAGACACCTGAATTTGACCACTTCCATATGGTCAAATCCACCCTTGTTTTTTTTCATCCCGCATCCTTCATCCATATTAATTAAATAACTCTTTATTTGATTAATATTTCTTTCATCCTAATTTCCCCTAAGGTATTTAATAAATCAATTAGATACCTTACCCCCTTTCCTCTCTAAATTAAATAAATACCCAAATTTGTTTAATTTAGTCACTTTAGCCTTTATGAATTAAATTAATTTTTAATTCATTTTTCTCTCTCCTCATGTCACATCCTCCATAATTCTCTCTAATCTAGATTAGTTTAATTAATCTATGATTAGGATGTGCACACCCCTAATCATCATTAGGGTAACATCATCCATAATCCTCCACTTTCCTCTAATCCCTCATTAGCTCAGCTAATCACATGTTTGCACAACCTTAATCACTTAATTAGGTCAACCTAATCACCATGCCATTTATGGCATATGTACTAAGTCAACTACATTAAATGCTTTCTCTTTTGGGAGAAGGCAATCCCTTCCCTATGTGAATATTTAATTCACATTTATTATCTCAATGCATTTTAAGGAATTTAAAATTCCTTCTCCCATCCCCATGATGATTTTTGAGGATTTTTTAATTCCTCACTCGGGACTCTCAACCCACATGTGGACAAGGACCTCCTTTATGAGGAGATCTTACCCATTCCATAGGTACTATGTAGTACCTCCATGTCATCTCCACATCAACATCCCTTTTACACATCATTTGCCACATGTCAAGGTGTGAAGGCTTGTGAATTCTCAACTCACATTAGCCCTTGATCTTTTCCATCTTAGCTTAATGTGAGCTCTCCATTGTTTAGGGGCCTTTCCCCTAAAAATAGTGAAAAATGCCCCATTTTTGGGCAATCACACAACCAATCATTCAAGCACACTTAGCATCCAAGCATCAAAGTATCCTCCGTTGTTGGATCCTTGCGCTCTCATCTTGCATCTACTCACATACCCACATCCTCCATTGCAATTTGTGTATCCCCACCTTCATTTTGATCACACTTGCATGCCATTTTTCCATCAAGGAGCACACATAATTGACAATCAAAAGGGCCAACCAAAGGACCAATCTAAACAAGGTAAAAAGTTTTAATTTCTCTCATTTTTGTTTAGATTAAACTAGGCCAATCTTGAGGTGTTTTTTGTGTTTTCCTCATTTGCATTTCTTGTTTGTTTTGAACTCTTAGGCTAGTAAATTCACCCGCACACATCTCTGGCACACCCGGTGGGACCCACATCATAGGTCTCTTTGATTTTTTCTTGTTGTTTTAATTTTTGCAAGTTTATATTTGGTACACAAAGGCGAATCTGCCCACAGACGGGCGATTTTTCTTGATGTAGGGGTGAACCTACATAAAACAGAGGAAAAATCATTATTGACCCTTTGTATAAAAGGGTGAATTTGCAAACAAAATCCTTGATCGACAAGTCCAGAGGTGAATACGCCTTGATAGGCGAAATTGCTAAATCCAGAAGCGAACTCACACAAGTTACAGGGGAGAAATCGCATACGCCCCTTCATACAACAAGAAAATGAATCTGTCTCTTCTAGTAGACAAGTGAACTTGCTCCACCAAAAAGGGCAAATTCATCTTACACAAAGGCGAATTTGTGGTAAATCTTGAACCTTAAATTTCTAATTTCAATTACAATTTGATTTCAGTTTTGGATACTAATCTGCTAACTTGATTGCCTATGATTGTGGGATTTCACTAACCATTTTTTGTAGCTTGTCCCACATTTGACGAAGACAAGAGTATTAGACTACTAATTCGTGTGTTGTAAGATGAGCGGTCGAAGCCCCTTTATTTATATTTATGTGTTGTTTTTCATACTAATTTAGGCACACACAAACTTAATTAAAGGGTCAATGAACTTTATTTGTCATGTTTGGGAGTGAGTTGTTGATGTATCTACTCCCTTGCACCTTTTGGTGATCTTGGGTGACAAGAAATTGCAACTCATTCTAGTCCAATCCAGTCTACCCAGGAAGTGTTAGTGTGTGTAAGCTCTCCCCTTGCGCTACATGCGATCCTGGGGACCAGCTAAAGCATCTAGCATTTCCATCTTCTAGTAGGAACTTAAGATTTCATCACCTAGGGGATGATCCCAACCATGTGTTACCAGCGGGGTATATAAAGGGGGGAGAGCTAAAGCTATACCCCAATCTAGTCATGTCATGTTTAGCGAAGCGTCGAAGCTAGGGTGATACCTAGATAAGATGTGCAGGATTTTTCCAAGATTTCATTACCTCGTTGGGGCTCCCGACCCATGCTTGTGATGGGATGGTGTTCATAGTTGTGCCTCGTGTACCTTACATATATCAAGGATGTGGGAGATAGCCTTGTTCAGCCTAGATAGAGACCCATGTTTCAGTCGCAACTTGGTGTAGTGCAGGGGATGCACATGTACCCTAAAGTTACTCATGACATACTCCCTTGGGTTGAGATAGGAATCCTTGTGGTGGACTATGATAGTCCTTGAGTGAAAGAGAGAAGGTGAGCCCATAGTGTCTTTTGATGACCCTGTGCCAATAGATCTCTAGCTATTTGCCTTCGTGAGAAAGGGTGATCTAGAGAACCACCCCAGTTTCATGGAGTATTAAACTTGGGGTGTCCCCTCAAGGTGGTGGGCCTACATCAATTTTGTAAACCCTTATCACTAATTCTAGGATTGTATTTCCTGGCATGTCTGCTTGTGCGATACGAGTGCTTGTCATTAGTTCGAGTCTGCCCAGTCTATTGTTTTTCATTTGTTGTGTCTTTAGCCCTTTGTCATAGTCTGCCCCTACCCTCAGTGATGAATTTTCTTCTCACAAAGGTGAATTTTCATTATGGACAAGCGATCCTTCCTTGAATAGGGGTGATTATGTGTCTTGATTCTAGTTTAGGTCACCCTTTAGACGAACTCATCCTTGTTAGGGGTGAATTTTCTTGTGGGTCCCTCCTTTAGGCGACCTTGTGTCCACCCATTCCCTTGGAATAGGTGATCCTACTTTCTTGATAGGCGAGTCTATGTCATCCCCACATGTCTATTCCTAGAATAGGCGAGCCTATTGTCAGTAGGGGAAAATCTACATCTAATTGTAATATCCTCATTTGTACAGCTTAAGACACATGTGAATTTGATCTCTAGATAAGCGATTTTGCATCTCAATTCCACCCATTTTCTTTTGGGTATTTCAAGCTATGGGTGATCCCATGTCTTAGAAGGGCAATCTCACTAACACATAGGCAAATTTGACACCTAGATAGGAAATTTTTCATCTCATTTCCACCTGTTTCATTTGCACCTCAAGATACATGCAAATTTGAGACTTAGAAAGAGGTGGTTTTTTCAAACAAAGAGGTGATCTTGTTGAACATAGAGGCGATTTTGTTGACCTTAGATAGGAAAACCCATCACTTAGAGGGGTGAATTTTCTAGACACGGAGGTGTATGTGCTTCCCATAAAAAAATAACAAGAGTAAACCCTCTTAACCACTGAGAACTTATCATTTTTTGAGTCTGTTATTGTGATCAAATATTTTTTATCATCATCCATCTACCTGTAATCATCATTTTAGCCTATTTGTATTTTTCAAAATCTGTCGAATCCTCAATCTAATCATATAGGTGCATCTTAGACCATCCCTATATTGCATTCCCAACATCATTTCATCAATCTAAATCCTTTAGACTGTGTTTTAGGGGCTTTTTATCCAATTAGGCTAGGAATCTAACCCTAATCGTCATCATCCATGCTTGCTTAGGATTGTTATCTATCCTAAGTTTATAATCCTCCATGACCTTATCAATCTCCTCTAATCGTGAGGTATATTTTGTGTTGTGATCATCCTATTATCATCAAGTTAAGCCCCTGAACCTAGTTTAGAGTCAATTTCATCAATCCAATCCAATCAAATCAATTATCCAAATAATCCCATCCAATCCCATCAATCGATCCATCAACCGATCATCTAATCCAATCAATATTTTAGTTATCATTCAGGTCATCATTTAGGTATACCCTAAAGATTAGTGTCATCCTGGTCACCTAGCCATTTTGCATTTTCATACCCATTACTTGATCGCAAGCAAAGAAAATCATGGAGCAACAAAAGCCTCATAACCCCCAAGATCAACCCACCATTAGTGGCTCATTGAAATCTAACACTAAGGTCCCCACTCAATCTCCTCCTGACGAAAGCATGGTTAATCAACCTGAGATTATAGTGGATGAATACCTCAGTAATCCCACCAATTTTCAAATGATCGACCATCTCCTAGATGAGCGTGGGGACAAGATCTTTGCCACCCTAATCATGAAGGGTATCAAACCCCTGGCAGAATTTGACCTATCAAAATATGTCAACATCACACCTCCTGTGTCACAGGACCCTCAAAATTCTCATAATGATCCTAAAAATTTGTACGTCCCCCAAGGTCTGCCCTAAGAGGGTTGGTATCAACCTAGATTTAGAAACATTGTTCTTTATTAGGTGACACCTCCTGCACCACCCCCTCAGGCTCCAATTTATTTTATGGGAGCATTGCCTGATCCTAATAATCCTTAGGGCCTCGATTCTAACAACCCCCTTGGCCTTGGTATGCCGCAAGTTCCACCCAATCCACAAGGAATTGAAATACTACAAATTTAAATCCCCATACCATCTGCTTCACCTCTTCCACCTAACCAATTGGGTCAACTTCCTGGAAATGTTTGGGGTATTTCTTATAATCCTTTCGGTGCACCGCCACCACCTCTTAGTCATACACCCACATCTAACTTACCACCACCTACATTTACATCCCAACAACTTCCTTAGGGAACTCTTCCATCACAATAGATGCCTTCACAGCTTCTGCTTCACACTACTATCCCATCATAGCCTCAACAAACCCCCTTGTATCAAACCCAGGGTAATCCATCTCAACCCTCACATTAATCACAAGGTAATCCCCAACATGGTCAAATCCCATAACAACATCAATAAAAACCTCCTCATTCATCATAATTCATCCCTCACCAACCTCAAATTCCATCACAACCTCATCATCAACAACCACCATATTACCAACAACTTCCTTAGCATTCACAAATCTTGATGTGACCCCAACAATACTCTCAACAAATATTAGGCAACCCTGCTACCCAATACTTATATCATCCCCAAAACTATTATCATCCACAAGCCACTCCATCCAATCCCAATCCTAATTATTATTATTAAACTCCCCAAGAATCTCAACAACCATCTCACACTACCCTCCAACAATCCCAACAATATCCCTATTACCAGCAATCCACTCCACAATGACCCCTATACGCTTCCCAACAACAACCCATCTACCATTATCAATCCTATCCGTATTACTATTAGAAATCACCATCTTATCAATAGGGTGCCTCTTCCTCATATCATCAAGCCTCGCCATCATATCAACCCCCAATCCACATATGCCATTCAATATCAACAAACTCCTTCGTATCCACCTCCACCATCACATAATCAAACCATTATAATGCCATCCCCATCTTATCAAAAATATCCCTCCTACAATTAGTCCAATCAAGAAGGCCCCTCCTCATCATTACCTATCAACAAGGAGTGGGAAGAAGTAAAAGCCACATTAAGGGACTTGCAAGCAGGGACATCCAAAAAGTACTTTAAGTTTGAAGAGATTTTTCCTTATCCATTTGATCCCTCCATCTCGCTTGTCCCCTTTCCTAAGCACTTTGAAATGCCCAAGTTTGATAAATATAAAGGAAAGGGTGACCTAAGAACCCACTTGCATGAATTTTACTCACATTGTCAAGAAGTCTTGCACAATGATAATTATCTCCTACGTTTATTCCCTAGAAGTATGACAAAGATAGCTCTAGACTGGTTCATGGGTCTTCAAAAGGGATCAATCTCTTCTTTCATAGATCTGTTAGGACAATTCATGGCACAATTATCTTTCAATTTGGAGAAGGATATAGATACCTTAGATTTTTTGAATGAGAAACAATGTGATCAGGGAGAAACCTTTGCAAGCTATCTCCAAAGGTGGCATGCTCTGGATAGTCAATTAAAGTCTCATCTCAATGAGAAGGACATCGTGATCATCTTCGTTGCAAATTCCCATGTTGACATGGCACATAATCTTAATCTGCACTATGTTACCACCTTTTTAGAAGTCATTAAGAAGGGCACCACCATTGAGAGGGCCCTCATTGCTAAGGGACATGTCAAAATATTTAACTTAGATAAGGATAAGTCATCAGGTGATAGATCTCACTTCTGGAATAAGAACAAGAATGTTGTCAATGATGGTTTTATTGATACCAAGCATGTCCAAGTAGCCAACACCTCCCAAAGATCTTAATATGTCCCTAATCAACAATCGACTCCCAATGTCATATTTGTGCCGCATGGTGCACCCCGTCCTCCTCAACAATCCAATCAAAATAATCAAGGGAACATTAAACACTCATTCACTCCTTTTGGAGAAACCTTAAGTGTTGTCTTAAGAAGTTTGCTTCAAGTGAGCTATCTGGTTGTCTATCCTATGACGAAGCCCTTTCACGAGTCCAAACCAAAACATGCATGGTATAGGGAAAAAAAGTATTGTGACTTCCACAAAATCAAGGGTCATACCACTAATAAGTGTCAAGGTCTTAAAATGTATATCCAAGATCTTATAGATTGAGGTGACATAATAGTGGATGTGAATCAGGCAACCTCATCCAATACTCAACTAGAAATATATCAAAATGCTTTCCCCAAACACAATCAAGGTGCCAACACTTCCAACACTAATCCCAGGCCTAAAAATAACAAAAATCAAGGTAATAGTACTAACAATATCAGTTGTAAGAATGTACCCTATAACTATGATGACATAGTTATATGCATCAGTCAGGTAGATCCATGTGTGTCCATGATCCATGTTAAAGGAAAAGACCCTTGTTACTACGTGTCGCACCCGCATATCCATTCCTGGTCCTTCCACATCATCCCAGCTAGCTCCTATGAGATCCCAATATAATATTCTTGATCATCTTGGAAAGACTCCCACTTAGATATCCATTTTAGATTTGCTTAATTCTTCTCCCGTCCATCAAGAAATCCTTACCAAATCTCTCTAGGATACCCACATGTCTAGTGATATAGATCCTACTCAATTTAAAGCGCTAGTAGGAAATCTTCCATCCACATATCAAATGAGATTTAGTCAAAATGATATGTCATCAATCGATTCGAACCATAACCATCCCCTCCATATCAAAGTCCTCATGCCTCGCCATAAAGTAAAAAGGGTCCTGGTAGATAATGGCTTTGCCCTTAACCTTTGTACGTTAAAGTTCATAAAGTAGGTCGGATATACCCAAGCTGACTTGAATAATCAAGTTATCACCATCAAATCCTATGATAATGCAGAGAGGGATTATGAAGGCACCATTTGTCTTCCTATTTAAGCTGGCCCCATTGTACAATACACCACATGACATGTCCTTGATCTGAACCTTCCATACAATCTCCTCCTCATACACCCATGGATTCATTCCATACAAGCCATTCCCTCCACTTACCATCAATACCTGAAATTTCCTTTCAATGGGATGGAGGTAACTATTCATGCTAATCCTCAACCCTTTGAATATTTTTGTTCTCTCAAAGCTTCTTTCCCTCACTCCTGATACTATCTAGGAGTTGAAGTGGGGGAACCTTAGGCATCATCCTCTAATCTATCATCCAAAACAACATCCACAACATCCACCACCTCTGAATCTACCATCACCAAAGTCCAGATCAATGACAAAGGTTGCGAAGAATATGAAATGTGTACCAAACTTAACATGGCAACAATGCCACCATCTCCCTGCACATATGGGAAACCCTCTCAATCAACTCCAAAGGGAGAGGACAAGACTAAGACCATCACCTCTAAGAATATGGGTTCAAAAACATTATAAGTTTTGGGTACACTTCAAGAATAGATGGAAGATGACATTAGCCAATGGGTCTACAGAGAGGAACCAGGGCCATCACCTCCCCTTGTAGAATATTTCCAGGAGGTTTATCCCAATGCATCAAGGTTAGCTGAAAAATACAATTATCAAGGGAGAGGTCTTGGCCTAGAAGAGCAAGGATGAATACAACCTATTGAGGCACCTATCTGACCAAAACATGTGGGCCTAGGCTATGATAGAAAATAGAAAGGTCTTGCATCATCCTCTAGTACTTCAAATAATGTCAATATAGATGACGGTCTCCTTGAGGACATACCGAAAGAAAAAACCATCATACTCTCAAATGATGACACAAATCTCTCATCCCTCTTTGATTCAACATCAGTCTTTACCAGTAGCCTTTCCCTCCGCCATCATGACCTGATTGACTGGGACTTGTACGAGGTAGTGCACCTATTGACACTTTCCCTTCAATGGACACTTACATGCATCTCATGGGATTGGGGGAAGATGAACACCTCAACCGCAAAAATAGAAAGAAACAAAATAAAAAGGGTCATCTAGTGAAAATATCTCTGAGGCACTTCCTGACTCATCAAGAGTAAAACAAAAGGGGGTATCCAATAATGAAAACCTCAATGAGGTGCTGGAGGATGGGTATGTTCATCTCCCCCTTGTAGGAGATTACTTGTCCGAATGATCTTCCACCTTGATCGAAGAAACACAAGAGGTTAATTTGGGAATAGAGGAAGATCCTAAAATCACATACATAGCCAAATCATTATTAGAGGAAGAGCATTCCACCATCATCATTTTTCTCAAAGAAGGAATCATCAACTTCGTATGGACCTATTCAGACATGTCAAGTTTAGATCCTGCACTAGTTGTGCACAACAACACAACAGGAAATTAGCATCAAATTTTGCATCAGATTTTAGTGTATGTTGAGTGCATGAATTGAAAAATTTGGCTAGCACTCAACTCGGCGCAAACAGGCATGGTCAACTCAGCATTGGATTTTGTGCCAACTTCTACACTGGATTTAGCACCGGGAAATCATAGTGCCTCTGTTAGCGCCTAGAATAGCTCCGGGAAGTAACATCAAAAATTGTGTTGAAATGGGCACCCAATTTGGCTTTAGGTTTTTCTTCCATGTCTACTCCCATTTTTTCTTCTAGTTTTGCTTCTAGTTTTGCCTCCAATTTTTCTTCCTAACTCATATGATTAAATAACAATATAATTATTGTAACATGATCATCATCTATAATTAAAATAAGTGAGTCAAATATCTATAATTTAATTGAATTTGACAACATCCATCTTGAGCAGTAAATTAAAATCATCATACTTAATAAATATCCATCCAAAAATAATCGACCACTTTTAATATATATCAATTGACAAGTCAATACTGATAAGATCATCATCATATATAACTAAAACAAGTGAGTCAAATATGCCAGTACATCAAAAACATGTCAAAATGATACATGTCCAATAGTCGACATAAGTGAAAATGACACATGTACAAATAATATAAATAAAATTCATAAATTATGTAACTCAAATTGATACAAGTCAAGATGATACATGTCCAAATGATATAGTGAAAATGATACATGCCAATATGATACAACTCAACAATATAGTATTGTAGGTCGTGAAAATGATACATATGATAGTAACCATGAAAAGAATCATCATAACGATATATCAGCAATGATCCATGATGTAGTCTATATGACCATGAATGTCATTGGTTACTATCACCAAATATCTCATCATCATCATCATCATCATCATCATCATCATCATCATCATCATCATCATCATCATCATCTTCGTCATCATCATCATTGTCATTGGCCTCGATGTCTTCTGTATATGTGTCATCAAAATCCTCTGCCATGTGATCTGAACTTCCAGAACCAATATTTTGTGGATCTATATCATGTTCAGGATCATCTTGATCTTTTGGAAGACCTGTGTTCTACAAAACAACATTTAAAATGAAAATTTATTATTTATTTCATGCAATAATTTATTTTTCTTTTATATATCTAATATTACAGCATATGAGGTGAAACCATAATCATATTACATCGAAGTGCACATACCATAATAAAATTTCAAAAAAATTATAGCTAATACTGGTGAGTTAGGAGAAACTTCAGCTTTCAAAAACAAAGCCAATTAGGCTAGCAAACTTGTGGATCAGGCCAACATTTGGTGGAAGAGGAAGAAAGATGACTGGAACTCTGGAGGCCCACCATAATGGATTTCAGTATTCAACCATGAGAGTAGAAGAGAGAGATGATATCATGTATCAAAACATCAAGCATGCATTCTTCTAGCTAGCAAAGAAGGAGATGATTACTTTGCTTCATTTTCATTTGCATAACCATATCACAACATGGAAACCAAGAAGACCAAGGATGCCCAGTTTTATGTGGAGGTAATGGATGTGGTCCAAACTTTAGGAGGGGCAAGAAGGTCAATTCATGATCCTGATGAAATTGAGGAAGAATAGCAAGAGAGGAACATGAAAAATAAAATCAATAGAGAGTTTCAAGGATTTTTCAATCGAGTAAGAGAGCTAAGGGAGCAGCCTCATCTAAAATATTTTGAACTAGAGTTTGATATACCATTTAGAGAGCTTGGTTTTCATGGAGTTCCTTTCAAAGCCTTTGCTTTTATTGTTCCTATGGTAAAATATTTGGTAGAGTTGGTGGAATTACCTTTCTTAGTAATCACTATTAGTGAGATTGAGATTGTTAACCTTGAGAGAGTAGGACTTGGGAAAAATGAATTTGATATAATGGCTATTGTTTTTAAAAAATTCAAGCGGGATGTACTCCGCATTGACACCATTCCTCAATCTTCACTTGATGACATCAAGGAATGGATGAACTCCATGGATATAAAGTATCATGAAAGTAGAATGAACTTGAACTGGCAGCCAATTTTGAAGACTATTACTGATGATCCAGATAAATTTATTGAAGATGGTGGTTGGGAATTTTTATATATGGAAGGTAGTGATTCTGATTCTGATAATTCAAAAGAGTCAGATCAAGGATACTAACCCTCTAATGTAGAATAGGAATCATAATCAAATTTCATGTATCCACCATCAAGAGTGTTACAAGCCAACAAGATGGAGGGAATTGTTATACAAGGATAATTTTCAATGTTGCAGGTACTGGCTTTAATGCCAACTACAATGGAAACATTGAAATTCCCTAGTAGTATTTATGCAAAGGAAATTTCCTTTAGATGTAAGGATTCAAAGCACATCAACCATGTGGTACAAATGATAAAATCCCAGAGACGATCTATAGAAATGAAAGAATCTAAAAAGGAAGAGAGAGCTACACTGGTGACTTGGGAGAAACTCCAACTTTCAAAAACAAAGCCAATTAGGCTGGTAGACGTGTGGATCAAGCCAACCTTTGGTGGAAGAGGACAAAAGATGACTGGAACTCTAGAGGCCCACCATAATGGATTTCGGTATTCAACCATGAGAGCATAAGAGAGAGATGATATCATGTATCAAAACATTAAGCATGCATTCTTCCAGCCAACAGAGAAGGAGATGATTACTTTGCTTCATTTTCATTTGTATAACCATATCATGGTGTGGGAACTAAGAAGATCAAGGATGTCTTGTTTTATGTGGAGGTAATGGATGTGGTCCAAACTTTGGGAGGGGAGATCCTGATGTCTTCCAAGAGGCATAAAATCATATGAATTAAGTTCACCTACATGTCTGCCACAGTTTACTTCCAATTTTTATGACTGTTTTTCTTGACTGCCAGAGTTTACTTACAAATTTGAAATTTCTTTCTGGTCATTTTGATGAGGATATATTCAATCAATGTGTAAGAATTATGATTATCAATGGTCTACAGCCATGCCATCTCACTTATTGGATCTTCTATTTCATTGTTTTCTATGGCCTTCTTTGTTTGAGGTAGCACCTAACAATCCTACCTCCTTTCCTTAGCTGAGAAGTCGATTTGAATTTGGAAATACTGCACTTTAAAACTAGCTATGGTTTAAGGAGAGCTATTCTAGTTTTGTTGTTGATACCCTCAATCTTCAACAAGGACTTAGATGCATGGACTGAAATGCATCAAGGAATGGCTGAACTCCATGGATATAAAGTATTATGAAAGTTGAATGAACTTGAACTGGTGGCCAATTTTGAAGACTATTACTAATGATCCAAATAAATTTATTGAAGATGGTGGTTGGGAATTTTTTAATATGGAAGCTAGGGATTTTGATTTTGATACTTCATAAGAGTTAGATCAAGGATACAAACCCTCTGATATAGAAGAGGAATTAGAATCGAATGAGGAAGGTTCAAAAGATGAATCTCTTGTGGAGTCAAAGGAGGGTGAAGAAGAAGAATATTATGAAGAGGAGGAAGGTAAAACATGGGATGAATTAGAAGCCGAAGCCAAAAATGTAGATAAGGTAAAAGGAGACAAGTCTGACAGTGAAGAGGAAAGACGACAACGAAAGGTAAAAGCTATAGGGAAGTCTCGGGCACCTGATATTAGAGATTCAAGAGGAATGTCTGCCAAGAGGCATAAAGTCAAATTAGTTGAGTTCATCTATATCCTTCTACTATTTATTCATGCACATAAACATTCATCTTGTAATCATAAGATTTTAGCTCTATTTACTCATCCTACGCATCAATAAACAACTCAACACAAGAGATGAAAATTAATATATTAACACAACAATATCCAACTAAGTTATTGAAACTCAACTATTGATACCTCATTCTCCATCCAGATTACAAAATCGTTCCACTTTTTGTTTTGTGACATATTCTTTTCAAATTTCTTTGGATGAAGGTCATTTTTCTCCTCCTATCAAAACATGGCACATGGACTAGTTAAACTAATTAATATGCAATCATTTAATTTTTCCAAGGAAATAAAAAAATAATATCATTTAACATATTAAATATACTAAAAAATGCACAAATCAAGGCATGTAAACCTTTCTGGCCCCTGTGATGCATGACACAAAGTTTCTCAAGCCTAGCCTTGGAGGCCTTGTCCTGAAACATATATTAATTTAATTTAACTATGCACAAATAAAATTTAAATATCATTTAATAGATTTTATATAATCTTATGAGAAAATTCAAATACCCGTGTAATCTCCACATTGGAATTCCTCTATGCATCAAACTTCTATGGCAGCACGCGAGTCTTCCTTATGTTCCTGACGGTGTTGTGGTGACTCCCGCAAGTCTTCTACCAATGGTGTGCAGTAGTGCAGTGACCACCATTGTCCCATGGTTCCTTCATCATCTCAGTGTGGTAGATCGGTTTTTATCACGGTCCCGCAAGTTGCTTCTTCTTGGCGGTAGACAGGTGAAAGCTTCGATGGCAACATTTTTATTCATAGAGGAAGCCATGGAGAGAGGAAATGGATGACATAGAAATACTAAATCGCTGAGAGGAAAGTGGGTGGACATTGTAGTAGACAATAATGTTAATGAAAGAGACTTATAAATTTTTAAAATTATTTGCAATCCATATTTATGTAGTAGACGTGGACTTCTTATTTCACTTGCACACTTATCTGAAAGACATAGGGTATTCACCATACATTTCCATTGACAAAGAAAACATGTGTTTTTATTTATTTTTACTATATATCTTAGAAGTGAAATTGTTGTTACATAATGATGCACTAAGAAAATAATATATACAAAAAAATGCAAAGAAAATGTTTGAAATTTAACATGCAACCTACTGTGTTTTTTTTGATCAGTGATAATATTTGATTTTATTAATAATAATGCATAATTTACATCAACTTCAAAAATTAAGTCCATCCAACAACTTCTAAAATATGTCTATTTAACAAACACAATTCCCAACAAAACAAAAAAAAAACTACTAAATCTGCCTGTAAACAACCCTATCTACTATTACCCATACCCCATACTGTTTACATTTTCAAATAAAAAACAAGGCTTAACCCCAAAAAACATACAACAAAAACTAAGATATAATCTATATTTTAACCAAAATTGAGCTTGAGTTTACATGGAAGTGCCCGACGGGCTACCCAATTGCATTGGGCATATTTCCTTGATTGGTTTCATCTTCTTCCTTGGGCACAAACTTTTCTTCTCTTGTAGCTCCTCTCTGGAGACATCTTTGAGTCCCTCAATGACCGTCTCAACCTCCATTATTTCTACACAAAGTTTCAGGGCTTTCCATCCTAGCTCCTCTCCTCTCCACATAGCTTTGGTGATTCCTTTTGGCCACCTAATGAAGGGATAGTTTATCTCTGCTACTTCAAGGTCCACATCTTCCATGCCTTCGCTTACATCAAAGCCTTCTCTTGGTATAGCCCATTCTAGGATACTTTCCATATTCACTAAGAAATCCTTATATACCAACGCCTTCATTACTTTCCTCACTTCCTCCACCGACTCTCCTAAGTCCATCTCCCATGCCATGATCATTGAGTAAATATCCATATTAGTACGATATTTGTGCTTCAAATCTTCGAAGCCATTACCCAAGAGTTTTTGCACAGATTGTGCCACTGTGACATCCTTGGAGAGGAAAAATCCTCTCAGCCTCTTCATAGTTGCTTTTCCAACATAAGGGTCCAATTTTCTCCTCGAATGTAGAGTGAAATTGGCCTCCATTTCTTCTCTAGTACATTAGCTTCCAAACTACCTCACACCACAGACCTGTTACATTTCTTGCCACTGCAAACCAAGAAGCGTCAGATGAAATGCCTTGTGTGTCTTTAAAACGCATCCTATTGTCAATCGTCACCATTAATGTCGAACATACATCCAGCACAGATAACAATACCTTCATCAATGCTTCAATTTCTTCAAGAATTCAAAAAACATTCCTCTACTTGCTAGCATTAAATCCTTCCTACATTAATTACAACGGAAAAATTTCCTCCATAGGAATTCCACTAAAATCTTCTATCTGAAGGAACCATCTTCAGAGCTCTTCACAGAAATGAGGGTTGAAAACATTAGAAGAAAAGAAATACCATAATTCTAAAGTAACAATTTGTATCAAGACAAATGTCAGAAAGTATAATTAAAAAGACAAATCCATACAATTGTACCAAACATAAACAACAAATGTGCCCTGATAAATCTTATAGATTTAAAAAACCTGAAAGGACCACTTTGGGGACAACAAAGCAATAAATAAGCATGAAAATTGACACAAAAATTGAACACTGAAAATGGATTACGAGTTATAATGTATCTGCTCCACTATATTGCTCAAAATATAAACATACATAACATGAGTTCTTTTGATATGAATAAGTGGATGAGATGGTATAGTATCTATTCTAATGGATTGAAATGATGATGATATTATGATCAAAATTGGACCTTGGTTTCCCTATTTGTACGGGAAGCAACAAGCTTTAGGTCTGTTCACAAAATTTACATCGTTTTCTAACTAAAGCATAATTAACATAACATAGAAACTTAAAAAGATAGGTTCGTTCCAATTGTTGCCAAACATTAAATAATGCTTGTGTTTGTTGATAGGTAGAAGATTTTTATGAAACACATACTAATACCCAAGATCCAACTGGGTTATTAAGATTTGGACGGGATGATCCAAACCATCCTTTAAACCATAACAGGGTGAAAAGAGCAAGATTGAAGAGAACACCTGGAAGTGTTTCACACTAGCTCAAGGTACAATCTAACCTAGTTATGACACTGATAGCAATCCAAATTTTCTTGAACCATCCATAACCAAATGTTGCATCACAATCTATTCTTCCTGCACATAAAAATGACACATATTAACCCCTTCTAAATAAAACTCAAAATACCATGAAACAATGAGTCCCCTGTATTAGTAAGTAAGTAGGCAGTCTATAGGGCATATTTTGATTTTATACAAGGATTCTCATGAAAGGAATCTTCAAGTGACAGTGAGTGAGTTGTTTGAGATTGCAGCTAATGGTGCAATATCTAGTCTTAAAGGCAATTAGCAAAGCAGTAAATGTGCAAGAAAATCAAACTGTACACAACAAAGAATTGGCAATGTTATCTTGCATAATGCCTTAAGTTTGAAGACAAAAATATCATTGTATCTTGATGAAAGTAGTGAACTTAATGGTCAATCATTGGCAACCATGACTTTAAAACTTGGTATTGTGCTTATGGAGGCAACATTTTAAGCAAGGCGGTGAGTGGTGGTTTGGAACAATGGCAGGTATGAAGGACTTGCATTATATGCATACTGTGTAGTCTAGCTTAAGACAACGTTCTTAGAAGAGATTGAATGTGGATTAGGGAACTCAAGGGTTACCATGATAAAGATTAAAGCAAAGACTGAGATCTATTTAAAAGTCACTATCATGAAGATATTAAAGATGTCAAATGCAAAAACCTAGCAGCTGGAGTAATGAACACAGTGTGAAAGAGGATAGTGTGCTAGGGAAAATTTAGGAGATCTCGACATTATCTAATCACAGGAAAATACATCATTTATTTAAATTAAAAGAAATTATTCTAAACCCTATATAGGACACATTCATACTTCAAAATAATTTGAATTATTTTTTTAAATTAAAAGAAGTCATTCTAAACCCTATATAGGATACATTGATACTTCAAAAGCATCTGAAGGAATTTGAGATTATGCAAACATATGTTAATTAAATACCTAGATTACAAACAGTAGCGTGAACATTGTAACCCTTGTTGATCAGAGCTGGAATTGATAAACAACAATGAATCCTATGCCTCCTATCACACACATCTCCTTACCATTCTTTGTCATTCTTTACTGAAACACTTCTCCATTTTGGCAGGCTATGCCTGAAAATAAGGTTTCAACAAAGGTTTTATTTTATGTTTATTAAAATGAAAACTCCATTCTAGTGGGCTATGCTTGTAAATAAGATTTCAATAAAAAATTTAGAGTATATTTATTAGAGTTTTAGAGTATTTTGGTGGGCTATATTCTTGATTCCTTAAATGATTTATTCAAATGGATTGTGACTGACGTGATTTACTGCATTTAGTGTTGTAAATTGTAATGATGCCACAATTACCGTACTACTGTCATCTCTTATTATACCTATTATGGTATGGTGGTGTTTTTCCCTTCCCTTCTGCTATTTACCGCACTACTGCCTTGCTCAAGGCTTCTTGCTACAAGGTTGCAGTATATACCGCTCTACCACATATGTTGCTCACCTTCTTGATGGTATAGTGGTGTATGCTTTTGATCATTACTTGAAGAGTGTCGATGAGACAATCTTATTTGTCTTACCAATATCTCAATGTCTCATTGACATTAGATTGTATGTTCTTTTGATGTTGGTTGTCGGTGTTGATGAGACAAGTTAATATCTCTTGTTGATATGCCACTATCTCATCAATATTTTCCTTTGGTGGTATTTCTTTATATATCGGTGTAACTTTTCCATGTCGGGGAGACTCATGATTATTTTTGTGGTATATCTATGTTTTTTTATTCCCTTTAGTTTTTTACCACACTACCGCCTTGTTGAAGGCTTCTTGCTTCGAGTTTGCGATGTATACTACTCTATCACATATGTTTCTCACCTTCCCGGTGGTCTAGCGGTGTATGATTTTGATCATTACTTGAAGAGTGTCGATGGTACAATCTTATTTGTCTTACTGATATCTCAATGTCTCATTGATATTACTTCGTTATATCCAAGAGTTGTGTTTCGCCGAGCACTTGTAGATATACCTTGTTGATGTGACATAAGTGTTTCTCTCCTTGATATGCCTATATCTTGTTGACATTTCATTGTTTTACATCGTCGATGAGGCATATAAATAAGTCTCTTCCACATAGGGGTGTCTAAATCAATGCTAAACTCAAAGCTAAATTCAGAGCTAAAAGTGTTGCTAAACTCGAAGCTAAGCTCGGATCCAAAGGCGGTGCCAAACTCGAAGCCAATATTGGCACTAATTTTGGTGCAAATTAGCGCAAACCTATCCTGATCGGCATAAATAAATGCCAAAAATAGTGCCATCCCAATAAATAGTGTCGACGTTTTCAAAAAATTGGCAAAAAATACATTAAAACAATGGGTGGAAGCAAAAAATGAAGCAAAATATGGAGCAAATCATAGGGATTTGTTGTAGTGGTGCACCATTTGGATGTTCATCTGGATGCCAAACTTGTTAAAAAAATCGAAGAAAAATACATCCCCAAGTGGCTTTTCTCATCAAGAAAGAATTGGAGAAACTGTTAGAGGATGGGTTTATAGGACCTATTGATTATTCCAACTGGATCTCCAACATAGTGCCTATTGCCAAACCAAATGGGAATATCATAATCTATACAGATTTTTGGGATCTTAACAAGGCTTATCCAAAGGATGATTTCCCTCTTCCAAACATTGATATGTTGGTGGATCTTACAGCATGCCATGAGATGTTATCCCTAATGGATGGATTTTTTGACTATAACCAAATCAGAATCGCACCAGAAGATCAACATAAAATTTCCTTCACTACCCCTTGGGGCACTTTCTACTATAATGTCATGCCATTTGGCCTTAAAAATACAGGGGCAACCTATCAGCGTGTTATTACTATTATCTTTCATGCAAACCTCATCCATATCATCATGGAAGATTATGTTGATGACTTACTGGGAAAATCTAGGACCAGAGAAGAGCGCCTTGCAATCCTGAAGAAAATCTTTGAGTGGTTGGAGCACTATAAGTTGTGTTTGAATCTGAAGAAATATGTGTTTGGGGTCACATATGGAAATATATTGGGCTTCATAGTCTCTAAAAGGGGTATAGAAGTGGATCCAACCAAAGTCAAAGCAATCATGTAAATTCCCTCACCACGTAATCTCAAGCAATTAAGGAGCCTTCAAGGAAAGTTACAGTCCATTAGACGCTTCATATCCCAGCTTGCTGACAAGTTTCAATCATTCACTCATTTTCTATGCAAAGACATCACTTTTAAGTGGGATTTAGAGTGTCAACAAGGCTTTGAGAAGATTAAGGAGTACTTGGCCCACCAACCTATTCTAATGCCTCCCATTCCAACCAAACCACTTCTGTTATACATTTCAGCTACATCTATTGCATTGGGGGCATTATTAGCACAACATGATGAGTTCTCCAAGGAATGTGCTATCTATTACATCAGTCGAACACTTATAGGTTACGAGCTCAACTATTCTCCTATTTTAAAAATATTGTTTGGTAGTGGTCTTCAGTTCACAAAATCTTCATCACTACATACTTAGTCATCCCATCAAGCTAATATCAAAGGTGGACCCACTTAAGTACCTATTATCCAAAACTTCTTTGACTGGCCACATGGCCAAGTGGGTTATGTTGATAAGTGAGATCGACATAGAGTATGTGGACTGAAAGGAAATCAAGGGACAAGTGATAGCAGATTAGTTGGTCGATGCCCCCTTTGTTGATGCTTATCCTCTAGTAGCTCAATTTCCTAATGAAGGGGTCCTTACAGTCACAAAAATAGACAAATGGACACTCTACTTTGATGGGTCATATACGCATAATAGAGCTAGTGCAGGTGTTTTATTCATCACTCCTTAAGGTGACAATATCCCAAAGTCATTCAAATTATCCTTTCCATGCACCAACAATATTGTTGAGTATGAAGCTTTAATCACTAGTCTTAGAATCACCATCCAATGGAGCATCACCTGTCTTTGAGTCTTAGGAAATTCCCAACTCATTATCAAATAGGTCAATGATGAGTTTCAGACAAACAATGAGAAGATTTTTCCATACAAACCCATGGTGGATGACTTTAGAAATTATTTTATCTCCATCCAATTTTAACAGATTCCTAGAGTCCAAAATAAAGTAGTAAATTCCATGGTTATGATTGGTTCCCTTATCAACATGCCCAAAGATCACACAAATTGTGAGTTTCTTGTTGAGAGCCTACTAATCCTGACATATGATGTCCCTGACAATAAGATGGTGTGTGATATCATAGGTCCCGATTCACCCTAGTACCATGACATTTATATCTATCTCCATGACAAGATCCTCCCACTTGATCTTACCCACAACCAATAAAAATCATTTATCCAACGCTCATCCCGATACATGATTATGGGAGATAGAATTTATCACCAAGGCTATGATGGTATGCTCCTTTGATGTCTCAACGAATTAGAATCTCATATTGCATTAAACGACATACATAATGGTGTATGTGGGTCCTATTATAATGGCATGGCCTTAGAAAAAAATATTCTCAGAGCTAGATACTATTGGACCACTATGGAACATTATTCTCATGAGTTTGTGAAGAAATGTCTACCCTGTCAGCAACATACAGATTTAATCCATGCTCCAACACAAGACTTGCAACCCATCATAGCACCATGGCCTTTTTCTCAATGGGGTTTTGACTTGATCGACAATATTTACCCTCCATCCTCTGATGGCCACACTTTCATTATCACAACTATTGAATACTTTATCAAGTGGGTGGAATCCATTCCACTCTCTCAAATCACAAGTATTTAGATATCCAAATTCATCCTCTTCCATATTCTCTGCAGATATGGAATCCCTTCCACCATCATCACCGATAATGGAAATCCATTGAAAAACTAGCATATGAAATTCTTTTGTGAGACCTACCACATCCAACATCATTGGTCCATGCCTTATTACCCTCAGGGTAATGGTCAAGCAGAAGCAACCAACAAAACCTTGATAAAAATCCTCAATAAGATGGTCAACAATACTTGTCGAGATTGGCATCTCCATCTCCATACCACCCTTTGGGCCTTCCGTACATCCATCCACACTCCCACTAGCGCTACCCCATACTCTCTTGTATATGGCGCTGACACAATCTTGCTGATCTAATTCAAGATCCCATCACTTTGAATCTCCCTGAAGAATCTCATCAATGACAAAGATGCTCAAGTTGCACATTTAAGTCAACTTGAACTCTTGGATGAAAAATGGATCAAGGTCGACAATCACCTTCAAGCATATTAGCATTGTCTTAGGAGGAAATACAACTAAAAGGTTCATCCTCGTTATTTCAATGTTGGAGATTTTGTCTTGAAGGAAAACTAGCATACCCAACAAGACAGAGAAAAGAATGGGAAGTTTGAACCAAACTGGTTGGGTCCCTATGTTATCACAACAAAATAAGGTTTTGGGGCATATAGGCTTGCAACAGCTAAAGGAGAGCCCTTGGAGGAGCCTATCAATATCGTGCATCTAAATATGTTCTATAATTGAGCCAGTTGGGGTATCCTACCTAGAAAAATCCCAAAAAAGTAAAAAATCATAAAAAAATACAAAAAAAATAAAAAAATCCAAAAAATAGTAAAGAGAAATAATCCGTCCTATGGTGAAAACCACCCTTGGTGGTGCTTTGGATAAGTAGGTTTGGTGAAAACCTGGTAAAAGGCACCATTCATAGAGGGATTAATCATTATCTACCTTGTGTCCTAGTTGCTTCATGCTTCCATCCATCCTATTTGCATATCCTATCCTTATATCCTATTGATCCCATCCTCCCATCGACATCATGTCATCCATCGGTATATTTTGATTGAGCATTGGATGATGCATACTAGCTATTCAAAATCCTGAGCTTTTTATTCCATATCCTGAACTTTTTGTCATTTGTATGTCTGCGTCGTTGGTCAGTCTTGCATCCTCATTTAGGATCCTCCTTCATCTCGGTCATCATTAGGTCTCCTCTTGTCTTTGGTCTCTTTTGTCAAACTAAGTTGCCCCTTCGCTTTCACGTAGGAAAGGCTAATCATTTGATCGACACTCGAGGCATTTTTTCATTCAATCTTTGTCATCCGTCAAGGTCTCCATTGTCCTCTTTCCACTTTTATCCATGGTCAGTCGTCAATATTTTATTGAACTACGAGGGATATGTGCTTTTAAGTAGGAAAGGCTAATCTTTGATTAACCCCCAAGCCCCTAGGTCTATAGGGTGTGTGTCGGTGTCATGTCGCATCATCAAGTATGTCCCTATTTAGCTGATGCTGACAAACAAAGGTCACTAGTATCATGAGGTTCCCTCGATTTTGAATATCTTGAGTTGTGTCAATTACCTAATTTATCCACCATCTTTGGTCTTAACAAGATGTATCCTTTCTAAATCAGACCGTATTGATCCCATCCACCCATTGATCCAGTGGCAAAGGACATTTGAAATTTGTTGTGATCTTTTGATGCTTTTGACATTTTTTTATCATTTGAGCTTCCTATCCTACTTTGTCTGGGTCACCACGATCCATCATATCATTGTGTGCTTTGACAAGTAAACATAGGGGCATATCTCAATCTTTTGTTTGTTCTTGTCTTCCTAGTTCTCTCACGTAGTACCCACCAAGATCCATGTGGTCTTGTGTTATGCTAGGGAATCCTTTGTGTTTGTGGTTATCCCAACATCATGCCCGACCAAAGCCCCCTGGTGTTGGGATGACCTCCTTGTCTCCTATGTTTTTTTTATGCATTGGACACTAATCGGCCTTAGTTCTTCATACCCTGGCATATCCTATCCCATGCTATGGAAAAAATCAGTGCTCCTAATATGGAAAGATGGCATTAGATTTGTATTTCATTTATCCTCATATTGCATTGCATTTTCCCCATCCATTTCATCTCCCTAGCCTATGGTTAGTGATTTTGGTTGTGCAAATGTTTTTCATCCACCTCTTCTTCCTGACAGGGTTCCTAGGTTTTTGACAGGTACACTCTCCCACCCATCATCATTCACCTCGCTATGTTATGTGATGCATTGTCATGCCTATCATTGCTCATTTAGTTGCATTTCATTCCAGTGCATTACATTTTCATTATCATTTTCATCTTCATCTTAAGTTGTTTAGATTAATATAGATTTTTTATTCTAAGCATCTTAAGTTCATTTACATTTTCATTATCATTATGTTGCATTATCATTTTATTATCTTCTTAAGTTGTTTAGATTAATATAGATTTTTTATTCTAAGCATCTTGAGTTCATTTTGTTTCATTATCATTTTGTTGCATTATTATTTTCATCTTCATCTTAAGTTGTTTAGATTAATATAGATTTTTTATTCTAAGAATCTTAAGTTCATTTTTATTTTCATTATCATTCCTTTGCATTATCATTTTCATTATCATATTAAGTTGTTTAGATTAATGGTGATACATTTTTCTAAGAATTTTAAGATCGTTGCATATCATTCATTACCATTTGTATTATCATTTTCTGTTGTTTGGAATTATTATTCTAAACATTTCCATTCATTCCATTATACACATTGGATTAAAACACATTCATTACATTTATCCATTTCATTATCACTTTTATACATTTTCATCCATTACATTTCATTGCATTAATTGTCACATAAAAATCCATGCTTTCGTCATCATTTATACACAATCCATTATCACGTCACATTTCATATGCATACATTGAGTAATAGCCATGCTCGCATTGCCACCTGCATCACACATCATTAGTCCCATGTCCATAGCATACATCATAGAACCATAAATCATGTCACATCACATCTTCCATCCACACTCATTAGATATAAAACATATAATTCACATCATCCACATAGACATAGAAATAAATCACCATAATCATATGCATACATCATAATTATCACAATCACATGAACACAATATATATCCATCACATCACATAATAACCACGTCATCACATCAATGTCCATCGCATATCATATAAATATCAAAAAATAATATAGTGTCTATCGAGTCCATCATAGTCCATAATAAGTCCATGATAACACATAATAAAGTCCATCCACTAAATCCATGAACATCCATCAAATAAAGGTACAAGTACATAGCGCTAATCAGATAATACAAAGACTACATCTCCTAAATAAATAATGAATAAAAGAATAAAGAATACATGAATCAATGAATCAATATTTGAATATATGGAAAAGAATTTGTAGCCTTTGTCCCTATGTACTGTACATAAACTCTGCACCTGTCAAAAATGTAGCCCCTATCCCCTCATCCTCCTCTCCTAACCAACCCACTGCTCTCTACATTTGTTCTTTGGGGAGAGTCTGGCACTGATCCTCTACCTCTGGGAGGTGTCTCGCGGTAGCTATTGTATCCCCGTGTGTGGGTGGCTCCCTATGATGGCACTGAAATCTGTAGGGCTACTCAGATGTAGGGTGGAACTCTCCATGCAGGATTTGGAACCTCTCTTAAATATGCACTCATATTGTACCCAGCCTCCATCCTCGTATCCACTACCTTTGCTACCTAGGCTCTAGCTAGGTCTTGCTTAATCTTGTATCTATCGTGTAGCCCTCTGATGTGTCTCCTCTCCCTCTCCCATGCCTCATGTGCCAATTGCATCTAGTCTATATGTGCCTACAACTGGGAAATCCTTTGTGCTTTGGCATCCCTCTCCCCTGAAGTTCCTACACCTATCCCTCCATTGCCTCTGCTCTCTCCAATAATCCTCCAGCATCCCCCATCATCTCCTCCACACACTCGACTCTCTCTCAAGCCTCATCTCGCTCCCTCTGAGCCTCATCCCTCTCCCTTAGGGCCTCATCCTTATCTGCCTGCATCTCCTCCACTCTCCTTGAAGTCACATAAGCCAGAGCCTCGTAGTCCCTCTCTCCATCCCTCTCCATGATCTGTAGCCTCTCCACCTCCCCCTGCAGTCTATCCACCTCCCTCTGCAACCTATCTTGGTCTGCCTCAAATTCTATCAACCAATGCTCAGCTATACCTAGTATAGCTAGAGCTCCTATCAATAGCATCGCAGGATCCTCTAGAGGCGGTGGTACATATGGCACCATTGCTAATGGGTGCACCTCTGAGGCATCCACCTCTATCACCTGATGCTCCTCCCCTGCCTCCTACATCGCCACATCATCATCCCCTCCTCTCCTCTATCTCTCCCCTCTCATCCTCATCCTCTGTCTCCTTGCTAGCTCCCTCTCCTCATCTGACCTAAATCCAAGATCCCCCATAATCAGATGCACTATCATCATCCTCCTTGGCCCCATCTCCTCCTGCCATGCAACATACCGTACTGTGGTACCTACATCTATCGGCCCTCCCCTCCATAGGTACTGTGTCATCGACACCACCTCCCACATCTTTCGATCATACTATGCAGTGATCTACTCTCCCCATAGTTTTGTCAACTCTTGTGTAATCCGTTAGAATCTTTGTGGCCCTGTGGGTGTATCCTATTGTTACCCAAATTGTCGAGTGACCCTGTCTAGTCTATGCAGCTCCACAATAAGGGGGTCTCATCCAATCATGTAGCAGACTGAGAAGAAGTATCCCTATATCTCCTATCCTCATCCCTCCATCCCTAGAAGCATCGTTCTAGGTACGACCTCCAGGTGATGTCCTCTGGCCTCAAATCATCTATCCTCCATTGCCATCCCTCTACATCCCCTACATCCTGGTGATGCAGCCTCCAACCATGATTCATATACCACCAATTTTCTATGGGAAGTGTCTCATCACATGCCCCCATGATCAAAATGTCTAGCCTAGAAACACTGATGTGCTCCTAGGCCCATACCTGTAGCAAGGTCACATGTGTAATTCTCAAGGATCATCTATAATAGAAGGAATGCATATCTCTATATAGTTGAGCCAATACACATGGCCCCCATGCGAACTCCTCCTCCCGTCTCTCTACAATATGTCTAACAACCCCAATAACCTTGAGGTTGTAGAATCATCCACTCCTATTTGGTAGTAAGATATCGTTGATCAAACCACATAAGTACAATGGTAGGGCTGGTATCTCCAACCCCAAACATGCATCCATGTCCCACTCCCTCCCCTGGATAGGCAACTTTACTAGTCCAAAACAAGCTCGTAGGCTCTCATCTACTACCCTGCTACGAGTCCAGCTAACTAGGTGCCCTCAAATGGGAAACTGCAAAATCCTCCACACGTCCTCCAATGTCACTGTCACCTCCCTTGTTGGGAGATGGAAGGTCAATGTCTCTATGCTTCATCTCTCCATCAGCATGGTCAACAATCCTCGATGTGCCATGATGTTGGGGTACCCCAACATGTGTAGTACCCGCCTATGCCAATGATCTGTGATCATGGGCATTCATGGCCTGAACTGCCACCTCAAGTATTGTTGAGTGTCACTCATGGGTCCTCATCCTCTCAAAGTTCTGCATCCATGGAGACCATCTTGTCAATTTCCTAACTTTTCATTTCCTTTTCTTCCATTTTTTTATCCCTACCTTGGTTTGGTGAATTTGCCTCTATGTTAGGAAAATTTGCCCCTTTTTTCCCTCCCAATTCACTTTCCTATCTAGCTAATGCATTCACCCCTTTTTATCTTTTGGCGCGTTTTCCTATTTGTCAAGCGACTTCGCCCTTTTCTTGCCCAGGCGTGAATTCACCTGTTTTCTCCACAAAGGCAATTTCGCAATTGGTCCTGCATCTTTTCACCCCAAAAGGCGAATTCACATTTTCTCATTCCCCCCAAGGGGCAGATACACATATTCCCATTTCCCCTTTGGACGAATTTCCATTTTCCTTTTCCACTTTTGGGCTATTTTGTATTTGCCCTTTACTAGTTTTGGCAAATTCGCATTCACCTATCTACTGACATTTTCGCCCCTACATAATGCAGGTCACCCTTTTCGAGGAAAGGTAATTTCCAATCGGCCCTCCCCCAACATGCTCACCCCTGTGATGCATGAATTCGCTCCTTTCTTCGCTAATCCCCTAGGATGGGTGAATTTTCCTTGTAGAAGGGTGAATATGCCCTTTTGTACTATAGTTGTACCCTAATCTACCCGACCCAAAATTCAAAAATGTACGTAAAATCTAAATCCAAATCACAAGGTGGGTTTTGAGGCCTACCTAGTGGGGTAACATGTGATCATAGTAGAACTATCACACCTCCTCACCTCGATGGATCAGCTCGCCATCAACGAATCCCTTGTCACTGCTCGATTCGTCAACCATCCTCATCATTCTTCTTCTCTCTCTCGCTTGGTCAGTTGCCAAGTGTGTAAATGAGAATTAGGTGAATAGTAAATTTTCAAATTTATTATTTATATGATTTTCATTTTTGACCCTAATTAGCCTTTTAATTTTTGGGTAATTTTTACCCTTTAATTCAACTTTAATTAATTCACTCACCCCTTTTCTTCTGAGGGTTGCCATTCACACCTCGTATGTCCATTTTCTTCCATTCAAAATCCATTCTTCATGATTTTTTGTGCTCTATCACATGGTGCCCTCTGTTTCTTCCTATCAATAAGTCGCCTGAGGCCCCTTTTTCTTCCCCATTTTCCCTCTCGAGGGGGCATACCCTACCATTTTCCTCCATCTTTCCTTTCTATCCATTTTCTTACGATACTGGGGCATCATCTAACATCCTTTTCTTTTCTCAAGTCATATGTGCCTTATTTTTCTTTGAAACACTGTTATTTTAACAATATTTCAAAGAGGGGCAAAATGTAGACACCTGAATTTGACCACTTCCATATGGTCAAATCCACCCATGTATTCTTCCATTCTGCATCTTTCATTCATATTTACTAAATAACTATTTATTTGATTAATATTTCCTTTCATCCTAATGTCCCCTAAGGTATTTAATAAATCAATTAGATACTTTACCCCCTTTCATCTCTAAATTAAACAAATACCCCAATTTATTTAATTTAGTCACTTTAGCCTTTATGAATTAAATTAATTTTTAATTCATCTTTCTCTCTCCTCATGTCATATCCTCCATAATCCTCCAATTTCCTCTAATCCCTCATTAACCTAGCTAATCACATGTTTGCACAACCTTAATCACTTAATTAGGTCAACCTAATCACCATGTCATTTATGGAATATGTCCTAAGTCAACTACATTAAATGCTTTCTCCTTTGGGAGAAGGCAGTCCCTTCCCTATGTGAATTTTTAATTCACATTTATTCTTTCAATGCATTTTAAGGAATTTAAAATTCCTTCTCCAATCCCCATGAGGATTTTTGAGGAATTTTTAATTCCTCACTTGTCCTCTCAACCCACATGTGGAAAAGGACCTCCTTTATAAGGAGATCTTACCCATTCCCTAGGTACTATGTAGTACCTCCATGTCATCTCCACATCAACATCCCTTGTACACATCATCAACCACATGTCAAGCTTTGAGGGATTGTGAGTTCTCAACTCACCTTGGCCCTTGATATTTTCCATCTTGGCTTAATTGCACCCTCCATTGTTTAGGGTCCTTTCCCCTAAAAATGGTGAAAAATTCCCCATTTTGAAGGATCCACTTTTGGGAAATCACACAACCAAGCATTCAAGCACACCTAGCATCCAAGCATCCAAGTATCCTCCATTGTTGCATCCTTGAGCTCTCATCTTGCATCTACTCACATACCCACATCCTCCATTACACTCCTTTCATCCTCACCTTCATTTTGATCACACTTTCACGCCATTTTTCCACCAAGGAGCACACATAATTGACAATCAAAAGGGCCAACCAAAGGAACAATCTAAACAAGGTAAAAAAAATTATTTTCTCTCATTTTTGTTTAGATTAAACTAGGGAAATCTTGAGGTGTTGTTTGGGTTTTCCTTGTTTTCATTTCTTGTTTATTTTGCATTCTTAGGCTAGGAAATTCACCAGCATATAATGTCAAAAATAAAATCCAAAGCAAGACCTCATAACTCCATTATGTCAAGATCAAACTATTTCTTGTGATCCCATGATCCTATCCTTAAGTCCATCCGAGAAATCTTTCTAGAAAACCATGTCACCCAAGATAAACCTATCTTTGATCACTATCCTACTATTGAACAATAGATCCAAAATTATCCTCTCATCGACCTTTATAGCATCCATGATCAAACATTTGAATTTGATCCTATTGTTCAAACAAACATTTCTAATACAAATCAAACACCACACCCGAAACTTACAACATTTTGAAACAAACTAGGCCTACATATCCAAAGCAAGCTTAACCTTTAAATATAATTAGACCAAGGACTTTCTCATCTCATTCTTACCATTATCCATTCATCCATCACCTCATATTTTTCATTAGACATTCCCCGTAGGTAAAAATTTTAGGTCATCTTTTTAGCTTGCATAAACCTCTTGATTAGAAAGCCCATCAAAATTAGACTAGACCATAGTTTCGAATCTGTATTCTCTTGACCTTATCTTTCAGAAAACAATCATCCTAGTACTTTATCATTTAGGTTGGTTCCGTAGCTCATAAATCCAATTTGAGACCACCTTGTCAACATATCCTATCAGTCTTTACTATACCCAAGGTCATTGATAATCAGATTAGTTGTTATACCTATCTTAGTTGTTATACCTAAACCTGGGGATATATGTCAAAAGGAAAATCCAAAGCATGACCTCATAACTCCCCCATTATGTCAAGATCAAATCATTTCTTGTGATCACATTCCATTCCATGATCCTATCCTTAAGTCTATTCAAGAAATCCTTCCAGACAACCATGCCACCCAAGATAAACCTATCTTTGATCAAGATCCTACTATTGAACAAGAAATCCAAAATGATCCTCTCATCAACCTTTATACCATCCATGATCAAACATTTGAAGTTGATCCTATCCAAACTCCAAACTCCTCCATTTACCAAAATGAGACACTTACCTCCTTTGGACACATAAATAATCAAACAAATGACATGAATAACATCAAAGAATAATATAAAGATGCTATTATAGATCAAGTCAAAGAAGAATATAAAAAATATACCATGGATCAAATCGATATTCTAAATGATCAAGAAGAGAAAAGCATGACAAATGATAAGGCCAAAATATCCTATCAACTAGGATCATCCAATTTTATCAAATCAGGATTTCTCATAGAGAAGAAGATTCCAAACAATAGTTTCCACATCCACAATGATGGGTTCACATCTTATTTTCACAGTAAAAAATAGTCATACCTCTATGATATTAGGGGACACTTTATCCAATACAAACATCAAAATATTTGAATATAGTTATTTTTGTATGAAGGTGAATTCAAACTTGAGCAATTTGTGACGAGGAATAAAAAGACAAGAACAAGGTTGTATGATAGAAGAAGAGATACTAGAAATATGGATGCAGGAACATCTACAAAAGAACAACCCATGGAAATTGTTGATGACCAAGCAGTATAGGTACCGAGAAAAATTGAAGGTGGTGATAGAAATATTTTCCTTGGTATAGAAAATTTGATGGAGATGGATGATGAATCCCTTTTTCAATAATATTTCATCTAAAGATATGTTATCTAAAAGCACAGTAGAATTACAGTCTAAAAGAATATGAGATGATTTTTTTGAAGAAAAGTCTATAGTTGGAAGAGCACAGTTATTTAGGAGGAAATAAATGACCCTTGTTTTGGAGTTGTTAGAGGTTGATAATAAGAAAAATTCATTAGGATCATTAAAAAAATAATAGTTGAAAACCTACGAGAAGCATTGAATTCTATTGAAAAAAAGAGTTGAGCTATTGATTTAAGTGTTGCACGTGGAGCATTGATGATTGTAATCTCTAGTAAGAAATTATCACATAGAAGACATGTTCAAGCAATTTTTGAATTACTCAATGTTTCTAGGAGAACTATTCAAAGATATATCAAAAACATAAAATAGATTGGATGGAAATATTGAGAATAATTGGGTAAATATTTGCAGGGTTCCCCAAAAAGATAAATTCTTAGAAGATGTAAAGGAATGGGTGATTGAATATTGGACCAATCACTTTTGTGTTTCTTCCAATGGAAGGGACGCTATACAAATAAAATGTGAAGATGGTACAAAAATTTCACATCCAAAACATTTTATAGATACAACATAAAGTGAACTTTTTGAAGCATTCAGGCAAGCATTTTTAGATGTGAAGATTTGTCAAAGGATGTTTGAGAGACTATGACCAAGTTTTGTTTTTTATAAATTAGGTACATGAGACTTGTTGTCGAAATCATGTTGAATTTAATCTATACCTACAGTCATATAAAAAAGCTATGGAAATAATCAATCCAAATATAGTCATCCCTGGAAGTACAACTCAATTTGTGAAGTCTCTTCTATGCGAAAAATCAAAAGATTCAGATGAATTGAAAGTGCAGTGTATAAAAAATATATGTAATGATAGTGGAAATTTGAAGAATATTTTTACACATTGACAATATTGATCATTCAATGCAAGTTATTTGAAAGGAATTTGAATATGATAAATACTCAACAAAGTCGAGAGTTGAGACCATAAAAAATGTTCTCAAAGAGAGTGAATTGTCTTACATTGAGTTTATGAACAAATTTTGCAATATCATATACCCACATATTCAGCATTGTCATGGTGCTAGATGACAAGCTGAGTAATTTCATGACTCAAAGAATTTATTTCCAGTAGGTTGTATTCCCTCTATTGTTGATTTTTCCGAGAACTATACATTTAGTCCTCAAACTGAGATTCAAAGTCAATGTTATCATTCAAGGAAAGTTGCAATATTTGTACAAGTTTGTTATAGGCATCCCGAAGAACATGTGGATGGTGTACAAAGTAGCAAAGTTGAATGAATTATCATCAAAGAGGTTCACTTCTATATCAGTGATGATACAGGTCATGACAAAAGCTATGTAGCCCATTGTTTTGCAATGTTTTCTGAAGACTTGAGAAGATGTCAAATAGATGCTTCACAACACTAGATATGGTCTGATGGATGTGCTAGTAAGTGTTGATTTTTTATTTTTTTAATTAAATATTTATTTTTTTACTTAACTTGTTCAGACTTATATGTTGTACACATATAGTTTATTTTTACTATTTTGGTTTTAAATGAAATTGGTTATAACTTCACAAGACAATTTAAGTCCACAAAAGCTTTTAATTGGTTAATCCAACAACATATTAGACAAGACATAATTTTTTTGTGGAATTTCTATGAGTGAACATGGAAAAGGAGAGCATGATGGAGCTGGAGCATGTGTGAAGCATGCACTTCACCAACACAAACTTGCAAGTAACACCATATGGATTTTAGAAAAAATCTAAATATGTTTTTTGAGATCATCTTTTCCTTTCAACCACAAAACCTCTTTACTTGAAATTTCACCAACATGAACTTGTAGGGAATGCCATAAGGAATGCAAATAAATTTGTTGAATGGTGCAAAATTTATTTTGTTGCTCGTGACTCAATATACAACGCATAATATTTTTGGGAAGTTAAAGGTACATAAATAAATTTGTATCTTGAATTTCAATGTGTACATGAATTTAATTTTCAATTTTATACACTTTTTAATTGGATGTTTGAAATTTATAAATATTGATCGATCAACTCTTACTAATCGTCAAACAATTAGTGGTATTAGAAGTTTGCATCAAATCATGACAGTAGGACATAACATGCCTCTAGTAATTCAAGTGAGAAAAATCATGATTTTGTATTGATTGCATTGAGAACAATGAAAATGCTCTACAACATGAGAATATTAGAGATGGGTTGTTTACAATGGGAAATAAAATAATTAGTGGTCGTTGAACCCTTTTGAAGATAATGGCATTGTAGATATCTATGATCCTCTCTATTCAGTTGATACGAATGTGTATCAGATTTAGTTGTTACAAATAAATTTTAAATTTTTAAATTTAATTTTAACCTACAATTGATTTATATTCTACCAGGGTTACTACATGGTGTGTATAGGAGATATTTTTGTTGTTCTTGCAGATCTTGACAATACAGAAGGTGTAGATTACTATCTACTAAGATGTACACAACCAAAATGCAATTTTTTAGAATCAATGATAGATGGTGATGGACAAGAGTATCCTACTAGATCAATGGTTGTTGAAAGAACATACTATCAACAAACAAAAACAGATACAAATTACATTATATTTATTGATTATATGCCAGGTCAAAAGGTTTTACATTATAGTCACTTAGTTATAGCAACAAGAATAAATCTTGAAACTTTACCAAAAGAAGGGACGTTCCAAACAAAGTTGGAGGTTTCATATTGAAGACCATGAAAAGATTTTAAAGATAATAAAAGATAGAGAGGATCCAAATTATATGTACCAAGAACTTTAAGATATTTTTGTACATACACATTTTCTATGATAATATATAAATGTAACATTTGGACCTAAATTTGAAAATATTTTTATTTTATGTTGAATTCCAATAATTCCATTCAATGTGGTGATCTAAATTTGGATTTTTTGTTGGATTAGATGGATATTTTTAGGCTTTTTCAAATTTAGATAGGTTGATATGTCATATTCTTATGTATATAATTAGATAGACATTGAATGAATTGGTATCCCATGAAGCTTTCTTTTTTATGATCTTATTTGCCTATAAAGCTTTCGTAAGGTGATCTTATTTGTAGTAATTTTTTTTAATGAAGAAGTCATGCTTAAAAATTATTTCATCAAATGTTAATATAGATCCAAGAAAAATTGTAAGTTTTAATTTTATTAGAAGTAAGTTTCTTTAGCACTAGCTAAACTAGATACAATGATTAAAAAATATATGAAATCAATAAAGAGTGTGTTAAAAATATTTTATTTTTTTAGAGAAGAAGTGTGAATACCTCACTTTTTTACCTATGAGTTTAACCTCATGTTTGTGTATATCTTTGGTACATAATTATAACACATAATTTTGATGATATAAAAAACACTATAGTTCAGAATACTCTTGACTTAATTCCTAGAATCCTTCCCTTCCTATGTTGGATTGTGAACATGATCATATACTCTAGAATAAACAATAGGAATATTTTCTTCCCTGATTTCAAATTTTCAAGTGTGTTCCTTCTAATGAAAATAATTTTAGGATATTATTATTAGCTATTGGTATGCATGTACAAAAAAGTTTAAATTGTGCATCTAACTTGTTTATTTAATAGCATCATCTTAGGAAACTTATCATTATTTACCATAAACAATATGAATTTTTCACTCCCACACATCATAGGAATTAATCACAAACACATGTACTTGTTAGCATCAAAATGAACAACAACATAGTCAATCAATAAAGTCACATTTATTATGAAGTTAAATAATATCACAGTTTCTCATCCACAATATTCATCAAATTTAATTTTTATTAGAATCTATTGGCATCACACATTTTATTTATTTGAAATTTATAACGTTTATCAAGATCATCTCATCAAAATATCATCATCATCACTTATCTCTTTATTATTCTTGTTAATTAAATTTAGGATCCTAAATCAAGGTAAGAAGTATTTGAAAAAACTTGTCACTATGTTTTTATATAGAAACCAACATGACTCTCCCGATGGGAAAAGCCAAGTATTTATAATAATTAAATATATTCAATGAATGCATTATTTTTCTCTATATTTTAGTGGGATATCTCCCTCATATGATAGAGGAAATTTACTCATTTTGTAATTTTAACTAAAAAATATAATGCAACACAAAAATGGGAAAAGTTCTAAAGAATTGAGTCTTTTTTGTAGAAATAATAATTTTCATTAGAATAAGTTATTTCATCACTCCTCCAATAGTCTCAATACTTAGGGTCAAGGAACTTGAATCCTTGAATTACATTTGATCCTAAATATAAATAAAGTGATGCATTATCTACTATAATATCGTTTATGATATCAATAATTGCACTCTCCATTCCTATTTCTTCTATTACTTGTTGTGTAAAAAATAATTAATGAATCTGTGTCCTTCTCAAGTGTCCCATAGTTACCTAAATGTTTGAATTAAATATCTTGAGATCATTATTTGAGTTGAAATATTCTAAGATTCTTTATGTAAAATATTTTCTAAGGCTAAGTTGACCTTCTTGATAGTGTCATGTTTAGATGATTATAGAATTTTTTCTTCAAATATTTCCCCCCTTTCCTTTGTTGTTAGCCCACACTAAGATACTAACATTCCTCTCATGGATAAAGATAGCTATCATTGTCACTAGATCCATAATCTTTTGTAGGGTCTAATTTTATTTTCTCAACCTTTAAAATTTTCTCCCAAAGATGATTCAAGAAAAAAATAATCAATTCATCTTGAAATGCAAGGATTCCAAAACAAACAATAATTTTCTTCATGAGGCTTCCAACTCTTTTTAGGATTTCAATATTCTATTCTTAGCATAAAGTGTTTCAGATAACCCATTATTGAAATGAGCCACCAACCTCAATTTTAGGGTAGGTTCCATGATATGTATGGAATATGAAACTCACAAACACTTTATTCTCTATTAGAATAAAAAATATGTTGGAAAAAATATATGTTGTAGTTTTTCATAGATATCAACACTCAAAGGTTAAGTCCAGTGAAATATAAATATAAAGGTTGTAAAGATCTATACATCAAAAAAGGAAATTGTTTGGTTGTATTTTTGGTAAATTAGCCTTAGAACACATCCAAAATCCTAAGATGCAAAAGCTACCGAACAAAGCACTTGGACCATATCCTAAGACTCAAGATTTTAGATCTTGCATATTGATTAAACAAAGACCAAGCCAAATTTCACAAAACAAAAAATCAAGTTGAAACCATGTAAAAAAGTATCCATGTACCCACTCATGAAAACAACCATTGTAAAGCTTGATTATTCAACCCGCCATTCCCAAATACCTTATTGAACCAAAAATAATGAAATTAACTAAAAAAAAAAAGATTAAAAGTGAGAAAGAATATTAATTTTTCCCAACTCAAAACCCTAATTAGCTTTAAGAATTTATATATTACTATACCCAAAAATGTTAAATCTATATTAGAGAGATCATTAAAGAAATCATATTCAAACCATAATGTAAGACATAATTAGATGAACCATAATTTAAAATGTTTATAATGTGAAGATCATAATCTAAGAACCATAATGTGACAAATCACAATATAAAATGTATACCAAATCATGTGTTTGCATGTAAAACAAGTCAAAGTTGAGGATGCCTAGTACGACTATAGATCGATCTCTCTCCTAATCCCTGTCTAGATCCATGTCCTAGTCTCTCTCTAGATCCTTGGCCCAATGCCTCTCTCGATCCCTGTCTTGATCCATGTGCTGATCCACCTCCCTACACAAGAAAGTACATTAATTAATTTAATGTACATGTGTAGATGTAAAGTCATCTTAAAGTTTTGTACTTTCAATGTCTGAATGTATCAAGTACTTTAAATATTATAAATGTACCTCAAATTTACCATGCACAGGATCATCTGCATGCTTCAAATCTCCAAAGTGTGACAAATCCTCGTATTTCTAAAAAATTTCAAATACAAGATTTCAATGAAGAGTGATAACTACTTTAAAGTTAGTTTTATTTAATAAACATGTGGATTTTTAGAATGAAAAATATATATATTATTTGAAAGTACATGTGTCTCATCCTTGAGCACTCTACTAATCCCACTAATGTCACAAGAATGTATGGTCACATCAGGGACACTTGTATCAGGTAAATGACCAATGTCAAAGAGAAGTGAGTTATATGTGCCATGTACATTAGCTGCAGTAATCTGAACCCAATGTTGTGCAGAGACTATAGGCTGGTCTGGAATATGTTGACCATCCTGTGAATTGACCTCACCCTAACCTAGCTATCTACTAAAATGTCATCTAATATGAGCCAGTACAACATCCAAAGGAATCCCATACTCCTCACTAATAAACTGGTATGATGATATTAAATCAACAATGGAAACCAAACACACATTATGCAAAGTGGCTTCACTCATCTGGGCCACATCCGACGGTGATGGTAGATCTACATGAATGTAGGGATCATAATTGGAAGATGGATCCTTAGTGGGAGGAAGGCTAATCCATGAATGCAATAAGTATCTGCATACATGATCAAATGGCATCTGATCGACCTGAGTAAAAATCATGGAAATACTGTCAAAAAGGTCGGATCTAGTAGGTGTTGCTTCTACACCTCCTTTTGTTGCTAGTTCAAAAGGTTTGGACCAGCTAATGCCCTCTTGTTGACAGGCGGTGGTAAATCTGCACATCTATATTGAGGTTTGTCAGCAAACCTCCCTTTTTCCCTATCTAGCATGTGAAGGAATAGATGTGTAATCCACATCTAACCCTAAATGAAACTCAACATATAATTGTTTGAAAAAATAAAGTGAAAACTCATCATTATGAGGCCATCTGTGATTGGCTTCCAACCATCTAGGATATATTAATGAAGCAACAAGCTCATCTGTACATCTAGTAACAGGTATATCCTCTAACTTTTTTTTGTCCCATATAATGAGGGAACATGCTCTGCACATTAGGTAGTGAAACTCTATGAGAAATAGAATCAATTTTCATAGTGTCAATAACACTGCTGGCAAGGGACCTATAAAACTCCTTAATTTTGACCTCATCATAAGGATTGTAAGATCAAATCATGTGAATCATACATGTGATCTCCTGTTGAATCCTAACTAATCTATCTCTATTAGGGAGATTAGGGGAGTTTTGTATTGTTTGGTCCAAACATCTCAAAGCATTCTCTAATCTCCTAATGCTATCATTATATAAATTAGACCTAGCCTTAGCTTACTCCAGAGATTGAATGGAATGATGTGATCCCCGATCATCAGCCATATCTATATAAATACAAAGATATGCATTTAATTAAAATAAAAAAATTACAAATATATACTTATTTTATTTCACTGAAAGTAAATACGCAATAACCATTTTTCTAGTAATATGCTCCATAGGAAATTATAAAAATTAGGAAATATGAGAAATGATTAGCTTTCATCATGAAGCAAAAATAAGAACAATTTTAATTTCATTCAACTATCTATGAAAAGGAGGGAGAAAGGGAGAAAGTAGGATTATTAAATTTTTCCTATAAAAAATGTGGTACTAAAATATCTTAACGAAACATTCACATATAAAAGTAATGTAAGCATATAAATACATAAATTTTGAATTATTTAAAAATTATGGACATGAGAAGTAAATTTGACTAACTTCATAGGAAATATAAAGTCTTAAACAAAGAATCTCATATACTATCATTTAAAAATGCAAG
>CM021110.1:111569769-111851005 GCA_007115665.2 Sequoiadendron giganteum
ATTCACCATCTCCCCTGCAAACCAAGACACCACACACCATATGTACAATGTAAAAAAAGTCCCCTAATTGATTCCAAGTGGCCATGGTAGCCTTTCCATGGGAATTCAAGTGGGGATCATTATTTCCAAAAACTGGCCTTAACCGGCTATGAGACCAAAAACTCTAAAAACTTGCAAAACAGAAAGCAATTGAACTAAATGGTTAATATAATGCTTCAAATATTAATTAAGTGACACAATTGAAAGACTCAAAGCATTAGACATATCCTTTCAATCCATTCTTGAATGGATGAAGGCACAAAAACAGAAATTCAATGAAATTTGCACTCTTCCAACTCACAAATTCCCCTTCCAAAACTCCAAATCGTACAATAGATTTCCCACATGCTCAATTAGGGTTTTTCTGACCTTACATACCTTTCTCCCATGTGCTAGGACCCTTTGATCAGGATTAGAGCATCATTAATGCCCTTTTCCCACTTTTAGGACAAATTGCCAAGTCTACATGGACTAATTTGCCTAATTTCATCATTCAGGCTTCTCCAAACTTCAAGGCTCTAGAATACCCTAAGTTTTCCTTAACTCACACATAAATGAAGCCTTAAATGACATATATTTTTCAATTATCTTGAATGGATACATTTTTTAGGAACTAATATTCGTCTCATTACCATGGTACAGATAAAATTGTCTGCCATGCCGAAGAAAAAGACAAAGAGGAAACTAACAGATGAAGAGAACAAAACCTTGAAAGAAAAGGAGAGAGTTTGAGTGGTGGAATATCATGAAAAGAAGAAATTGGAAACGATTGATGAAAACAACCCGATTGTAGAGGAAACTCAACCATCAAAAAGAGAACAGGAATTGGCAGCACAAAAGGCACGAATGCGAAAGCATCGTCGTAAGACAGATTCAGATATCATAGTTGGAGACACACCCTCTACAACAAGTGAATATGAAGGGACACCATTAAGCACAATAAAATATGGAGGGACACCATCTAGCACAAGTGAATATGGATGGACACCATCTACTGCAAGTGAATATGGAGGGACACCATTTACCGCAAGTGAATATTGTTGGACACCATCCAACACATTTCAAGTTGAGAGTACATCATCACTTGAAATTGACGAAGAAGGTATGCCATCATTCCCATGTGAACCTCAAGGTATGTCTTCTTCTCCACCCTCGATTGAAGGTATGCAATCTAGCCCACCTCAATTAAATATTGATGAAATTCCTAATGTTGAGATGTATGTACCTAGGAGAACACCACTAAGAATTTTGCGTAGAAAGCCAAAGTATTTGATTAATATTGATGATGATATTTTGTAGCACATGGAAGGTAAGATTTCAACACGCAGTTGTAGAAGATATGATGATAAGATTTGGGAACGATTCTTTGAAAGGCTAAATGAGACTGCAAGATGTCAACTATTTGTTGAAATGATGCGGGGTGTAAAGTATAGGAACATCATGAAGACTCTTGGGTTGAGAACATCAAATGCATCGAGTGAAGACACTATTGTAAAGAATCTAATGGATGATTATGAGAGTGTGGGTAAGACCTCACACTCAAAGGATAGTAATGTCACCCGACATGTCATTACATCGACTTTGGTAAGTTGTCAAACAAAGAGAGCTCGCCTAATTAAAAAGACTAGTGAAAAAATGGGAATTAGTAGAAAGACTTTATCAAGAGCCATTCAAAGGCGGCAAAGAATTGAGGGCAATGATACAAATGAATTATGGGCATTCTCGGGGAGACTATCATGAAAAGATAAAGAAGTTGTCGAAGCCTTGAGAACACTAATTGAAGAGTATTGGAAGAATAACACAAGGCCATCTCCGAATCAAAGGGATGTAGTAAGAAGGAGAATCGGTAGTCGGAATTGTGAGCCACATCCAAAACATTTTTTGGATATGACTCAAACCCAATTTTTTCAAAAATTTGAAAATGATTATCCTCAAATTAGTATTTCTCAAAGATTTTTTGAACTGCTTAAACCTTTTTACGTCAAGGTAAATCACACATGCACTACTTGTTGTTGTAGACTACATATTGAATTTTCTAACCATTACGATGTTTATCGTTCTATATGTTTAGATTTGCATACTAATGATGTTTTGTAGGATTGTGGCATAGAAGCCCCACCAAAATCTTCAAGAGAGTTCTTATCAAAAAATTTATGTGAAATAGAGGATGGCCAGATATTCTATAGGACAACATGCTTGGATGGTTCATGCGAGCGTTGCGGTGGCTTCCAGCGTATGCCAGTATGTCAACATATGGAAAGCACATATGAGGTGGGCCAAAAACTAGTAGAGTTCGAGAAGTATAAAACAGTGGCATATGCTACAAAAGATGGGTCTCAAGCAAAAAGGTGTGATTGGGTTATTGACAAGATTCCAGTGTACAAATTTATGACCACATTTCGTGACAGTATACTGTCTGAGTATGCAATGCATACCCATAGAGCCCGATGGTTGGACACGCAGTTCAAGCTATGCAAGGACACCTTTCCAATTGGAAGCATAGTATCCGTGGTTGACTTTGTAGAGAACTACACTCTACAGCCACAAGATGAGGTGCAGTCACAGTATTACAACTCCACACAAGTTTCGATATTTGTGCACATAGCATTCATTCATGCATCTGATAGTATAGATGAGCAAAGGGAGGTATTAAGGGAGTACCAATTTTACATTAGTGATGATCACACACATTCTCTAGAGTTCATGCAAGGTTGCTTCCAGATGTTCTACAGTGGTTTGGCTTAGAGGGGCATAGAATATGATCAACATATAATATGGTCTGATAACTGTGCAACACAGTTCAAGAACTTGCGCATGTTCTTCTGGTTGTGCAGGATGCATGTCATTACAGGTGTTCAACATATGTGGAGCTTTTGTGAGGCTGGACATGGAAAGGGGGAGCATGATGGTGCAGGAGCATGTGTGAAAAGAGCATTAGCATGTGAAGAGTTAAAGTATAAAGATAGTGCAAATTTGACAGATGCAAAATCAATTGTCGAGTGGTGTAATGCTTTGATGGGTCCAGGTAATGAAGGTACATCTTCGGTTCATAGATTTTTTTGGTTGATGGATGATACTAACATTGCACCATATGAAGACTGTTGTACACTAATAGGATCGAGTGAGGTACACTCTTTCCTTAGCTCAAATACAGGTTCATGGAGTATCGATACATGAAAGATGGCATGCTTTTGTTCTTCATGTATAATGCAAGACTGGAATGATTGTGAGTTAGGGGAGTGGGTTGACAAATGGTTCACAAGTTATCTTAGCCCACTTCACACGTATCGCCCTCTGACGGCATTGGAACTGACACAGATAGAATCATCAGTGGACTTTGACCACATATCAGATCTAGTTCAATGAGGTGATATATCTACTTTCTTAGTTGTTGAAATTTCATATTGTTAGATCTTACTTTGCAGTGTATTCGTAATGTTGACAAATTTCAAGAGATTTTTTGCACATATCAATGCAAGGCATGTTTATGCAGTTATTGTAGATGAAGACAATGAAGAGGGAACATACTATTACTTGTGTCGTTGTGTTGAGACAAAAAATAAATTAGAGGCCCCAATTATAGATGGAGAAAACATCGAATACCCTATAGGGTCAGTTGTGGTTACTGGAACATGGCTTAGAAGGTACCCACATTCAGGTGTTACATTGGCTATTTCAAGACTTTGATATGCATCGTAAGATTCTTCATTACTTGAACCTTGTTGTGGCATCCAATGTTCATTTGACCAAATATGGGGGTAGACCTTTGAACAAGACGTTATGGAAGGTCTGTGAGTCTGACCATGAGGCAATACTTGACACAATAAAGAGTAGAATAGACCCGGATGGTTCGTTGGATTAATTTGTAAGTATATGCACATTAGTTCTTATTAATTTATACATGTATGCACATTAATTTGTTTGATTCCAATGCTATCATATTTTTTACAGTAATTAGTGTCTGTTTTTGCATTGAAACATGTATAATCACTCCGAGCTATGTTCCACCGGATCGATCCCTTAAGGGTCCAAAGTGCAAAATGGCTGCAAACTTTAGCATACTAGTACTCGGATACCGTGACACTTAGAAACTTCTCATTTGATCTTACAGAAAGGTGTTGGGCCCTTCTAGAAAAACCTCTCTCGGTTTTGGCTATCTTAGAGTGGTTTTCTCATGGCGGCAGATTTTCACTTGATGGAAAAGGTGTCAAATTCAAGCAGTGCAAAGTTGCAAAGTGGTGCAACTTTCACTTTGCAACTCATGTGACCAAGAGGACTGTTCCAACACGTCCAAATAGGTATTTTTACACTAGGCATGGTCCTCTTTCACACTGAAACATGTGGAATCGCTTCGAGCTATGTTCCACCAGATCGATCCCTTAAGGGTCCAAAGTGCAAACTGGCTACAAACTTCAGCATGCTATTACTCAGATACCATGGCACTTAGAAACTTATTGTCTAATCCTACAGAAAGGAGTTGGGCCCCTCTAGAAAAAACTCTCTCGGTTTTGGCTATCTTGTAGTGGTTTTCTCATGGCGGTGGATTTTCACCTGATGGAGAAGGTGTCAAATTCAAGCAGTGCAAAGTTGTAAAGTGGTGCAACTTTGGCTCTGCAACTCATGTGACCAAGCAAACTATTCCAATACGTCTGAATAGGTATTTTTATGCTACACATGGTCCTCTTTCATACCGAAACACGTGGAATCACTCCGAGCTATGTTCCACCCGATCAATCCCTTAAGGGTCCAAAGTGCAAAATGGCTGCAAACTTCAGCATGCTAGTACTCAGATACCGTGACACTTAGAAACTTTTCGTCTAATCTTACAGAAAGACACTGGGCCCCTCTAGAAAAACCTCTCTCGGTTTTGGCTATCTTGAAGTGGTTTTCTCATGGCGACGGATTTTCACTTGATGGAAAAGGTGTCAAATTCAAGCAGTGCAAAGTTGCAAAGTGGTGCAACTTTTGCTCTGCATCTCATGTGACCAAGTGGACTATTCCAACACATCCGAATAGGTATTTTTACGCTAGGAACTTTCCTCTTTTGCACCGAAACACGTGGAATCGCTCCGAGCTATGTTCCACTGGATCGATCCCTTAAGGGTCCAAAGTACAAAATGGCTGCAAACTTCAGCATGTTAGTACTCGGATACCATGACACTTAGAAACTTCTCATCTAATCCTACAAAAATATGTTGGGACCCTCTAGAAAAACCTCTCTCGGTTTTGGCTATCTTGGAGTGGTTTTCTCATGGCAGCATATTTTCACTTGATGGAAAAGGTGTCAAATTCAAGCAGTGCAAAGTTGCAAAGTGGTGCAACTTTCGCTCTACAACTCGTGTGACCAAGCAGACTGTTCCAACACGTCTGAATAGGTATTTTTACGCTAGGCACTATCCTCTTTCATACCGAAACACGTGGAATCGCTCCAAGCTATGTTCCACCGGATCGATCCCTTAAGGGTCAAAAGTTCAAAATGGCTGCAAACTTCAACATGCTAGTACTCGGATACCGTGACACCTAGAAACTTTTCATCTAATCCTACAAAAAGACGTTGGGCCCCTCTAGAAAAACCTCTCTCAGTTTTGGCTATCTTGGAGTGGTTTTCTCATGGCGGCGGATTTTCACTTGATGGAAAAGGTGTCAAATTCAAGCGGTGCAAAGTTGCAAAGTGGTGCAACTTTCACTCTGCAACTCATGTGACCAAGCAGACTGTTCCAACATGTCCAAATAGGTATTTTTATGCTAGGCACGGTCCTCTTTCATACCGAAACATGTGGAATCGCTCTGAGCTATGTTCCACCGGATCGATCCCTTAAGGATCCAAAGTGCAAAATGGCTACAAACTTCAACATGCTAGTACTCGGATACCGTGACACTTAAAAACTTCTCATCTAATCCTATAAAAAGGCGTTGGGCCCCTCTAGAAAAACCTCTCTTGGTTTTGGCTATCTTGGAGTGGTTTTCTCATGGCGGCGGATTTTGACTTGATGGAAAAGGTGTCAAATTCAAGCAATGCAAAGTTGCAAAGTGGTGCAACTTTCACTCTGCAACTCGTGTGACCAAGTGGACTGTTCCAACACGTCCAAATAGGTATTTTTATGCTAGGCATGGTACTCTTTCTTACCAAAACACGTGGAATCGCTCCAAGCTATGTTCCACTGGATCGATCCCTTAAGGGTCCAAAGTGCAAAATGGTTGCAAACTTCAGCATGCTAGTACTCGGATACCATGACACTTAGAAACTTTTCGTCTAATCTTACAGAAAGGTGTTGGGCCCCTCTAGAAAAGTCTCTCTCGGTTTTGGCTATCTTGGAGTGGTTTTCTCATGGCGGCGGATTTTCACTTGATGGAAAAGGTGTCAAATTCAAGCAATGCAAAGTTGCAAAGTGGTGCAACTTTCGTTCTGCAACTCGTGTGACCAAGCGGACTATTCCAACACGTCTAAATAGGTATTTTTACACTAGGTATAGTCCTCTTTCGCATTGAAACATGTGGAATCACTCTGAGCTATGTTCCACCGGATCGATCCCTTAAGGGTCCAAAGTGCAAAATGGCTGCAAACTTTAGCATGTTATTACTCAGATGTCATGATGCTTAGAAAATTCTCATCTAATCCTATAGGATCATGTTGAGCCTATCTACAAAAACCTCTCTCGGTTTTGGCTATCTTGTAGTGGTTTTCCAGTGGTGGTGGATTTTCACTTGATGGAAAAAGCATCAAATGCAAGCAGTGGAAAGTTGCAAAGTGGTGCAACTTTCATTCTGCAGCTTGTGTGACCAAAGGGACTATTCCAACACGTCCAAATAGGTATTTTTATGCTAGGCATGGTCATCTTTTGCACCAAAACACATGGAATCGCTCTGAGCTATGTTCCACCGGATCGATCCCTTAGGTTGGAGGAGTCTTAAGTTACAAATTTGTAAGTTGTTTAACGCAACAAATTTGAAATGATATTGAATGACCCACTTAGCACTCATTGCATCTAAGTGATGCTCACAGAGGTGAGGCACTAGGCCTTCCTGGGAGGTCACCTATTCCAGTATACTCCAGCTCAAGCCTTAACCACAAAGTTTTTTCCCCAAGAAGGCACAATGGAAAAGGCAGAATCCACTGTACTTTTGATGAGTGGAAAGGAATTCCTAAGAGACATGAAGGAGGAAGAAGGAGTTTTCTATGAAATCATGTTCAAGCCAAAGGAGGAGGAGTCACCTAGTCAGCTACCTATGACAGCAGAGGTGAAGCAATTGTTGGATCAGTTCAGGGATATCATTTGTGAAGGCACATCAACTACACTACCACGTAAGAGGGCAATTAGTCATCAAATTGACTTTGTACCAGGAGCAACATTGCCTAACAAGGTTGCATACAAAATAACACCAGAGCAGAACAAGGAGATAGCAAGGCAAGATCAAGAACTTTTGGACCAAGGGTTGATCAGGAAAACCATAAGTCCATGTGTTGTTCCAGTGGTGTTGGCACCTAAGAAGGGAGATAAGTGGAGAATGTGTACTGATTCTAGGGCCATAAATAGGATAACCATTAGATATAGGTTTCCTATTCCTAGGATAGAATACTTAATGGACTGTTTAGGGGGTGCTAAGTACTACTCCACCAATCCCTACATCTAATCCTAATCCACCAATCCCTAATCCTAATCCCCCATATAATCCCATCCCTTCATCTAATCCTAATCCTCCAACCACTCCTACTCCTACATCCAATCCCATCCCTTTATCTAATCCTAATCCTCCAACCACTCCTAGTCCTCCATCTAGTCCCATCCCTTCATCTAATCCTAATCCTCCATCTCCTCCTAGTTCTACCTCTAATCCTCATCCACACATCTAGTCATATAATCCTCCAATTCCTAATCCTAATCCCCGATCTCCTCCTAGTCCTCCATCCATTTCCATCCCTTCATCTAATCCTAATCCTAATCCTCCATCCATTCCCATCCACTCATCTAATCATAATCCTCCATATCTTCCTAGTCCTACATCCAATCCCATCCCTTCATCTAATTCTAATCCTCCTAGTCCTCCATCCAATCCTATCCCTTCATCTAATTCTAATCCTCCATCTCCTCCTAGTCCTCCATCCAATCCCATCCCCATGTCTAATCCTAATCCTCCAATCCCCAATCCTCATCCTCCATCCCTTCCAAATGTTTCCCAAGGACTCATGCAAGAAGAGACACCATGCCCTCCCACTTTATCATGTACTATCACTAGTGATGAGGCCCTCCTCCATCCTACACCTATCCCTCTCATCACCCTTCCTACCACCATCCAAACGATTGAGCCGGTCAAACCCATCGAATCCATTGAATCCCCATATTCTACTACTAGATCCACCGAATCCATTGAAGACATCCAATCCCCTCCTCCTAGTCCTAATATTCACAAACTTCAATCCAATGACCTTCATGAATCCTCCATCCTCCTCTCTCCCCCAATTGAGGAGTCCCTCCAACACTCTTCCATCATCATACATCCCACACAAGATGAGTCATGCCAAGAGCTTGATCCAAAGCATACAAGCATCTCCCGTCCTCCAAATCAAGATCCCTCTATCACATCTACTCCCTCTCAAGAACATAGTCTTCCATCCATTTCATCTCCTGATCCATATCCTCAACCAAGTCAAGATCCTATCCTCCCATCCACCCCATCTCAGGATCACACTATCTCCTCCACTCCATCCCATGATCCCATTTGCCTTCAAGATCCACTCACTCCATCTCATGAGCCCTTATCATCCACTACCTCTCATGATCCCTTATCACTCATTCCTCCTAATGTTGTTATCCCCTCATCGCCATCTAGTCTTACCATCCCAATGCCACTTTTGTATCACCTTGGTAACATCACGTGCATCCATGGTGGTCTTCTTGTCGAAGAAAATCAAAGTATATGCACCACCCATCCTCCTTCACCTAATAATGCAATCGCATCATTCTTCCAAAAGAATAAACATCCTACCATAGATCGCATGCTTGAGAACATGAACTATCAAGGAAAAGGTTTAGGCCTTCATGAGCAAGGTATTTTAGAACCCATTCAAGTCAAAGAACATCCAGGCACACATGGTCTTGGATATGTCTCCCAAAACTCACACTCTAAAGATGTTGGTACAACCTTCATACATCCTAAACGATCCTCTTCTAAAGGCACAAGAGGTACTTCCCATCATTCTACCAAGACATATGCCGCCATCCCCCCTCCTCCATCATACTACCTAAAAACAACCATCCATCTTCCTCCCTCATCCTCTCAATCCATTTTGGGTCCTTATGTCCCTCCATCCATCATTGCTCATCCTCCATCTACTATGGGTTCTTATATCCCTCCATCAAAACCCGCACATCCTCCATATACACAGTCTATTTTGGGTCCTTACATCCCAAAATCACCCCCTCCATCTTATCCTATTCATCCACCCCCTTTCCCTCATACACAGCATAAAAATCCTACCTTCATAACTCCTAATCAGGATCAACAAAGGCACATACCTACACATTATCCATCCACACTTCCTCATCAAATGCCTACCTCCATCGCTCCCCATCATCCATCTCCTCGTATCTATCCCCTTGCTACTAAAAGAACTTTGGATACCAAAGCAACAATACATAAATCCAAATATCCACATGAATCTAAAGCTCCTCATGTCCCCTTCCACAGACATGTTGAAGAATAGAAAAATCGAGTCCAAAATCCAAATCAATCCAAAAGGCCACAAAGGCCCACCGAAGCAAAAATAACAACCATGTGGATCCCAAAGAAAAAAGGTGCCATACCTTCAATTGAAAAGTCCATAACGACATCCAAAGTTGTTATTTCCCCACAAAACCATTCACCTCCTCCATCTCCTAAATCTATTTTGGGTCCCTACATCCCAAAAATCACTATCCCAACTCCTCCATTATTGCCACCCTCTCCATCTATTCATCCACCTATCTTTTCGCATCCACCATCACATGTGCCAATGTTGGTCCTGAACACCTTCCCCCATCATACATCCACTCCATCATTACATCCATACACTTTCCAACATCCCCTCCACTATCCTCTCTATCTCCCCATCAAATTCCTTTAATCCATCTTCTTACATAAACCATCCAGTCTAATAGGGTTGTACCAACATCCGCTAGCCACTTCAAACATGGGCTCTTATTACCTCATATGGAACTTGATGCGTGAGTCCTTCATCCCTATCCTTATCAATTTTCCTCTAAAAATCCGCATATCCATATCCTTATCTTTATCCATCTTCGTCCACATCCTAGTCCAAAAAATCAGAAAAATACAAAAAACAAAAAAATAATAAAGAGAAAATCATTCATCCAATGGTGAAAACTTGGCAAACAAGCACCTTGGATACATACCATGATGAAAACTTGGCAAACAAGCACCATGCATAAATTCCCCATCTCATCTCCTTCCACGATTGGGGGCAACATCCACTTACGCATTCCTTTCCTCCATCTCCTACATCTGCCTATCTTCTGCATCCTATCTATCCTATCCAATTTATCCCACTTCCTCCCTCTTCCTTGTGATCTTGATAAATGTAGGGGCAAACCTATATACATGCTTTGGACACCTCTTGGCATATATTCCCATCCATACACTATCATATTCCTTATCCACCTCTATCTATCTTCCATTGCCCATCTCACTCCCTTATCCACCCATCTTGCTATCCCTCTTGCCTCGTCATGCATGACACATATAGAGTGGGGGCATCTCCTTATTTGCAATTGGGTCCTTGGAGACATCGTCCATCCATTCCGCCAGGTAATCTTCTCCATCTCCCCATCCTCTCATCCCATAGTCCTTTTCATCCTTTCATCCTTATCTCCCCATTCATCTATCTAAACATCCAATCCATCTCCCTATCCTTATCTTCCTATCCACAAATCCTTTTCCATCTTTTCATCCTTATCTCCTCATCCATTTATCTACCCAGTAATCCATGTCATCTTTCTAAATCCTTATCCTTCTATCCATATATCCTAGCATCTTTCTATCTCCCCATCTTTATCCATCCATCCATTTTCCTTCGATCTCATAGTCCCTTGTCATCGGTCTCTAGCTATAGGCTACCCTCATGCAATCCCCTCATGCAATCCAATGACTTGATACCTCACTATCATCATTCCTCTCTCTTTCTCACATCTTTCCAATCTTCATCACTCATCTATCCATCATATATCCATATATCCTAGTATCTTTCTATCTCCCCATCTTTATCAATCCATGCATTTTCCTTCCATCCCTTGTCATTGGTCTCTAGCTATAGGCTACCCTCATGCAATCCAATGACTTGATATTTCACTATCATCATTCCTATCTATTTCTCACATCTTTCCAATCTTCATCACTCATCTATCCATCATCTATCCACCTATCCTAGCATATTCTTATCCATCCATCCATTTCCATCCATTATTCCTTGTCATTGATATCTAGCTATAGGCTACCCTCATGCAATCCAATGCCATGTTATCTCACTATCATCACTCCTATCTATTTCCTACATCTTTCTGATATCTTATCACTCTTCATCATTCATCTATACATCCTCTCATCCTCCCAATTCATATTCTAATAATCTAGGTCACTATCCCATCCCTGAGCTTCGCATAACCCACATCCCACATATCAACCATCCAATCCTGCGGCCTATCCTGGCTCATCATATCTTCTCCATCATTTTATCCATTTATCTTGGTCATCTCATCATCCCTTATCCATTGTCTGTCGTCGGTCTCTGGTCGAACTACGTTGCCCCTGCGCTTTCACGTAGGCAAGGTCGGTCATTTGATCCACCCTCGGGGTTCTATCTTTTGTCTATCTTGTCTCTTCCATCGTCTAGCTTTGGCCTTGTGTCGAGCTACGTGGCCCCTGCACTTTCATGTAGCCAAGTTCAATCATTTGGTCCGCCCCCTGGGCATTTTTTCCATCTGATCCTCTATCTTCATCATCCTCTTTCCACTTTTACCATGGTCTTTTCCTGAACTACGAGGGCTCCATGCTTTCACGTAGGCATAGTTGATCTTTGATCAACCCTCGAGCCCCTAGGTCTTTAGGGTGTGTTAGTCCTGTTGTCTTGTCATCCTGTCGTCTTGTCGTGTCATCAAGTATGTCCCTATCCTAGCTAGTGCTTATCAAACAACGGTCATCTGTATCACACGATCCAATCGGTTTCTGGTATCCTACGTCATATTGATCTTTTAGTTTACTATCCATCATCGGTCTCAATAGGATGTATCCTTCCTAACAGACCTCATCAACCCCATCCATCATCTTGATCCTATGGCAAAGGACGTTTCAAACTTGATTGTGATCTTTTGATGTTTGTGACATTTTGTTTATCATTTGAGCTCCCTATCATCACTTGTCATGGTCTCCTTGATCTATCATATCATGGTGTGCTTTGACTAGTAAACATAGGGGTGTATCTTGATCTTTTTTTTATGTTTTTGTCTTCTTGGTTGTCCCACGTAGTACCCACCAAGACTCTTGAGGTCTTGTGTTATGCTGGGGCATCCTTTTGTGCTTGTGGTTATCCCAATACCAGGCCCGACCACTTTCTTTATGACTTTGGGGTGTTGGAGTAGCCTTCTTGTCTGTTATGTTTTTTTTATGCATTAGACACTAATCCATCTTGGTTTACATACCCTGATGCCCGGTGTCTTATGCTATAGCAAAAATCAGTGCTCTAAGGATGGCAAATTGCATTAGGATTGCATTTCATTTTCCATTCCATCATCTTGCATATCTCCCCCATCCTCATCACCCTCATCCTCATCATCAGTGGGATGTATCCTTCCCTCTCCTTGTGTTGTTTTGGGATGTATCTTTCCCTCATCAACAACACTCTCATCGGGATGGATCCTTCCCTATCCTTGTGTTGTTTTGGGATGTATCATTCCCTCGTCAACAACACTCACCCTCATCCTCATCCTCATCCGGATGTATCCTTCCCTATCCTTGTGTTGTTTTGGGATGTATCATTCCCTCGTCAACAACACTCATCCTCATCCTCATCAGGATGTATCCTTCCCTATCCTTGTGTTGTTTTGGGATGTATCATGTCCTCATCAACAACACTCCATCAACCATCCGCCCAACCTGGATTGTACCTGGATTGGGGCAACATCACATTTTTCCTTGCATCCATTTGTGCTCACCTTTATCTCCCATCGCTTATCATCATTTTTTTTGTTTCATCACTTTACATTGTCATTTTCATATCCCCTCTCATCTCTCATCCTTTCCCCCATCTCTTCCTCCTTCATCACTTGCCTATTTTTTTGCCCTATTTCCAACCATACCATCCGTTTCTTCCTATCGAGAGGTCACCTGGGACCCCTCTCTTTTCCCCCGTCGCCCTCTCGAGGGGGCATACCCTTCCCATTTATCTATTTTCTCAGCCATAATCTTCATCCATTTCCCTGCTAATTTGGATAGCTCAAGTCCTATGTTGGGGTATCATCTTTCGGTTACTTCCTCTATAGAGTCATCTCCACTTTCTTTTCTTCGAAGCACAGTTATTCTAACGGTACTTCGAAGAGGGGAAAAATGTAGACATCTAAATTTGACCACTTCTACATGGTCAAAATCGTCTACTCCATTCACCTATTCCATTAACAGTGATTAAATAATTTATTTAATCATTATTTCATTTTCTGCCTAAGGTTCCTAAAGTATCTAATTAAATAAATTAAATACTTTACCTTACCCCCTTGTCTTCTCTTCTCTAAATTAAATAAACATGACAAATTATTTAATTTAATCATTTAACCCATTTGGATTAAAACTAATTTTTAATTCCCCTTTTTCTCTCTCCTTGTCACATTCTCCATAACCCTCTCTTAATCTGGATTAAAGTAATTAATCTGTGATTAGGATGTGCACCACTTAATCAAGATTAGGTGTCACATCCTCCATAATCTCCCACTTGCCTCTAATCTCTCATTAATTACCTTAATCATGTGTTTGCACAACCTTAATCAGAATCATTAGCCACATTTGGCTTACCTTTTCTGGTCAACCTTCCCACTTACCATTTTTGGTATGGACTCCCTTCCCCATGTGAAATTTTAATTCACATTTATTCAACCAAGGTTCTTCCCATGTGAATTTTTAATTTACTTTTATCTTTCCAAGGTCTTCCCCATCCCCCATGCAAGATTCTAGAAGCCTTGACTTGTCACTTCACATGTGCCAAGGGCTTCTAGAACCTTGGACTTGTCACATCACCCACATGTGACAAATCTCCAGCTTTTTGGAGACACTCTCTTATCCACTAGATTCTTCCAATCATTGTGAATTTTAAATTCACTTTTATTCCTCCAAGGAATCTTCTCATCCCCCAAGATCCACCTCATCTCCACATCACTCCACCCTAGGACATCTCACCTTCCACATGTCAAGATGTGAGGGCTTGTGAGTCCTCAACTCACCATAGCCCTTCATCTTGATCTTTGTTGGATCAATCCCAACCGTTGAATTCTGTAGAGAATTCAATTTGGCCTATAAATACCCCTTCAATTCCTTCATTTTGGGGGATCAAGTCGTTTGCAAATAAACTCTTGCAAAATTGCCATTCAATCTCTCATCCATTTTAGCATCCATATTGCATTAATTCATCTTGCATCCACTTTATTTTTATTGCCATCCAAGGAGCACACAAGACTTCAACATCAAGGGCCAACCAAGGAAGCAACAACATGAAGGTATAGCAGCAATTTATTTGTTTATCTTGCTTTCATATTGTTCATTTTCTTAGGCTAATCATTGAGGTGCCCTATTATATTGTTGTTTCTCTTTATTGCACTATTAGTTTTATCTAACATCTCACATTTAGGAAGCAACATTTTATTAGGATCACACTTTTTGCTTTAGGTTTTGCAATTTCTTGAACAAACTAATCTGATAGTCTACAGGAATAAAATTTGTCTTCAATTTATTCACCATATGATCCCATGATCTTATCTTCTCCTTTCATTTTATTTGTCTATCGATCTGCAAATGTTCCCACCAAAGGGATGCATGTCCTCTCAACTTTGTATAGGAAAATTTCACCTTCTTATCATCTAGGGTACCTTCAAAATTAAAGTATTTCTCCATTTCTGTTATCCAATCCAACAATTCATCTAAATCCAACTTATCATTATAATCCGATGGATTGAAATGTGGCTTAGTGTTCACTTTGGTTAGGGCTCTTATGAACCTCTCTTCTCCCTGATCGAGGCTAGGTTTCTCTTCTCTTGCAACTTCTCCTTGTTCTTCTACTTCTTTATCACTTACATCATCAACTGGTCGACCTCTTCTCTGGGCCATTTCAACCACTTCTAATCTAGCAACAATTCCTCTCAACATCTCTATTACAATTGGGTCTACATTTTCACACGCTCCATTTCCTCTACCATTTCTTCTTCCCGCCATCTTTACACAAGTCCTCTAAAATTGCAGGTTGGATCCTTAATCTTCCACCCTACAATAAATCTTCAACAAGACTGCCCAACTTTTGATGATCTCGCAAGGAATGAATCTCACTCTGATACCAGTTTGGTGCAGTCATGGTAGGAGGGTCCTCAAAGAGAACAATCGAAACCATGCAGCATGAGTCACACAATAGAAGAAACACAAAATATGCAGGCAAATGCAGATGCAAACATTCTTATTATCAAAAATATTGATTATAAATAGTCACCCACATCTGGGCTTAGAGATTCGGCGCACAAGCCTAATTACAACATGCTCAAAATATAGTGCTCATACATTCGAGAGAAAATATTATAGAATGAAACCTATATACACCATATTTTATCTTCTTAATTCTCTATTACTAATCTAATGATTCAATACTAGCTTTATATCACATCCGTGGGTCGAGAAACATCCACGTCGGCCAAAGATCGCTACAATCTCTGAGAAGAAAAGTGTAACATGTGCAAGAACAGGTCGGCCTCAAATCTGAAATTCATCCATTGTAGATATATAAGCTGAAGTTTGGACCTAATTATAAGGTTGTTGACACTCCATAGAATAAATCTAAACACACCGTGAGGATCCACAAGTCACGGGAAAGATATGTGATCGATCCAACTAGTCATTAGGTTTTGAAGTTATTCCAGGGCCAGTCCCAAAAACTCTCATGTACTCCGGAAGCAATAAATTGTCGAAAAATAATCCAAATGAGCTGAAAAATTGGAATACAAAAATTGAACATGTCCACAATTAAATACTAGGTACACAAGATAAGGCGATCAAACATGAAGAAACACCAGATCTACCAACTTGAACCAGAACAAGAACAAAACAAGAACTAAACTGAATGAAATTATTTTTGGTTGATGCAAGATCGCCAATAACCAAGGATGCTCCTACATCAGGTTTGAATTAGGCAATCCCCTATACAACAAACCTTTCCCCCTCTTTTCATGTGTGCATGACAAATCCAAAATTTTCATTAGTATACCATCATAGGAATTACAGAGTAAATTGTAACCTACATTTTAGAGTTTTTAGATCCCAAAAATTAAGCATCTCAGGGCTAGTGATCCCATGCCTCTATCCACCCAATTTAGGTTCTATTCTTTATAATAATTTCCTCTCTATATCTCTTTCTCAAATTTATAATTGTTCCTACAGTTTCCATTTTTTCCCGTGAGATAAAATGCCTTTCATGTGTGCATGACAAATCCATAATTTTCATTAGTATAACATCATAGGAATTACAGAGTAAATTGTAACCTACATTTTAGAGTTTTTAGATCCCAAAAAGGAAGCATCTCAGGGCTAGCGATCCCATGCCTCCATCCACCCAATTTAGGCTCTATTCTTTATAATAATTTCCTCTCTATATCTCTTTCTCAAATCTATAATTGTTCCTACAGTTTCCATTTTTTCCCATGAGATAAAATGCCTTTCATGTGTGCATGACAAATCCAAAATTTTCATTAGTATACCATCATAGGAATTATAGAGTAAATTGTAACCTACATTTTAGAGTTTTTAGATCCCAAAAAGGAAGCATCTCAGGGCTAATGATCCCATGCCTCTATCCACCCAATTTAGGCTCTATTCTTTATAATAATTTCCTCTCTATATCTCTTTCTCAAATCTATAATTGTTCCTACAGTTTCCATTTTTTCCCGTGAGATAAAATGCCTTTTCAAATCTAGGGTTTATGTCAAATAGGCTTGTTAAAACACAATGAAAATTCTCCTCTTTACAACTCAAAAAGATACAAACCATAGGAGATTGGACCTTCATTTTGGCAGCAAGGAAATCATCAACCCTAGTTGGTTTTGTGTTCAAAATGTGGGCTCAAGTGACAAGAGGTTATTTTAATCCTAGTTGGATCTAGGATCACATTTTCTACTTCACATTTTGGTGAACCCAACATATCCTACTAAAATGATGGGAAAAAGAGGGGAAAACCCTAATTCCCTAAATGTAAATATATTTATGGTTTAAGATCCCGCTTCCCACAATTTCATTAAGAATGAACCAACCACAAAGCCAAGAGATTTACTTTCAACCTTAATGGTGAGTCAATCTAACCTAGGTTGGTGGGTTCTTTAAGGGCATGATTTGATTAGGAATGTTTTCAAACATTGAAACCAGATGAACTATATGACCTAAGATGCAAATCATAGATTCCCAAATGTACAAAAATTGAAATGAAACTTTGTAGGCAGATCTAAGAAGGGTCTAATAGCATGTACCTATCACCAAAAGTCGATTCTAGAGTGTGTAGGAAGGTAGGTTCACCCCTAGGAAAATGAGTTCTTGATAGGGATTTTAAAAACACTTTTTACAGTCCTCTGATGCCATATTTGAGATGTTGATTTATACTTGCAAACTTATCAAAATGACAGAAATAAATTTTGCAACTTAGTTTTTGTCTTAGCATGAATGATGAAAACAAATTCAATAATACAAAATTTCTCTTCAAGATCTTTTAACTCCTTTTCAATATGTAACTTGTACATACACAAAGAGGAAAAATGGTTTGTTTTGTTTGTATGGGGGTTTTCCTTGGTCAAACCCTAGTTTGGTAATTAAAACTTGATAAAAAGATAATGAAAAAGAAAATGAAATGATGAGTGAACACTTGTTACAACTAACCACCCTTCAATGGCTTCCTTGAAGGACTGAAGTCATACTCATATATTCAAAGGAATTGGATCTTGTTTTCTTGATTTTATCTTAAATTCTTGAATGCTTGGATGCTTAAGGATCTACAATGCATGTTAGCCTTCACAAGTCACCATGAACACACATAAACTTGGACATGATGTTAGGATCTTGATTGTTGTTATAAATGACTAATATTGCTACTCTTGAATGCTCTTGAAAATAATATTTTCTCTTGAATTTCTCTCATAAAGTGTGTTACAATGTTGTGTATTAATCCTTAGATTTCAAATGATCAAATGACTGTATTTATAGGTGTTTATCTAATTTACCAAAAAATAGATTCTAAAAGCCAACACTTACAATTTGAGTTTGAATCATTAAAAGACCACCAAAAACATATTTTAAAATGGGTCCTAGCATATAAAGGGGACCCATTCGCCCACGGGCGAATGGGTCTTGGCCTAAATCTCTAAGACACACATAAGCCATGACAATTAAAATATGTTCCCCTTTCAGAAAATGATAAAAATAAGGCTTTGGAATGCATAATTTTACAAATTAGAAGCTTAATTAAGTCCAATAAATTAAGGGACCCAAACATAGTGTGAAATTGTAAAGTTATGCAATTTCCTACACTACACCTACACTTACATTTTTTTGATTTTACAACATAAATTTTGAAAATTGATTTAAAACCTAGGTTCTTTGAAGGTCTTTTTGTAGATTTTCATTTGTTACATTCTCAAAATTAAGCATTTGCATTATTTTGTTCATCAAGCATTAAAGATCTTGGTGATTGACATTTAGAGAAAAATTGCAAAATAATTTGAATTTATTTTCAGATTTGAATAAGGCTTAGATTTGAGTTATGTTGAGAAGTTTGAGTGTAATCTTAGGTTGTTCTTCAATTTTTCAAAGTTCATGCACATTTTTATTAAAACGTTGAAAAAAAAGAATTGCATATTATTTTTCATCTCAAAAATCTCAAAGGTGTTATCTTTCTTCATTTTCAAGATAAATTCAATCAGTTACAACATTTTAAATTCTAAAAAAAAAATTGAACAATTTTCATTTCCTTAAAAATACAAAATTTTATGCATTCTTATGTGTTTCACATAGAGAAATTAAAGTTTTGTGCATTTCCAAAAATTTGTTTACATCCAAATTTGAACCTTTGCAACTTAGCTTTTCAAACGTTGTTATTCAGTTTCAAATTTTTAAAACAACAAAATTTAACTCATCTAGACTAGGGTGCCCATGCCCTTGTCTAGTTAGTTGGAAATTCAATTTTCTATGTGAGACCCTATTTGTGATATTTGTTCAAATCTAGTTTCAATTTATGGAATTTTGTCATCAAACTTTTTGATTTTGCTGCACATCACTAGTTTAATATGAGGAACATAGAAAAATGTTTTCTTTACAAACATCTTATTTTTTCATAATTAATGTTTAATTATTAAACTTTGTTAAGAAATTTCAAGAAATTTTCTTTATAATTATGTGAAAATAAGTTTATTTCTATTCTTTTCTTATTTTTATTTGATCCCTCTCCCAACATCTCTCCAACTTGTGAGGGTATCTTGGTGCAAAATGATTCGATAATTGATAATAATGAGAATCATATTCTTCCTTCTCCCAATATCTCTCCTACTTGTGAGGATATCTTGGCCAAATGGATCTAATCATTGATAATCATGAGGATCATGTTTGTTCCACTCTTAATATCTCTCAGGTACTTGGTATGATGTATCAATGCAAGAGGAATTGATCATTGATGCATTTCCTCTTTCAAATGATAGTAAGGTGGCTTGCATAAATGAAGATTAAAAATTGACATTAGATCCCCCATTGATATAAGATCTATTGAACACACTAGATACTACTGAGAGGGGGGTGAATCATATCTTCAAAAAATAACCCTTTTTGAAACTTAAGATCTTCAACACAAGTCAAACCTCTTAAGTAAAATAGATCAACAAAAATGAAAGATATAGCAATTTAATCCTTAATAAAATCAACAACAATGAAATATAGAACAAGAAACACACATACACAATATTACACCAATTTACATGGAAAACAAAATATGGGAAAAACCACGGTGAGATTTAACTCACAATATAGAAGCTCATTGCAACTTACAACAATAAGACTCACTGCCAAAAGACTTGCAAACTAAGGCACATTACCTTAGATCAAGGTAAAAGGGACTCACAAAATGATGCACAAATAACTTCAAGGGTAGGATACAAAGACCTAATGAGAGTCACTATCTTAGAGCAGGATACATGAAGATTTAGAATTTATAAGACTTGTCAATAATACACTCTCTTGACTGAGGCATTAATGCACATCTAACCTCTCTTCCATGCACTTTCACAAACTTTGTATTGGATAGTCAATACATTTCATGATCACACCCCTTCTCTCCATGTGCAACCAAAAATTTATTGTAGTTATATCCTCTGCAATATTGCACTTCAATTAATTTCGCCAAGAAGAAGATAAATAATAAATTCAACATGTTGGCCACAAAAACATAGTGTGATCCTATCTAAAAGAAAGAGAGGACAAAAAAAACCTTATTAAATCTTCCAATGAGATCCAAAGCAATTCACATGCTAGCTCACATCAACCTTAGTCGATAATATGGAAACATGTAGATGAAACATGAAGCACATAACTAGTCGGCCCAAAATGATACTTCCAATTGAACTCACTCAATGTAATTCTAACCAAGATAGGTCAAGACCTAAATCCATCTTAACACAATTTTATATGCTAGTGGAAACCATTAAGAATTTAGTATAAGAAAGAGAATAAGCCCTATCGATCAGATATCTAGAAAACCAACTTAAGACATAATGCAATACCAAGGAGCACAACCAAAAATGTGGGGATCATAAGGAAATGTTCCATGAACATCCAATAATACTTCCAAGCGCATTCCATGTTGACATACCACAAATAGCCACTGCAGATCAAACAAAAATATAATACATCATCCAGGAATCGTATAATGCATAGACAAAAGATATAACATTAACAGATCAACTTGCAAACCATTTGAACACATGAAATTAGAACTAAGACAGTGCATAGACATTGAGAGAACGTTCACCAAGCCACAAGAGTAGAGATATCAATGCAGAGAAATGTGGAGTATTTTTCAACTAGTTCAGACAACCAACAACACTGCCAACCTTCTACAATTCACAAAAACATCTTCGACAATTTAGGTGACCTGAAAATATAGGAGTGCAACATCCACAAAATAATAACTTTGAATCACAAACCGCAAGACCATATCTTCAACAGTGGAGGAATACAAAGCATTCTCCCAAACAAAATTCAATGCAATGTAAATAGGTGTTTTACCTAATTAGTTCATTAGTGGGTCTTATTTACATGTTATGTTTACTTAGATCCTAGGTGGGAATCTTTATAGAAGGTATTAGTTGTCATTATATCTTATCTTATCTTTTGAATTTAATACTTGTGTCCTAATTCATTTAATATTAGTTGTCTCATGACATAAGATTAGGACACTTGTCATGATCCTATCTAATCCTATGTCTCACCTTGGCTATATAACCAGGTGGTCTCATGTGTAATTTATAACAACATTGATAGAACATTTATCATCATATTATATTATTTTCATCCTTTAATATAATAGTGTTATTCTCTCATAGCTAATATTTCTTGTGTTTTCATGAAGTTCCTAGATCTTGGGTGGCTATAATCTTCAACCAAATATTGCATGACATAGAGTATTCTATACCAACTCTTATATGGTATTAGAGCTTGTTGGATTACTTCTTTTTAGTCTCTATTGAGAGATCTAGGTTACAAATCTTGTTGGATCTTGAAAATTTAAGTATGCTCTTCTCTTGCATTGAATGATGACCTAGAGAATAAAAAAAGCTTGAAAGAAATACCAGATTTGAGGGTTTATTATTTGTGGATTTATACTGTAGGTTCAAATAAAAAAAATTTGGTAAAAATATAATCTCACTATTGAGTTCAATGGGTTCAAGAAAGTCATATTTTCCATTCGTTTCATCTAAATTGGACATATGAGGCCAAATCTATGAGGGTTTAAAGTTGAAAAGTGGGTGCTAGCTCTAGGAGGTAGATATAATTTTGGAGCACTTTAGGTCAAAATAAACCCTTCCATCTTGTCCAAGAGGCACAAAAACCCAAGATTCACTACCAAATCATCAAAATCTAAACACTTGACCCAAAGCTAGAGGAAAAGTTTTCCCTCCTTTGTCATTCATATGACCTTCATAATTGTAAGCATTGTAATAAAAATTGCATGAAACACTTATCTACCTCAAATGACATGTTTACTAGAAAATGGCAAGTATGCATGTACTAGGTGTCTCCAATGATGAGGACACATGTTTCAACCACATGTTGTGAGACAAAATCATGAAAAAGGTTTAATAAACTTAAGCTAAGTGTTAATATATCAACCCTAGAAAGGTGATATCCTAACTAGATATGTAAAGACACTACAAGGTAGAGAACAATTACTAACCAACCCTTCAAAAATGAAAAAAATGTCTATCTCAAATGACATGTACACTAAAATGTGGAATTATGCAATATTGGGTGTCTCCAATGATGAGAACACATCTCTCAACTACATGATGTGAGATAAAAGAATAAAAAATCCTAAGTAAAATTAGGATAAGTGTGAATAGGTCAATCCTAGAAAAGTTACATCCTAACTATATATCTAAAGAGACTATTTAGACTAACAAAATTTCTATTAAACAACTTAGATCTAATAAAATACAATGAGATAAAGCTTGGTAAGGATTTAGAAACAACAACTATTATGAGAAAAAATATTGTTTATCTCCCACTAACAAGGGTAAGGGAAATGGTAAAAAGTAGGATAGGAATTTTTTTGATGTTGGGGTGGAACACAATGGAAGTAAAGCCTTCCCAATAAGAGATGAGAGGCAAAGAGGCTCCTTGAGAAATTTCTCATGGTAGAAGAAAAAACCTTAGAGATGTTAGGCTCCAAGAAGCTTCATAAATGTTTATTCTTTCTTTGTATATTAGGGGGCTCAATACTAATAAGAAACTTTTAATTAAAAATTATATTGCTAAAAAATAGACCATACTAAATAATGATGATAATCCATGTTTTCAGATCTATGTTGTGACCTCTTTAGTACAAAAATATACCAATATATTTAATCCAATATTATTCTTTCATGGAATGAATCTCCAAAGATATTCTAAAATTTGTTGATATTTTAAAGACCAAAATATAGTCATAGACTAAAGATTTTTTTTAATATTTTTTACTCTTAAAAAAGAGTAGGTTCTTTGTTCTTACAAAGGCTGCTAAGAGCCTATGTTTAAAACCTCAAATGAAATCAAATACTAAATTTTGGAGAATGTTAATTTATCTAATGGCACTACCATTACTAAATCTACTAGTAAGATCATTTATATAGTCTAACTGGTACCCATGATATATTATCCTATCTCAACCTTGGGTGGGGGATTAATTTTGGTGATTTTGAATGGAGTAAAATGTGTCATGATATATGGTCCTTTTTCCTTGAACCTAAAAAAGTTTGTTCCATATGTTTGTTTTTTCCAAAGTTTGTTGTGGAGTCTTTTAGCATTCCTAATGGTTTCATGTATATCTCCTGTAGCATGTGTAACATTGATAAGTCTTACGAGCATATGTTCTTTGAATGTCCTTTTATAATAAAAGTGTAGAATTTATTTATTAGTAATAGTGAATGTTGGGCTAGGACTTTATATATATATAGGGAGGTTATTGTGTTCGGTTATATTAAAGTTTTGGATAAAAATTAAGAAACATTTAGCTATAACTTTTTATTTATTTAAATTTAATATAGTTCATTTTAAAATATATAAACTATGATATGCTCCAAGGTAGAGTGAGGATTCTTATTGACATTATCTATAAAGTCACCTCTTCTTTGATTACTTCTTGGGTTATAATCACCTTGGATATTTCCAAAAAGAAGTTTTTAAAGATAAATAATCCTATTATTGGTGATATAAAACTAGGATAATATAATGTGTATTGATCTAAATTCTTTTTAATTAATACTATTAACTATATACCATTGTACTTGTTTTTTTTTAGGTGTTGTTCTTTTTGTAATATCTTAAATTGCTAGTTTGTGTCTCAATTGGAACTTCAACAAAGTCTTTGTCTATTATGCTATAAAAAAAAATTTCAATCTAAATGTTACCTAGGTTAGGCCCCATAATTATAGTAAAATATTGAAGAAAACAAAATTCAATCATGCAAATACTCTTGAGTGGTACAATTTAAAACTAGGTTCTTTTCAATAATCCAAATTGGAATTTTCCTACCATAATCATTTTTACAAATGTGAATGATATTCAATGATTGATGATTAAAATAAGTGTAATTAGATGCCTTTAAATATAGATTAACAAAAAAAAATAACGAGACAATCTTATTCAAGTTAGAATTGGTAGGTGCCTTGTTTTCTCTAACTGGGATGCGGTTAACTATTGTTCCCTCTCCTCCTAATTGAGAGTTGGTTTGATCACACCACTTTGATTTTCAAGTGGAATAACCACACTAATAAAGTTTTCTATCCTTTCATATTTGAAATAATATGGACACATCACCCAGATCTCAAAAGGCTCCTACTTCAATAGTGGAATAATGATGTTCACAAAAAAACTATATTTAGAATCACCTTCAAGCTCAAAAGCATAAAAAAACTTGAAAGATGAAATTTTACCCTTTTGGTAACATTTTCTCTTAGAAATTGGCTATAAAGGACAAGAAAATATAAATGGAAATGGATAGATTTGGATCCTTGGAAGCTCTCTCCCATAGGAAGAAGTTACTTCTAATTGATATTCATAATATTATTGAGAAAGAGGAAGTTTAGTGGAAATAAGATCCAAAAATCAATCAATAAAATAACGAGACAATAACTCTAATTATTTTCATTAATCTACCATTAACCATTAAAAAATGAATAAAATAATTGAACTTATCAATGGTGATGGATCCCACTTTTCTAAGGAAGAAGATATTTCTTAAGAGGGAATTATAGTTTTCAAGGACCTCTTTAATCCTCCTAAAAACACCACTCACCTAGACCTTATTTCTGACCAACTCTTGCAGGTTATCCCCAATTCATTTTACACCTATGATTTAATGGCCATGGAGAGGTGTGCCTCTTCAGAAGAAATCAAAGATATTATGTTCTTTCTTAACCCTTCCAAAGCTCTCGGCCTTGATGGGTTCCCTCCAATATTTTTAAAATATTGGGACATTGTTGGTATGGATGTTGTTTAGGAAGTTAGGGAATTCCAATCCTATGTTGGTCTCCTCGAGGAAATTAATAATACCTTCATTTTCCTTATCCCTAAAAAATTTTGGGCAAATGAAATGTTTGAATTTAAATCTATAAGTCTTGTAACATGATCTATAAGTTTTTTTCTAAATTATTGGTCAATCACATTAAACCTTTCATGGATAGCATGATTCATAGAGATCAAAAAGGATTTTTTTTGGGTAGGAAAATCACTAATTCCATTCTTTTGGTTCATGAAACACTCCATTCCATGGATAATATTAATAAGGAAAGCATGGCTATTAAGTTGAACACTCCAAAGCATATGATACATTTTCCTGGAGCTTTCTCTTCCAAGTTCTCCAAAGGTTTGGATTCAAAGGAAAAATCCTTAGATTAATCAAAGTGTGTGTTTCTACCCCGATATTATTGATCATAATCAATGGTTCCCCTCATGGCCACTTCACTATCTTTGGGGGTATTAGACAAGGGGATCCTTGCTCCCCTTATTTTTTTATAATTCTAGTGGATGTCCTAGGAAGGAACATTGTTGAGGGGATATCCAAGGGAAGCGTCAAAGGTTATTCTCCTTCCTCTTCCTTGTGTTAGATCTCCCATACAAAAAAATTGATGTAAATATACTTCTTGGAGAATTCATGATAGCGTAAGCTAGGGGATGGGTCAAAATTATATTTTATTTTTCCTTCGCTTCAGGCCAAAACATTAATTTCGATAAAAGTGTTGTTTTCTTCCTGAAAGTGCTTCCTCATTTGTAGCTCAAAACTATTGGGGTTATTAATTTTCATGCTCATCTTCTCCTATCCTCTTATTTGGGAATGCCATTAGCCACTAGTAAAGTTAAATATTTAGTTTTGTCTAACCTTCTAGAAAGAGTGCAGCCAAAGTTGGTTGTGTGGAAAGGTGCTCTTCTTAGCAATGATGGTAAACTCTAACTTCTCAAAGCTACTCTTCAAAGTACTTGTGTCTATCTCCTTTCCCTATTTATCATGCTTGATGCTTGGAAAGATAAATTAGAGAAATTTTAAAGATTTTCTTTGGTTAGGAATTGAGGAAAGGCATCATATATCCCTTGTGAACTAGGCTATGTTTTGTTTACAAAAAATAATGGTGGTCTAGAGATCATAAAGACTAAAACGATGAACCTAGATTTCCTCTCTAGAGTTAGCTAGTGTTTGATTAATCAAAATTATTAGTGGGTTAGAATCCTTAGAGACAAGTACTTAAATGGTTATGAGGGAACCTTATTACTACATAACAATCATATTCCTAAAGGCTCTACTATTTGGAATAATATTCTCAAAACTAAGGACATTATAAGATAGGGAGACATTTGGAAAATTGGTAATGGGTATTTCACGAGGTTCTGGGAAGATCCTTGGATCTCTTCTTCTCCTTTGGAATTTCACCCAATATGTTTAGCTATCCAAATTGATATCTATAGGAGATTTGGTTGCTAATGAAATTCTGAATTATTTCTAACCAAAGGTCTATAGAATTAATTGTTTTGACTCTCTTGTTTGGGTTGATTCTAAATATGGTAATTACATAGTCAAATTTGGATACAATATTTTACTCTAAATGAGCCTCTCATTTCTATAGGATGAAGATATGGAAGAATAATAATATTCAAAAAATTAGATCTTTTGGTGGATGATTTGCCACAAGAAAATTCTCACTCTTGAAAATCTTGAATAGCAAGGAATTCAATTAGTTAATAGGTGATTCCTTTGTGAAGAGGAGGACAAAACCATTTATCACCTCCTTTTTTATTGTGTTTACTCTCAGAGAGGTTGGAAAATAATTCAATCAAGGTCCCTTCTTAGCTAGGTTTGGCACAAGAGCACAAATAGTATCTTTGAATGTTGGACACCCCTTTCACTCATCCCCTTCTCACTAAGTTACAGTGGCAGGCCTTCCTTCTTACTGGTTGGGCTCTCTGCAAAGAACACAATAATAAAAAATTTAGGGATAAAATATTACCTTGGAATGTGATCACAAATCTCACCATCCAAAAAATCAAGGAAAATTTAAACATTGTGGCCATCAACACTAAAATAAAACCCTCCACCCTAGATATTGGTGTTGCTATGCCATGGGATATTATTGACATCGTTAACAAATTGAGCTCCAAAATTCCTACTACTCGTAATAATATCTTTGGACCCCACTGAGCTTGGTTTTTTAAAACTTAACTTTAATGTCTTTGAAAAAGGGAAACCAGGTCAAGTGAGAGGGGGTAGAATCCTAAGAAATCATAGGGGAATGGTGATTTTTTTCTTATGAAGTTAATTTGGGCACCTAGTCTTCCAATTTTCTGAGGTGTTTGCCACCTTTCATGAAATTATTTTGGCTAAACAAAGAGGCATTATTAATTTATTCATTGAAGGGGACTCCAAGAATACCATCTTGATGTTGAATGGGGAAGTCTCCCCAAGTTGGTATATTCATGACCTAATTGAAGCTTCTTGCTTAAAAATGATGAGTATAGGACAATGCAAACACATACACATTTATTGGGAAGAGAATTCCTTTGTGGATGGGATGCCAAATTTAGGGGCCTTTTCCCAAAGTATTGAATTTTGGGATGAATTACAATTGATCCAAGAGCATGTAAGAAACTCTATCATTAATGAAGCTAGCTCTCATATTGCACACCATGTGAGATATTTATTTGTATCTCTCTTAATATTTTAATGATTACACATATCATCCTAGTTGCATGAAGAAGAATTTTTTTTTCCTGCTTTTGGCTCATTTTACCAGGTTACATGTCCATCTTGCCTCTTCTTTGTATGCTAGAATTTTTTTGGAGTCATTTTTGGTTGGTTTTCAACTACTACTCCTTTGATTCTCTATTGAATAATATAGGTGGGGAACTTGTTCAAGAAGAGCCCAAAAACTATGACTCTTTGATGAATGATTTGGAGATTTATCCTATCCTATAAAAGGGTAAGCTCACTATGTACATTGAGGCCTTGAAGGGATACAAACCTAACCTTTCCATAGAGTTTGTGAATTCTTGGAAGAGAGACCTTGTAGAGGTTTGAGGCATTTCTTTCTCTATATTTTTTGGTTTAATTTTGGTAGCCACATGCCTCCCTCTTGAGGGTACTAACTTTCCTAAGAAACCTAAAGATAATTATCAAAATGATATGGATTTTTTTAAAGAAAGGTGAGAAAGTCAACAGGTCACATAATGGATATAATAGAGAGGACCAATCTAGGGTCTGGAAGAAGAATGTTGAGGTGTTGATGAGGTATGTTATGCGCAATGGTCATTTGAACGGATTTCATGCTCATTTTTTTCTTATGCTAAATCACTTCTGCCATAACTTAAAAATGAACTTTGCCTTTTGGATCCACTCCTCATTGGAATAGTTTTTTGAAGTTGTGTAAGATAAAGGAAAACCCCTACATCTTTACTAGGGATTAATCTATAGACTCTATTGGTATAATTTGGGTCTCTCCCCCACCATATCTCCCCTATCTTGTATTGTTAACCTTCTATTGTTCATAAGTTTGTTCTTGTTATCTCGACTAGTTACCTTGAAACCCTCTCATCAGCTACCAACACCACCCCCTCCCATATCTTAGAGTTACTAGGTCTAACTCCCCTTGAGCTTCTAAGGGAAAAGCCTCTACAACTAATTCCCCTACTCCTATTGGTAAGATAAAGGTATCCTTTGAGGAACCTACCCAAATTTCAATTTCAAATAGCATCTTTAGTTCCTCCTAGTCCCCTTCTCCTAATGTCACTCACAAGGACTCTCCTCCTAGTTTTCCTTTGCTTCACAATTTATTTGCTAGTCCCCCTTCTTCTCCTTAGCTTGATTTTGAGCATGCTCAAGATCCAAAGGTCATTCCTTCGAACACCTATAACCCTTGTATGAATTTTTCCTCTCTTTGGGAGAAAGTGGATAAAATTTGTAAAGACACAAATATTCAAAATGACATCCTTAAGTGGGTGCTCACCCAATTGTCCATGAAAGAGGATAAAATCTAAGATTTGGAGTCTATTATTTTGAAAAAATACTAGGGATTGGCTAGGTGAGAAGGTGGATGTGGATAATTGAGAGTTGATGAAAGACATGGATCAAACTTTTGACAATTGGGCCAATCTAGAAAAAAGAGGTTGAGGAAATTAAAAATTATTTTGGGTCTCTTAAAGATTACATGAGCTTGAGAAAGGAGGTTGCTAATATCCATTACAACCAAGATAATATTCTCTCCAGTTTACATGAGATAATTGACTACAATAAAGAAACTATGAAGAATATGCCAATTACTATCCAAGTGTTTCAACAACAGTTCAAAAACTACCATACAAAGCAAGCTAGGGAGAAAAATTATGATGCCCCTACTAGCTCCAAAAAAGGAGGTAAGTTTATGGAGAAAGCGCCACTTGCTTCCAGAGATAATACTGGTAAAAAGAATCTAAAAGCCTTATATTTTGATGATAAACATTAGTTCCTCACAAAGGAGTGGTGGGCTATAAAAGGCCTCCATCTTCTTGGAGAATAGTAATTGGTCTCCTTGGGCTATTGGTCTTTTGGTGGTCCTATCTTTGTTTCTGTTGGTTGCTAGTTTTTGGTTTCTAGTATCTTTTTTATTTCTCTTTACTAATATCTCACCTCTTGTGAGACCCTTGTATTTTGTCTCAATGATTGTTTTAGAATGGGTTCGGGACCTTCCCAATTTATCTTAATCAAAAAAATAAATTGTGTAAGCATGTGTTTGGTCAACTTAAGGTGGGAAAATAATAGGTTGCAACTGAACAAAATGTAAATTTGAATTTTGAAAAGTTAGGGATAAAATATACAATCACGAGGTCAATCCCACATCACGTAGGAAATGGAAATTCTCAAATCAAGTGGACAAAAAATACATAGAAATAGGTTCCTACATATGGGTAATAAATGTGTATTAAAAGTAAATAATTGAGATGTGTGTGTATGAATAAGGTGTGAATGAATGTATATGAATATGTGTGTATGGGAGTAAGCATAGGCTAGAGGAATAGACCGAATCTTGTACAAGGCTATGCCATTTTTTGATATGTCAACTTATTTAGAAATTCTCCCAAAATGGGCGCATAAATTAATAGAAAATAATATGGAAATGGAATTTCACCATTGCAATAATTTAATATAATTTGATTCAATTGGATTTAGTTTCATGAAAATAGATGTAATTAAAGTTAGTTATATGCAATTAGAGTCAACACTTATTCTATAATTTAAGATAAGCTTCTCCATCTCTGTCAAACTATGACTGTTAGTTATTTCATAAGTAAAAATATGAAGTCTTTGGTTAAATTGAGTAAATTTTTTGTTTATATGAACTAGGTATATTCATTGATTTAGAGCACACAAATTACAAGTAACTTCAATCAAAAGAATACGTACACACTAATACATTTTATTTTATAAATCTAGGTCATAAGATGATTTTATATTTTCTTGATTCTATTCCAATTATCATGATAAAAAAATTTGATAACTAAAGTAGCAAAAAAATGGTGTTGGCCTGATTATAGAGAGCCTCGAGGCTGAAAATAAAGTCCACAAACCATAGACAACACACCAACAATGCTTTAACAAAACATCAAAAACAAAATAAAAATAGTGAACATAAGGAGACACTAGAGATGAAAAGAACACCATATTAATCAAGCAGTTGACCCCAATCTTTGGTGAGGAACTTAAAAAGTTCCTTGTGACTGTTATCATTATCACCAAACTTCTTAGTTCTTTGTCCTGCAACAAATAGAGGGTATTTTTTGATCTATGCATAAACTTGTAGTTGAATTTGGATAGGCTAACCATCTTTGTCTCAAGATCCAACACCTTCCCTTTAAGCTCAACAAGCTCCCCCACCGTAGCAGCACACTGTGGGCAACTATGAGTCTCCCTCAGAAGGTCCACATTGGCATTGTCCATGCTAATTGTGTGCTTAGGCCGACTCTCAATAGATTTCACAAGACCTTTGGAATCAAACCGTTTCTCCTCCTCATCGGTAGAGGAGCTCACAACCTTCTCAATAGCATCCTCAATCACCTCCTTTTCAATAAAATTCGGATGGTCCACCAGACTGTTGGATCTTCTAAGATTAGAGCCACTTACATCCTTCACTTCCTCAACCTTGTACTCTTCCATATTGATAGCAACAACATTGGCCTTCTCAACCAATACCTACTTTGGGGAAACTTTCTGCTTTTTGTTGGGGGGGATTTGAAATCCCACTTGGTAATATTTGCTCAATCCTAAAGAAGGGGGATAATTTTTAAGGTCATAGAGACCTTGAGCCACTTGAGACTGGTCAAAGATAGGAGTCTTAGGTGAAGGACTATCCTCAATGATTTTAGGGGGGTGGTGAGCAAGGGGGTATCATTTAGGGTAAAGGGTTCACCCAAAATCTTAGACGAGGGTGAGGTATGAAAAGAGTCAGTATGCTTCTTACTTTTACCTTTGGTTTTCCCCTAAGGGGTTGAAGTGGTCACCACATGAGGGGAATCGAGGGGGTTTCCTCAATCAAAACAACTTTAATTTGTTTAGGCAGAATAAGGTAAGATGAAAGTGATAAAGGAATATAATAAGACCTTGATGCAGAGGAACATGAGATTTTTGTGGGTATTTTTTATTTAATTCTAAGACGTTCTTAATGGAGCTTTCCAGGGAGGTTAACAGGTAGAATGGGAAGCTTATCAGAACATTAGGTTGGAAGTGGTTCAGGAGGGGGGAGTTGGTAGAAATAACATCACTTGTATCTACTTTCCAAAGTAAAAAACTTCATAATCATGAGACACGCCTTTTCCCATGGTGGAGGAAGTTTTTCCCTATCAAAATTACCTTGCAGTTGGTGGGTTGTTCATCTTCTTTGAAAAAAGAGTTAAGCTATAATTATCCACCACTTTTCTATATTTTTTCCATTTTTCCCTTCCGTGTTCATACATGTCGCCTACATAATTACATCTTCATTGACCTCAAAGGAAATTCCACCAACTTTCACTTTCCTTGGAATCCCAAGAACGGGAGAACTGAATGGGTAGACTCTCGTCATGTCCCTTAAGGCACTCTAGGAAAGGAGAAACCCCTCCTTCGCAACAAATATGCCAAACAATAGCATTAGTAGAGAACTCTTTGCAAGAACTGGGTTCAATACGAACTCTATCCACACCCATCTTATCCCAGTAGGAAAATGGAGTTTGCAAAAAGATATCCAACCTTCTTGAAAACTTACACAAAATATAGAGATTTGAGCAATGAGTGTTAGTAGAAGAAGATAAAGGATAAAAATTTGTGCGAGAGTAATAATAATTGCATAATGCCTTCCAAGAGTAAATATAATTATTACATAACATACTCCAAATAAATATTTGATCATGTCTCACAATGTCAGTGGTACGAGTAATTAAAATGGGGGGGTGGTTAGCCTTATGCCAACTATCACAATCACAATCATAGTTAAACTCAAATCTTTCCAGGCAAGATGGAAGATGATTATACAAGTCTTGTCAAAGCTTGGGTTACTAATTTCATTACAAACAAATATAAAATTAAAAAAATAGAATTACAAGATAAACAAATTAAATATGACACACGATTATACATGGGGAAAATCCTTCCACGTAAAAACCACAGAAAACATCATTCCATTATAAAACACTTACTAAATAGTCTATTAAAACATAGATCAAACCTAGAGAAACACTTCTCCTTACTTCACATGACCAATAATACCTCTTGTGCAGAGTGATAGAATTCACTATTAATATCTAACTTTTCATGTCTCTCCTTAAATATAGGAGAAATGGTGGGTAGATACCTACAAAGATATTAGTCACACCTATTCAAAACCGCCATTTATAAATAAATAATTAATAAGCTATTAATATTGTATTATCGATTATTTAAACAATATATGATTTATAAAAAACATAATATGCATATGTTTTATAACCTTATATCAGAACACTAACTAAAATTTATAAGGGTATTTGATCCATTATAACAGTATGTTCTAACAAGATGACATTAAAATAATTTGAACTATAGTGTTGAAAAGAAAACCATTAATGGTTGGAATTCTTGAAAATAGATGAAGAAATGTTGAGCTTTGGGATTGGTGTATATAAAATTGGCATTTTGATTGTATAGATAAACTAACGGTTATAAATAAAAATAACCTGGTTGATTATTATATCAATTATAGAAATTAGAGAAGAAAAGCTTATTCCACTCATCAATAATCATTGAACTACAAAATTGTATGAAACCTATGATTTTGCCTTGACAATGAAGAGATCCCTCATCTAAATTTAACTGTATTTTTATCCAATGGAAGAGAATGGGCCTTATTAGTTACTCTAAATTCTTAAACCTCATAAGGGAGAGGGGTCTATAGTGGGCCGCTAGAACTTCATGCTTCTCAAAGTCCTATGTGAAAATTTCAAATCACTCCCAAATGTGTACAACAACTTATTTGGCAAGTCCCCTGTTTATAAAAATTGGTTTCAAGGCCACACCATCAAATATGATGCCACATCAGCATGCTTTTTGTCAAGGTATCCAAAAAGGTCCCAAAAAAAGGTGAGATCGATAGTGGGTCACTAAATCATGTATTAATGGTGCATTGATGTGGCATCACACGATTTGTCAGTTTGTGTACTTTATGGATAAAAGTGTTTTGCAATTGAATATTAAGTGTAAGTTTATTGGATATTAAGTCTACCAACTATAGAGCTCACTGAGGCTTACTTCTATACCCACCATTGAACCCCTACCCACTATGGACCCCTTTCCCTTAATCTTATTTTTCTAAGATGATCAAATATGTCACATATCAATAACTTGTGTGAAAGATTTATCATATAGCCATACCACAAATCATAAGCATCTTGTGAAATGGTTCACAAGCTCTGTCATGAGACCACATTTCTTTCAATACAGTTTGTCAAGCAGTTGATACTCCTTGCTGTTAGATGAAACCAAATTTCCTTGAGACATTCAGTCGTACAGTTGACGATTCCATATTTTGGAAAACCATAATATCTAACAAAATCTACCTTCATTATGCTTTGATGGGTGCTAATACTCCTATCAAAATCTTGCAATCATGACAGTCATGAGACCGCATTTTGTGGAGGCATTTTGTCAAACAGTTCACGCACCTTCATACCTCGCATTCAGAGCCCATCTGGGCATAGGAGTAGAGCATTTTGTGGAGGCATTTTGTCAAACAGTTCACGCACCTTCATACCTCATTCATCTGGGCATAGGAGTAGAGCATTTTGTGGAGGCATTTTGTCAAACAGTTCACGCACCTTCATACCTCACATTCATAGCCCATCTGGGCATAGGAGTAGAGCATTTTGTGGAGGCATTTTGTCAAACAGTTCACGCACCTTCATATCTCGCATTCTAGGCCATCTGGGCATAGGCGTAGAGCATTTTGTCAAACAGATCGGTGCCTGTTTCTATGATTCCACATTTTCATCAAGATGATTGACCTTTTCTAATAAATAATCCACCTTTCAAGTCTTTTGCTCAATCATTTCACAGAAAACGTGCCTTGTCTATGCTTCATTTTTCTTATAGATATCAAATAAGTCAGTTAAACGGGCAGGGAAGATGCTGGTAAATATGATCTGATTTGAAAAAAATCTATTCATTCCATTTGACAAAATAGTTTCATGGTAAGATTAGTCTGGGAATTGATAGTGATTATGAGAACAGATTGTGTCTTCCGATTTATTGAATTATTGTATTGTTTCTCCTTTTAGAAAATTTCAAATTCTTTCACATCATTGAATAGAGGGAAATGGTATTCTAATTTTCTTATTTTGATAATACATATAATGAAAGTAATTTAATAATTTTTCTGAACATTATTGTTATGTTCATGGTCAAGTGTCTTTCTACTAAATCAGCATGTAGCTACCATCTATTAACTGTCATAAGAACAAAATAATGATATTCATATCAGTTTTTAGACGTGATTTTAGATCTTGTTTTCAATTGTTGGATCTTATTTGTTCATCAATCTTGATGTTGAGTGTATATCGAATAAAAGTTAAAGGAAATTGAACCCATTAAAAAAATCATTTCTCTTTAATTTATGAGAAACAACAATTTGAAGTGTATGCTTACACAACATCTCCATCTTGATATCATGCATACAAAAGAAATTGTTAATCATATTGCAAACAATGTTAACTATCTTTAATTAATGTATATATGGCACTTCAAGCTAGCCCCAACAATATGGTTGCTACCCTGATTTGGATTACATATTAGATAAAGTAATTTTTGGTATCTTTGTTTCATTTTATTTGTGACTCAATAAAAAAAGGATGAGCTATAACACCCAATTTTGTTCAATTACTTTAGGGAATGTAGCAAGTAAGAAAAGATTTTATAATTTGGCTTAGAGCATGGAGCATCCAATTTTGAGTAGGAAAAGTTTTTTAAAATTTGGCTTAAGCATTTCTAATGGTGAGAAATAGGTGCTAGGAAAGATTCTCCCTCTATCCATAGACCTCCATCTACTTGTAATAGGCTTTTCAAGGTGACAAGGAATCCTTGAGTCATGTGATCTCTCTCCCCATATCTTCTTTATTCGACAATGGTTCAGAGGAGAAGGTGTTGGAAGTAATGTTGTAAAGAGGGAGATTGTTGGAAGTTTGTCATTGATGATGTTGTCTAGGAAGATGAGCATGGTATGTACATTTTGCATGATCCAATGTTGACACTGATGTCAACATTGTTGTGGATCACTCCAACATGATTTAGAGGTATTTTTGAAGAATTTTGTACAAGATAAGTTGGTCTAGAAAGTATAGCTACAAAGGAAAATGCCTAAGTATCAAATTTGCCAGTACAATGGTTCAGTGCGTCAGTTTTTGGGTCTACACTCCACCGCAAATTGAGAATTCACTTTGTGATTCTTACAGTGTTTTTATGATCATTAGATGTATCTAAATCCAAGAGTTTGTGTTATTGTAGACACATAAAAATGGCCTAGACCCGCAAATCACATTCTTCTATATCATGCTTCATCTCAACATAATTAAAATATTTAATTATGTCCTATAGTCCAATGTCAACTATTAATTAAATAATTCTTAATTATTTAATTAATTCACATCTTTTATTCCTCCCGGCTATTTAAATAAATAAATTACATTTATTATTTAAATACGTCACTAATTGTTTATGTCACTCTATAATTAAGTAAATTCCTAAATTTATTTAATTATTACTTCCTCATGAATATTAAATAAATAGATCTTATTTATTTATTTAATACGTTATTAATTATTTATGTCTTCTCATAATTAAATAAATTCTTATTATTTATTTAATTATTATCCTCTCCAACTTTCTTTCTAATTTTAAATAAAATCATTTATTTAAAATTACCCACTTTCTAATTTTCCTCCACAATTGAATAATTTTAATTATTAAATTGTCTTATTGATTTTCTTTCTAAATTTAAATAAAAACATTTTATTTAAATTGGCAACTTCCCTCTCTCCAAGTAAATAATTTTAAATTATTATTATTTACTGTCACATGAATTCATCATTTTGGAATTAATTTAAAATATTAATTTCAAAATAGTATTTCTCTCCACAAAGTAAGTTATTTCTAAAATAACTTGATTTTCTAAATATCTTCTTCTTGTCCAATCTTTATCTTTTGATTTTTTACTAATTTCATCTCAATGTCACGTTTATTCTCCACCATTGATTTAATTTCTTAAATTAAATCTTGTCCACACATTTGGGGATCTTTACCCTAACTTGAGAGTTGCCTTATTGAATCTTGACCTTGATTCTAGGGTATTTCTCAATCTCTCATCTCATCCGTCCGTTCAAGATTGCATTTTCTATAAAATGACAATCTTGATCTTGTTTTTGGGATCTAGCTATCTCTTATTTTATTATCTCATAATCTTTTATCATTGCAATCTTTCATTATCACACATAGGCTTATTAATTGCTTGCACTTTAGAATTAAATTTCTTGTGTAACAAATATTTAAATCCTTCAAAGCTTTGTTAGGGCTAGACATTTGGAGTTTGCTCACACACATAATCTGAGGGCATTCATTATACAACAGAGTTATGAGGTGCAATGAAACTTAGTCATGGAAGAGAGAAATGGGTGGGACTGTTCTAGTTTCATTCCTTTTCTTTCATATTCTCCTATGCATTCTATTGATTGATATGATTATTTATTATTGCATGCATGTTCTAACCTAGTTCTATCTTGCAGGAAATAATCCTTCATTACATTGGTGAACCCGACCCACTCACATATTTTTGCAGGTTTTCATACGGCCTCAGATTTTATTTTGCAGGTACATGAGTACAGAATGACACAAACGCAATTTCAAGCAACACAAGTGCTCTGTTGAGCCGCATTTGCGCTCACGAACGATGCATACGACCTGATGTGCCGCATACGAGATCTCTAACGACGCATTTGACATCCCAAGCCGCATACACTATTTCGCTCCGCATACGACCTGTTGCAACACATACAAGATCCTGAGCCGCATTTGCCATTGCACGCCGCAAATGACTGGTAAACTTCATTATTGAATTGTAATCTGGATCTGATGCGTCCACGACCAGTAAGTGATTAATTTATGGGGTTTAAAATGAACCAATCCTAGGATAGACACCTTAATTAGAATTTATCAATCCTAGGATATACATTTAAGTTGGAATTTATCAATCTTAGGATAAACACTTAAAATGGGAATTTATCAATCCTAAGATAGTCACCAAATTTTATTTCAAGTTGGTTAAAATGAATCCCATGCTTGTTGTGAAGCAACATCTTCACTTAGTGTAGAAAATCTTTTTTTTTGGGATTTAAAATTGAACAACTTGTTTTATGTGCTTGGTTGGGTAATAGGTATATGCTCTCCCCTTTACTGGGCGATCAAAATACCAGACTTACCCATTTTTCTTTATACATTGTTTTGTTTTTCTTAAATCCTTTAGAAGGCCTACCGTACGGGAACAACCTAAGTGGGAACAACCAAAACCAGGTTTTCCAACCCACTATAATCAAAAGTGAATTTTGGGAAAACCCATATTCAACGGCAGTAGGAAAGATAACCATCCCCAAAGTCTTTGTTCTAAAGATTGAGAGGTTTCCTGAGGGAGTTTATCTATTGCCACTCCGAACGGAAACCCTTACTAAGAACCATAGTGTAGAAACCAACCGTGTCAGTATCCAAACATTGTTTCAATCACAGTGCAAGGGGAGGGAAGAATCTCCCCCCAAGACACTCACCATATAATTGCCACGGATTTTTTGCTCAAGGGATTCGGTATCCACTTCCGTCACCTTGAATACGCACCTGGAAAAGACAAAAACACGGGTGCCCTCTAGGGGTGACATGGCTGTGTGAGTCGACGCGATTTTAAGCTGTGGGTTGTGATTGCTATGATGACCCTTTAACCATTAAGAGTGAGTCTGCTTGAAGTGTCTTTTTTGTTCAAATACCAGTGCAAATAGAAAAGGGTCATGCTTGACCCTTGAACATACACTCAATGTTTTAATTTCTATGTGTTTGCCTACTGTTTTCAAACAAACTTCAACAAACTAAACATCAAAAGTCTGGGTCAAAAACTTGTCAATTCTACAAAACGGTTTTGTATTTTCCAAAAATTTGTCTCTTGTGACGCAATCTCTCTAATAAACCACAATCGCCATATTTTGAGCTGCAATCACTCTGCTAGGTCGTATTTGCAACATCTTGAGCCACATTTGCTATACTGAGCCACATTTGCCAGTATTAAACCACAATCGCCCTCTATAATGTTGTAGTCGACTGTCATTCAATGCATTTTCTTGATAAAATATTGCATTTGCAATTTTGAACTGCAATTGCTTACGGTTGAGCCGTATTTGCTCTCTAAAACCGCAATAGACCTGTCAAACCGCATTTGCAATCCCAAACGTCGCAATTTCCATTTTGTAGATAATTTGCTAAATCCTGCAGCGCATTTGCTATTGTACAACGCATTTGCCATGTTGAAACGCATCTGCTACTCATAGAGACACATTTGAACCTGCACCTCATTTAAAACATTAAGTGACACATTTTCCTGGTTTTTGGAAAAACTTTATTCCTGTCATAAACCCAAGGCCAAACATTTGCAACCAAATTTTCCTGGCATCTTTTTCTGGCAACTTCTATCCAAAACTAGGAAAGCAACTTGTCCAAGTCATCCATCCTTGCATCTTTAGTTTGCATTTAGCTTGCAGTCCATCATCATCAACATAGGAAAAGTCTTAAGTCCTCATTTGCACACCTTTGGGATAGGAAAACTTCCCTTACTTTGTCAAACCTTTGTCTCAAAAGTAAGTTGTCATTGGACCAAGTCAAAACAAATCAATCCTTAGTCATTGTCCTTTGGTGAGCTGCTTCCAACTCATAAGTCTAGTGTGGAAATATCACCTTGTCATTTTGTCATCTTGTCCTTCAAACCAGTCCTTTGACATTCCAAATTAAGTCATTGGCCAAACTTTGAATGGTTAGAAAAACCTTTCCTAAAATTCTTTTGACATCAGACACTCATTACCACTTTGCATTTGACATTCCTTTTTGTCCTCATTATCACTTTGCATAGTCTTAGTCTCATTCCATCCACCATCATGTCTTCAAGTCAGTATGACATGCTTGCTAGTCGAATTGAATGCCAATTCATTAGTAATGGTCAAGCACAACTGGCTAGGGACTTCAAAACACTATACCTCCAATCCAAGTCCAAATTCACCTCAACCTCTAGTCCTCCATCCATCTATCCATCTTACCAACAATCCATGAGTCTTGGTCCTCTATCCATCTACTATCAAGGGTCCCCTAACACCCTCCACGAAACTAAGTCACGACAAAATTTCATTACCCTCCCTAACCTTGACAAGGGAAACCAACCATCCATCAATCCTAGTCCATCATACACTCATCCCTTCCAATTATCCACGTCATATCCTAGTCTTCCATTCATGTCATATCCTAGTCCTTCATCATATCCTAGTCCACCACCCACTTCATATCCTAATCTTTCATCCACAACAAATCCTTGTCATGCATTCATGTCCTATTCTAGCCCATCATCCCTCAACCAAGTCCAAAACTCCATGTCCTACCCTAGTCCAGCATACACCAATCCATTTCAAGACACTCCATTTGGTCATGAAAACATATCTAGTCCCGGTCTCCAAAGCCCCACCTTCTTACCTACACTTGAGGATACATGTCAAGAGGCAAGTCCAAAGCACAACATTATAACATCACCGTCATTTCAAGATCAAAGTAGTTCATTCCATGACTCCATCTTTACGTCCATTCAAGAAGTCCTCCTAGACAATCATGGCATACCAAACACACCTATCCTTGGTTAAGAGTCCATCCAAAACCATGTCATTCAAGAGGAACCTATCCTCAGTCAAGACCCTATTTTCGATCATGACATTCAAAATGCACCCATCTTTGATCAAGACACTATCTTTGATCAAGAATTCCAAAATGATCCACTCCTTGACCTCTATGCCATTCATGATGAAACACTTGAAGATGATTCCATCCAAAATTCAAGTATTGACACTCCCAAAAGTGAGACACTTTCCTCCATGGGACACATAGATGATGTACCACTAGAACAAGAGTCTTCTAGCATGGACATATTTGCAAATGATCAAGCTATAGCTGAATTCAGTGGGCTCTATGACAATAACCATGAAGATGGTTTTGACATAGACTTGGAAGCACCAACGAAATCTCTGGAGTTTGACATGTCACCTAATCAAACCGAAGATATTAATAAAAAATATGTCCAACATGCTAGTAAAGCAACAACATCCTATCAATTAGGATAATCTATCTTTTTCAGAGCAGGTTTTCTTATAGATGAGAAGATTTCAAGCATTAATTTCCCCAATAATGATGGGTTAGCATCTTGCTTCCAAAGTAACAAGTATCCCATCGCAAACAAAATTTGGCAGAAAATGCATTATCAGGGAAAAGGATTAGGCCTACACGAGCAAGGAATCTTGGAACCCGTACAAACTCAGGCACATTACAGACATCAATGTCTTGGCTATTCATCAGTCAGAAAATCAAACGATGTCAGTGGTCCCTCTTCGATACTGGGGGAAACTTTATCAGGTACAAACATCAAAATGAGTGTCATGAGTAGAGCTTGTAATAAGATTGTTTCCAATATCCCTTCCCTCCACACCCCAAACCATCATTCCATCATGAATAAACCTTCCATTTGGAACCAACAAAAGTATTACAAATCCAAAATCCAAAACCAAATGTCAAAGGCCATGGAATCAGCCAAAAAGTCAAGTGGACAAATGAAGTTAAAATGGATCCCAAAACAAAATGGATCAAGTCAAGAAAAGAATGAATTAGGCAAAGAAAATATGCCAAATCCAAAAGTTAATCAAAATGTGGAGCCACAGTACAAGAGGACTCCCACATACAATACATGTCCACCTCCATCAAAATGGCCATCAAGAAAGACATATAAAAGTGTTGGTTCCAAACACTATCTTAACCCAACACCCAAAGTTTGGAGAATAAAAATAGATACATCCAAAAATCCAACCAACCCGTCCACGTCCACCTTCATCTGTCATAATCCTACATCCTCCTTAATGTCCAAACATCCCATGTCAAAAATCCGTCACATCTTGGTAGCAACTCTCTATAATAAGGACTCTCATGACACTCTATCGCGATGCGTGTATTCTAATAAAGCCAACTCTAGTATCAACAAAGATCACAATGACATCAATCAGGTGTATGAAATTTCTATCATCCTGACAAGGCAACTACTTCAGAAAGGTCATTATTGGTATGTCATGGCACCAGTCTCTACATCGACATCGTCAAAGGATTTAGCACAGTCAGTGGTCATATAAAGCATCAAGGCTACTCGACAAAACTGCAAAAATACAAAAAATTGAAAAATCAAAAAAATCATCACCTTGATGAAAACCTGGCAAACAGGCATTTGGTGACACCAAAAAAATCAAAAAATATCAAAAATAGTAAAGAGAAAAATTCCGTCCAACGGTGAAAACCTGGCAAACAGGCGCTTTTGATAAGTACCATGATGAAAACCTGGAAAACAAGCATCATGTGTAGAATAAATCATCTATGTGGGCCATTGCACTTGGGGGCAAGTCATCTCATCTCCCATTCCCTTCACATGACATTTCCATCCATCCATCTTAGCCCTATCATGTCCATCCATTTTCCTACCTATTTTGATCTTGACAAAGACTAAGGCACAAACACAAATCATGCTTTGGAAATTTTTTGACATGTCCATCCTTTGGTCATACACTAGTCACAAAGTATCATGTCATTACCTTCATAGCCTCCATTTCACTATGCAACATCATCCTCGGAGACCACTTGATGTTTCTCCTAGTCCAAGTCGTCTAGGTCTCCTATCTTTTACCAAAGCCATCCACGGTCCTTTAATACATATCACCCATCTTGGTTTCCTTTGTCAATGGTCCTATAATCTTCTGTCATCCCATTTTAGTCCTCACCAAGTCATTTCAAATGCAACAATATGGCACCCTAGCACATTATCCAAAACATTCCTTGGCTTTAACCCTAGACTTGTTGCAGACTTTTATACTCTTGTCATATCATTGTCATCTTCACATTGTTTCAGGATGTGTCCTTCCCACATCAAACAACGTTGTCATTGTCATCATCACCTGTCCGTTGGTATTCAGCTTGACTAGCAGCAAAATCATGGTTGTCCTTGGATTCATGTGTGTCGGCATCATTCACATGCATTTGTCACAATTTTCATAAAATATTAAATAGTCATAAAAATTTGAAAAAGTCTTGAAAAAATCCTAAAAATCTGATAAAGTCCAGAAAAAAGACCTAAAAATTAGAAAGTGTCCGAGGAAAATACAAAAACATCCAAATCAATCTCAAAATACCAAAAACAGAGTCAAAGTCAGTCACATCAGTCAATTTTTGTCATAGTACGAACTACATTGTCTCTGCGCATTTTCTACGTAGGCAAGATTCATCTTTGAATCCTCGAGACATTTAGGTAAGTCTTTCTAAGTTGGTCAAAATAAAATCATGATTCAGTCTTTTGTCCTTTGGACAACGTAATTGGTCATGTCGAACTACGAGGTCTCTGATTGCACGACGTAGGCAAGGCCATCAATCGATGAGCCCCCGAGGCCACACTAGGTCAGTCCATTAGGGTTCATGGCACTACACGTTCACACACGTCAAATTTTCTTCAAATCAAGCAAATCTTATGTCAATCTTGAGCTATCAGTCTATCGGAAATTTGTTTCATCAAACACTTTTAGTCAATTCAGCATGCCAGTAATGACATGTAGTCAAAATCATATCAAGACAATTTAACCTGGCAAAACTTTGGGTTCTTCTTCAGATGTGTCCTTCTGAAGAGCAACTCTTGTCAATTTCTTTATGCTTCTGGATGTGTCCATCCTTAGCATCATCATCATCATCTAGCATTTTGATGGATTCTCCTAACTCTGAGAATTGATCTCCTAGATATCAACGTCATTCAGGATGTGTCCTTCGTGAATTTGATATCACTCAACATTTGGCAACACTTGACATTCAAACACTTGGAAAAAATTTTTTTGTCTTTTGACAATTATCATGATATTAGCTTCTTATGTCTTAGAAACCATGACATATCATGATGATTATCCTTGTCTGCTTATCACTCTACTATTAGTTTCTCCAAGATGTCCTGATTGCAAGATTTAGAGAAGCAACGACGTAGTATGATGATTTTACTGTCTATTTTCTTTACTATCATGTGGCTAGTTTCTCAAGGATGTCCTATCATCAAGATTTAGAGATACAACGTCGCATGATTGGTTTGTTTTTTTTCTGGTGGTTGGTCATGACAAAGTGACTAGGGGCAATTGGGTTCCTGGCATGAGTCATGATCTTCCTTGTCTGTGACTGTTGATCTACGTAATGGTTCGACCTTGCACACTATTGATCTACGTCATATCATAGTGTTTTTCGGCCATCATGACATTTTCACCCAATGATGATTCGAGCAACACCTATTAGTACCTTGGCAAATATTGAAGGATTCTAACATGCATTTCGTCTTCTGCACTAACTTGCATTTCCTTCTATCCTAACATTTGTCTTTTTCTCTCTAACATTTCTTCTAGTCTGCATCATTATCATCCTTATCTATCTTTCCTATATACTTTTGTCTTTCATCTTCTAGTCTTCTCATCCATTTCAAGAGCACACTCATGTCCTCTGAACTCAATTGTCCTCTCGAGGAGGCATACCGCTACCTCCTCGTCATTCTTCCTCATCCTATTTTGCACTGGGGCATATTTTTGACTTGTTTTCTTTGTCACAATGTGACAAGTTGCATTATGACAAAGAGGGGCAAATGTAGACACATAAAAATGGCCTAGACCCGCAAATCACGTTCTTCTATATCATGCTTCATCTCAACATAATTAAAATATTTAATTATGTCCTATAGTCCAATGTCAACTATTAATTAAATAATTCTTAATTATTTAATTAATTCACATCTTTTATTCCTCCTGGCTATTTAAATAAATAAATTACATTTATTATTTAAATACGTCGCTAATTGCTTATGTCATTCTATAATTAAGTAAATTCCTAAATTTATTTAATTATTACTTCCTCATGATTATTAAATAAATAGATCTTATTTATTTATTTAATACGTCATTAATTATTTATGTCTTCTCATAATTAAATAATTCTTATTATTTATTTAATTATTATCCTCTCCAACTTTCTTTCTAATTTTAAATAAAATCATTTATTTAAAATTACACTTTCTAATTTTCCTCCACAATTGAATAATTTTAATTATTAAATTGTCTTATTGATTTTCTTTCTAAATTTAAATAAAAGCATTTTATTTAAATTGGCAACTTTCCTCTCTCCAAGTAAATAATTTTAAATTATTATTATTTACTGTCATATGAATTCATTATTTTGGAATTAATTTAAAATATTAATTTCAAAATAGTATTTCTCTCCACAAAGTAAGTTATTTCTAAAATAACTTGATTTTCTAAATATCTTCTTCTTGTCCAATCTTTATCTTTTGATTTTTTACTAATTTCATCTCAATGTCACACTTATTCTCCACCATTGATTTAATTTCTTAAATTAAATCTTGTCCACACATTTGAGGATTTTTACCCTAACCCTAATTGAGAGTTGCCTTATTGAATCTTGACCTTTGATTCTAGGGTATTTCTCAATCTCTCATCTCATCCGTCCGTTCAAGATTGCATTTTCTATAGAATGACAATCTTGATCTCGCTTTTGGGATCTAGCTATCTCTTATTTTTATTATCTCATAATCTTTTATCATTGCAATCTTTCATTATCACACATAGGCTTATTAATTGCTTGCACTTTAGAATTAAATTTCTTGTGTAACAAATATTTAAATCCTTCAAAGCTTTGTTAGGGCTAGACATTTGGAGTTTGCTCACACACATAATCTGAGGGCATTCATTATACAACAGAGTTATGAGGTGCAATGGAACTTAGTCATGGAGGAGAGAAATGGGTGGGACTGTTCTAGTTTCATTCCTTTTCTTTCATATTCTCCTATGCATTCTATTGATTGATAGGATTATTTATTATTGCATGCATGTTCTAACCTAGTTCTATCTTGCAGGAAATAATCCTTCATTACAGTTATTTAGTGAAGTATTCAAGAAGATATGATTGAGAGAGTTCAGTTTTGTATATTACAATTGTTTTATGTATAGAGTGTCGGTGTGGGAGATTCTACATTCATTCGCAAATAAATTTCATGTTGCGATGTTGAATATAAGCTTTCAAATGTCAATTGAGTGGAAATTGAAAGTGAGATTGAGTTTTGAGTCACACGTATGATGAATTGGGTAAACAAATGGAAGTTTTGTGTTTAGGTCTTATTTGGGGCCGACCTAACACGTTTGAAGGATTAATATGTGTTGCAATATTATATAATATTTATATTGGGTCCATCCCGACCTATCTTAAGATGAATTGAATTTTGAATTAGGGCGCGAGATGTTGGTGAAATTTTTTAAGGATGACAAGTTTAATTGTGTGTGTTACTTCTAATTAGGCCAACCTAATTGAAGTTACACTTGATGTGGATATCAATAATGGATTGATTTCAGTGTTTTAGAGAGGAAGGAAAGGTGTGTGAGCAATGTGTGAAAATTGATATGAATGGTGTTCCACCTACATGTGTATAATGCAAATTTGGCTAGAGTTGTGTGAATTATGTTGCAAAGTGTGTGAATACTAAACAAAGCAGAGAATTGATCCAGATCAGTACAAAGATTATTTTGTACTTCATTAGAATGGTAATCCAACATATTATAGATGCATTTGTAACAGTTCAATAGGTTGTGAACCACCTCTTATTTATTCTATCTTATTCTCTATGGGCAGTGAGTCCACCTGCAGTGAGCATTTTTGTAATATACTATATTTGGATACAATATATTATGAGCTAACCCTCATCGTGGTTTTTCCCATTTTGGGTTTTTCACGTAAAAATCTTAGTGTTCATGTGTCATGTGATTTTGTGGATGTTTCATGCTTTCATTCATTATTGTAGTTAAATGTATGTTGATAATTGGATGGCTAATGTCTAAGGTTAGGGTTAGGGTTAGAGATATAAATAGGGTTATGGTTAAGATTAAAGATACAGTTAAGGTTATAGGTAAAATTATGATAAGGGTTTGAGTTAATGTTAGTATGGGGATATGGTTAGGGTTAGGGTTAAAAATATTAAATTAGAATTAGGGTCAGGGTTATAATCAAAATTAGGATTATGGTTAGGATTACATATAGAATTAGGATTAGGGATAGGGTTAAGATTAAGGTTAAAATTAGAGATTAGGGTTACAGTTAGGGTTAGAGATGAAATTAGGATTAGGGTTGGGGTTAACATTAGTATTGGGATTAGTATTGGGATTAGGGTTAGGGTTAGAGATAGATCAAGGAATAGGGTTGGGGTTAGAGTTAGTATTAGGATTAGGGTAAGGGTTACATATAGAATTAGAATTATGGTTGGGGTTAGCATTAGAATTAGGATTATAGTTAGGATTAGAGATAGAATTAGGATTAAGGGTTTGTTTAGGGTTAGGGTTAGGACCAAAGATAGAATCAGGGTTAGGGTTAGACATACAATTAGCTTTAAGGTTGGGGTTAGTGTTAATATTATTATAAGGGTTAGGGCTAGGGTGAGGATTAGACATACAATTAGCATTAGGCTTGGGGTTAGTGTTAGTATTAGTATTGGGGTTAGGGTTAAGGTTAAGGATAAGTTTAGAGATTAGGGATATAGTTAGGTTTAAGATTAGGGTTAGAGATAAAATTAAGATTAGGATGGAGGTTAATATTAGTATTGAGATAAGGGTTAGGGTTAGAAATACAATTAAAATTAAGGTTAGGGTTAGCATCAAAATTAAGATTAGGGCTAGGATTACACATAGAATTAGGATCAAGGGTAGGATTAGGGTTATGGTTAGAGATATAATCAGGGTTATCATTACGATTACAACTACAATTAGGATTAAAGTTATGATTAGGGTTACACAATTTATTAGTATTAGGGTTGGGTTTAGTGTCACAATTAGTATTAGGATTAGGGATAGGGTTAAGATTAGGGATAAGGATGAGATTAGGAATATGGTTAGGGTTAGGGTTAGATATAAAATTAGGATTAGGGTTGGGTTTATGCTTAGAGATAGATTAAGGATTAGGGTTAGGGTTAGAGATAGATTAAGGGTTAGGGTTAGGGTTAGAGATATATTAAGGATTAAGGTTAGGGTTAGCATTAGTATAAGGATTAAGGTTAGGGTAAGGGTAAGAATTAGAGTTTGAATTAGAATTAGGGTTGGGTTCAACATTAGAATTAGGCACTTATTTTTTTAACAGTTTCTGACATAAAAGTGTAATAGGCACCTCGAGAAGGATATCTCTCAATATATTTTATATATATTATTCAATATATACATATGCTAGTAGCATTCATGACACAACATGTAAAATATGTAATGCTCATTAGGGTTAGGATTATGGTTAGCATTATGGTTAGCATTAGGGTTAGGGTTAGGATTATAATTAGGGTAAGGGTTAGGGTTAGGGTTAAGGTTAGAGATATAAATAGGGTTAGGGGTAGGGTTAGGGTTAGGGATAGGGTTAGGTTTAGGGTTAAGATTAGTGTTAGGGATAAGGTTAGGGTTAGGCTTAAGATTAGGGTTAGGGTTAAGGCTATACACATAATTAGATTTAGGGTTTGGGTTAAAATTAGAGTTAGGGTTGGGTATAGGGTTAAGGCTATGGTTAGGGCAAGGGTAAAAATTAAAGTTAGGGTTGGGGTTGGGATTAAAGTTAGAGTTAGGGTTGACGATGTGGTTAGGGTTAGGGAAAGGGTGAGAATTAGAGTTAGTTTATGGGTAAGGGTTATGGTTAAGGTTAGAGTAAGGGTTACAATTAGGGTTATGGTTAGGGTTAGAGATAAAATTAGGGTTAGTGTCAGGGTTACAATTAAAGATTGAATTAGGATTAGGGTTACTGTTTGGGTTAAAATTAGAGTTAAAGTTGGGTTTAAGGTTAGGGTAAGGGTAACAATTAAAGTTAGGTTTGGCATTAGAATTATGATTAGGGTTATGGTTAATATTAAGGTTTGGGTTAATATATAACCCACCTGATGTTGTTGTTTTTAATAGTCTTCATACCAAACCTACTATATTTCTTGATGCCATTAAACAAATTTATTGTAAGGAAGAATTCAGACAAGCATAATTTACTTACATGCTCTGGCTCTTGTCAGTATAGTTGCAATCTCCACATCTAGAAGACATATTGTTAAGAGAAAAAGAGGAGAAATTTTAAAAAAATTACGCATGAAAAGGATTGAGGTGATGTTGATCTCCGACACAGTAACAGCTAAAACATGTATGTTGTTGTTTAAATGTGAAATGTTATGAAATCCACTATTCTTTTAAAGACACTATGTGACTTTTCCACTTCTTTCCATTACATTTTCATGCTATTATCATCTATCACTCCAAACTTCTTTAACATCAGTTACTTCTAATGCCTCACCTCCTTGTTCAACCACCACCTACACTTCAATTTATACAAGTCTTTTCTTTGTTCACGCTGGCTCTTCCATCCCCTCTATGACTATAGAACACCTCTTGACGTAATAAATGGTTTTTTATTTTATTATAGATTATAATACTTGATATTTATCTTTGTTTTACATTTATTATATTTATTTATTTTATATTTTATTATAAATTTATATTCCACATTTTATAATATTATTTCTTCTAAGATACAATTATTGAAAATAATGTCATAATTGTAACAAGTTACAACTAAAACAATTCCACAAAATTTTAATTACATCTTGTTCCATTTTATAATTGAAATTATCATAAAGATTTTGAAGAATCAAAGATATTTATTTTCAAATTTAACTCAATTTCTATTAGTGCATATAATTATTTCATCTTGAATTATATCTAAACTTAGAATTGTCTTAATGAAATGTTGATTAGAGTTGAACATGTTATCATCAATGCTTTAATGTTATGAATTTTATTTGACTAAAATATGGAGGATAAGACATATTAAAGAACATGTAAATATGGGGCATAATATGTGATTTTGTTCAAGGAACCATCCTCTAAAAATTGATAGGCCATTGTGAAAAAAATATCTTGCAAAACTTAGAATTATGTGCTTTTTATTATTTTGAATTTTCTTTGTGATTAAAATTAAGATCAATTTCTCATGCATATAAAGAGTTAATGTTAGAATTATGAGTCAATATTTTTAATTAATTGATTTAACATTTTATGAAAAAATATATTTTAATAAAAAAGTATATCACTTGCTAGATTTAAATTCTTATAAAAGGTGAAGTTGAAATGTGCAACTTATAATAGATTTAAATTCTTATAAAAGATGAAGTTGAAATGTGCAACTTGTAATAGATTTAAATTCTTATAAAAGATGAAGTTGAAATGTGCAACTTGTAATAGATTTAAATTCTTATAAAATGTGAAGTTGAAATGTGCAACTTGTAATAGAACATGAAGTATCATAATTTTATAATAAAAAATCATAGTACAACTTTAAAAAATAATTCTTACCCACTCTTTTTTTCAATAAGACAAAATTAATAACACAATTACCCATTGCATAGATATAAATCATAATTTGTGATTTAATAGAAAAATATCATATTACAAATGATAGGTCATGGTAAAGAAACTATCTTAAGAAGCTTAGAATTATGTGATTCTTTTTACTCTCACTTTTTTATAATAAGAAATATTTAATGACATTTTTATTCATTTCATAAATGTCACAATGTGTTATTTAAAAAATCATCTATGATGGTTAAAAAATATGTTAAGAAGTTTAGAATTATGTGTGTTTTTATATTATATTAATTTTTTTTATTGAATTAAAATCTAAATTAGTGTTTCTTATCCGTAAAGGGTTAATATTAGAGTTATGAGTCACTTTTTTTTGTTAACTACTGATGCATGAGCATCTAATGGTGTAAGGGCAATCCGAAATCACCCAAAAATATGTTTACTTTCTTTTAGATTTTTGTAGATATTTTTGCATTTTTGGATACCCTTTTTGTCGAACAAGAATTCTCCACTTTTAGAACTATTTTTTTTGCTTTTTCTACTCAACTGCTATTTTTAGCAGGTGTGAATTTGAAGGTGTGAGGAGGAAGAAATTTAAAGGAAGCTTCATGACAGAAAAATAAGTACTTTGGTGAAAAAATCAGGTCAAGATCATTCTTGGTTTGAAAGTTATTCAAGTTTCAGTTTCTACTTTTTGCCCTTAAAAATATTTTGAGCCCAGTTTGAGGCACTAAACGGTCTCGTATGGGCCCAAAAATCACCAAAACCAATGGAGCTAGTTGCTAGTGCATTCTTCACTCTGATACCTTTCCAACGGTTCAAACGGTTCGTCAAACAGAGTCTTAGATCAAAAGTTATGGCTCCCAGAAGTTGGTGCATTTTCAAAAATGTGCTAATTTTTTAATGTGGTTTTAAAATTTAAATTTGAATTTGTAATTTTGAGCACCACACCACTAAAACTCATAATTTGAATGTTGTTTTTGGGCTCCAAACCGAAAAGGAGTTATTTATGGGCCAGTTTCTAATTTTTGGGGGGGCTTTTGGGGGAAAAGAGCGCATATTGAGAAAAAGGGAACTTCTGTAATTTTCTGTAAGGGCATGTATTGCAGGACTCGAGGATTGGGATCCTCTACATGTAAGCATTTCATTATTCTAAATATAATAATATTATCTGGTTTTTGTGTGTGATATTTTGTGTCTCGGGTTAGCACCCTCATCAGGTGGTATCAAAGCGAGTTTTCTTGAGTGTGTGGACAAATCACCGATCGTGAGGTAGTTCGCACTAGGACCGTGGTTGTGGGTTTGAGATATTCAAGATGCCTCCAAGATTGATGAGTGGTAGGCATGGTGGTGCTAGAGGTGCCAAAAATGTTGGTGGAAGAGATCCATTGGCAGTCGAGGGTTTCAGAGCCCTCTAGAGACAAATTGATGTGTTGCAAGAAGAGATGAGAAGAGGGTTAAACCCGAGAAGAAGAGGTGGAAGATCCATCTATGGAAGAGGAAGAAGAAGTGATTGATCAAGATCAACTACGGTTGATAAGGGTCATTTCAAAGATTGGAAAAAGACCTAGAGTAGAAGTTCCTAGTTTTTTCGAAAGCCTAAACCCGGAAGACTTGATCGACTGGATCAATGAGCTGGAAGAGTATTTCGAGTATGAAGAAATAGAGAACTCGGATCGGGTTAAGGTTGAAAAAATGAAGCTGAAGGGCCATGCAAATATTTGGTGGAGAAAGGTCCAGTTGGAGAGAAATCGAAGAGGAAAAGGGAAGATCATCAGATGGGATCGCATGGTGGCAAAACTGATGAAGCAGTTCATACCAATGGACTACGAGTTAGATCTACTAAAGAAATTGCAAGGGTTGAAACAAGGAAACAAATCTATGAAAGAATACATAGAATATTTTCACAAAATGATCATCAGAACAGGCCATGGAAAGGCCAACAAGGAGAAGGTATCCCATTATCTTAATGGGTTACGACCGAGCATTCAAGAGGAGCTAAGCCTGGTCAGAATGGCCACCATTGAGGATGCGTACCAATTTTCTCTAAGAGTTGAAGAGAAGTTGAACAAAATATTTGACAGAAAGAAAAAAGGATGAGGAGGTCAAAGCAGAAGGGGTAGTGGAAGATCTTCTGGAAGCCAAAATGAGGATGAGAAGAAAAATGAAGTTGTGGGTACCAATCGAAGCCAGAAGAATGATAACTTCTACCGCCCTCGTGATCAAAATAGTGGTGATCAAAGAAGTAGAGGATGAGGAATATCTGGACAAGGACCTAAAAGAGGTGGTTTCATAGGGACTTGTTTCTAGTGTGGTGAAGAAGGGCATCGAGCCTATGAATGTCCACAACACCAAGGAAGGACAAACAGAAGGCCAAAAGGTCATGCAAGGTTTGCACATGCAGATGAGAAGGCTCAATCCGAGCATTTAGATGATGTTGAAAGGGGAGAAGCCGTAGTGGTTAGAAGAGCCCTAGTGACTAAAGAGAAGGAGCCAAAACATAGGAAGAATTTGTTCTACACAAGGTGCAATTGTGAAGACAAATGTTGTGATGTCCTTATTGAAAATGGGAGCACCGATAATCTGGTGTCATAAGAGATGGTTACAAAGTTGAAGTTGAAGAGGGAAAGGCATACACATCCATATCGGATTGCCTGGTTGTAGAAAGACCACAAAAGCAGAAGCCTAATGAAGTTCAATATTGGAAGCTATCATGATGAGGTAATTTGTGATATCATCCCTATGGATGCATGTCACATGTTGTTGGGGAGGCCGTGGCAGTTTGACAGGTGAGCTATACATGATGGCCATGAAAACACTTATTCCCTGATGAAGGATGGAGTCCGCCATAAGCTGAAACCCTTGAAGGAGGTCGAAGAAAAGGTATGCAATAGTGATAGAATTTTTTTTGTTGATGGAAGGAAATTATTAGAAGGCATGAAGCATGAACGTATGTGTTATGCATTGATTCCTAGAATGGATAAGGAAGATAGTGAGAAGGTTCTAGTATAATTTTTTGGATTAGTGAATGAGTTTCAGGATATTGTTTTTGGTAACGTACCTGGGGGTTTACCACTAGTGAGGAAGATTAGTCATCCAATTGACTTGATCCCTGGAGCCAGTTTTCCAAATAAGGTAGCTCACAAAATGACTCCTACAAAAAAGTAAGAGTTGAACAAACAAGTTCAGGAGTTGTTGAGAAAGGGTTTGATTTGAGAGAGTTTGAGTCCATGTGTAGTACTTGCAGTACTAGCACCGAAGAAGGATGGGGATTTGAGGATGTGTACAGACTCCTGAGCCATAAACAAAATAATGATCAAGTATAGATTTTCCCTACCAAGGATGGATGACCTGATGGACTATTTGAGTGGAGCTCAGTGCTTCACAAAGATAGATCTAAAGAGTGGATATCACCAGATCCAGATTCGAGAGGGAGATGAATGGAAGACCACCTTCAAGACCAAAGAGGGCTTGTATGAGTGGTTAGTCATGCCTTTTGGGCTAACCAATGCACCAAACACATTCATGCGACTCATGAATGAGGTATTGAAAGAATTTCTGGGAAATTTGTTATTGCATATTTAGATGATATTTTGATTTTTAGTAAGTCACTGGATGAGCATTTAATGCATATTCATAGAGTCTTTGAGAAGTTAAGAGAGGATAAATTGTTGATTAATTTGAAGAAGTGTAGTTTTGTGAAGAGGGAGTTAGTGTACTTGGGGGTTTTTGTCTCAGTGGAAGGTCTTAAGATGGACCCAGAGAAGGTGAAGTCTATTATGGAATGGCCTACTCCAAGAACTACTACTAAGGTGAGATCTTTCCATGGTTTTTCCATCTTTTACATAAATTTCATTAGAAACTTCAGTAGTATTTGTGCACCCCTAACTGAAACGATGAGAGGGGATAGAAAAGAGTTCAAGTGGAGCACTAGAGCAGCAAAGAGTTTTGACATGTTGAAGAAGAAGGTGACAAAGCAACCTATTTTAGCCCTTCCCAATTTCAATAAGGTGTTTCAAGTGGTAATGCCATTGGAGTTGTTTTATGCAAAGAAGGTAAGCCCATTGCATATTTTGGTGAAAAGTTAAATGATGCAAAGAAAAAGTATTTTGTGTATGATTAGGAATTCTATGCAACAGTTCATGCATTAAAGAAATGGAGGCATTATCTATTGCCAAAGGAATTTGTTTTGTATACTGATCATCAAGCATTACAGTACCTCAATAGCCAGGAAAAATTGAATCAAAGACATTTGAAATGGGTGGAATTTTTGTAGAGTTATACTTTTTCTTTGAAGCATAGGAGTGGGAGGTCTAACAAAGCTGTAGATGCCTTGAGTAGGAGGTAGACATTGTTGACAAAAATGAAGATTGAGGTGGTTGGGTTCAGTGAACTCAAGACATTGTATTCGGAAGATCTTGATTTTGCAGAGGCTTGGAAAGCTTGCAAGGAGCCTGTTATAGTTGACAGGACAAAATGGTTGGATTTCATAATCTAGGATGGCATGTTGTTTAAGGGAAGTCAATTGTGTATTCCAAGGAGTTCCATGAGGGATAACCTGATAAAGCAGAAGCATAGTGGAGGAATAGCAGGACATTTTGGTCAAGATAAGACCATTTCCATTATCAGGGAGCATTATTATTGGCCTCAGTTATCACAAGATGTGAAGATGTTTGTGCAGAGTTGTAGGGTATGTCAGATGGCTAAAGGAGTGAGCCAGAATACAGGGTTGTATCAACCCTTACCTGTACCAGAGAGGCCATGGGAGGATATAAGTATGTACTTTGTTCTTGGTTTTCCAAGGACACAAAGAGGGAATGATTCAGTATTTGTGGTAGTTGACAGGTTTTCGAAGATGGCACATTTCATCCCATGCCATAAGACCCATGATGTAGTACACATTGTTGACTTGTTCTTCAGAGAGGTGGTGAGGCTACATGGTCTACCAAAGAGTAGTCTCAGATCGTGACACCAAATTTTTTGGATACTTTTGGAGGACCTTGTGGAAGAAGTTGAAGTTCAGTTTTGCACACCATCCAAAGACTAATGGGTAGATTGAGGTTGTGAATAGGATTATGGATAACCTACTGAGATGCTTGGCAGGAGATAAACCCAAGGGATGGGACTTGATCTTACCCAAGGTAGAATTTTCTTACAACAATTTTGTCAAAAAAAGCATTGGTAGATCACCATTCCAGATTGTGTATGGAGGTCATCCTAGAACCACTCCAGAACTGAGAAATATGGACCAAGAGAAGAAGACAAGTGTTGAAGATGAAGACTTTACAAAGCACATCAAGAATATACATGAGAAGGTAAGAGAACATATTAACAAGATGAATATGCATTATAAGGCTAAGGAAGATCAAAAGAGGAGGAATAAGGAGTTTCAGATTGGTGATGAAGTGATGGTCCATTTGAGGAAAGAAAGGTTTCCAGTGGGAACATATAACAAATTGAAGATGAATAAGTTTAGTCCCTGTAAGATTTTGAAGAGGCATGATTCAGGAAACACATATGAGGTAGAGTTGCTAGATGGAGTCAACATTTCCCTTGTGTTCAAAATTTTAGATTTAACAAAGTATCATGAAGGTGGCATAGAGGAAGTACCAACAATGGAACAGTGTGGCATTCCAACACCTACTTCAGGGAAGGAGGAGATAGAAGCAATCTTGGATAGTCATGTGGGAAGGAGTACTAGAAATAGGCAGTATGAAGAATATCTGGTGAAGTGGAGGGGAAGGCTTGTGGAAGATTCATCCTAACTGTCTAAGGTAGAGGTTGACCATTTGGGTTTTCCTCAACCATGTAAGACGTGACGGGGCCACTTCTCAAATTACCCTGGGTGTCTGATGCAAGAGCATCCAGTGGTGCAAGGGAAATCCGACATCACCCAAAAATATATTTACTTTATTTTATCCTTTTGTAGATGTTTTTGCATTTATGGACACCCTTTCGTCGAATAAGAATTCCCAACTTTTAGAACTGCTTTTTTGTTTTTTCTACTCAATTGCTATTTTTAGTAGGTGTGAATTTGAAGGCATGAGGAGGCATAAATTTAAGGGAAGCTTCAAGAAAGAGAAATAATTACTTTGGCGAAATAATCAGGTCAAGATCATTCCCGGTTTGAAAGTTATTTAAGTTTCAGTTTTTGCTTTTTGCCCTGAAAATTCTTCTAACCCCAATTTGAGGCACTAAACTCATCATTTGAATGTTGTTTTTGGGATCCAAACCGAAAAGGAGTTATTTATGGGCCAATTTCTGATTTTTGGGGGGGGGGATTTTGGGGGAAAAGAGTGCATATTGAGAAAAGGGAACTTCTGTAATTTTATGTAAGGGCATGTATTGTAGGACTCGAGGATTGGGATACTCTGCATGTAAGCATTTCATTATTCTGAATACAATAATATTCTCTGGTTTTTGTGTGTGATATATTGTGTCTCAGGTTAGCATCCTTGTCAACTACTTTGAGCTTTTGTGGTTAATTCTATTTATATTTATAAAAGAGTAAATCACTTGGAAGATTTAAGTTCTTTTAAAATGTGGTTGAAATATGCAACTCGACAAATAACACAAAAAAATGATACTAAGCTTTAAAAATAATATTTACCTACTTTTTATCTCTAATAAGACATATTTAATAATATTTTTATTCATTCCTTACATATAGGTCATAATGTGTGATTTTGTGCAAAAACTATCCTACTATAAATGATAGAACATAAATAACCATTTTTAAAAAACTTAGAATTGTGTAAAAAAATTATTACCTTAAAATTTATTTTATGTTTAAAATTAAAATTAGTATATCGTTATGTCATTTTCATTTTGGAAGGCATTGAATGGGGTAGGCGTTCTCAACAAAATATTATTTTTATAAATATTGACTTTGTTAAATTATATGACCACTTTGAATGGTAGTTTAATTTATTCATGCTTCAAAATGTTAATTTTGGCTCCAATTTCCTTTAGTCTATCCAAATGATCTTTGTGGGTGTTTTAGTTTGTCTCATAATCGATATTTAGTGATTATATTGCTTTGGGATTTTCTATTTCATTCACAAAAGATATCCTCTAGCTATAGATTTGTATGTTCTTACAACTAAACAATTTGGTTATTTTCTTACCCATATGGTTTCAAAATAGAGGGTTAAAGGTATCTCTCTTCTTGATTCCCATATCTAGCTTGTTAATGACTATTTTTATAATAACTCCTTTCTCACTCTCTTGAAAGATTCAAATGACAATTTTTATAATAACTCCTTTCTCACTCTCTTGAAAGAGACAATAAGGCTCATGCACTTCATTTTCTAAACACCTTTTTCCTTGCTTCAAAATCTAGTATTTAGTGGAACAAGACACAATGTTATTGTCAATCCTTCTTTCCTAAACCTTATTGGATTTATCATTATGGTTAAAAATATGTTTTTTATGGGGAAGTGTTCATGTTTCTTGGTATTCCCTTTTCTTTCTAGTACTCTTCTACAACTCTTTTGTAGGTTATGGTCACTAGTACTCAAAAAATACACTATTAGATTTCCAATCTACTTTCTCTTGTTGGTAAATACCAAATGATTTCAAAATGGTCACAACTACCCATGTGTATTATTCCTCTTTAAAAATACCCTCCAAAACCTCTTATCAAAGAATTTGATTGTGTTTCTTATGAATCTAGTGATCTTGGTTTTATTAGTACTTATAGATAAGGCTTAGTTTTGTGTGTTAAGTGGATAATTTGATCCCTAGATGGTAGTGAGACCTAGGAAATTATCCTTAAGCATATTTTTCTTATGGTGTTCCTCATGGATGAAAATAATAGCAATGATTAGGCTTTCATTCCATCATCATAATAAGGGAACTTGTGCACAAATTAAAGGCACTTTCGTTGCTAAAATTATAAGGCAAGATTGAGAGGCCTTCAAGTCATGGTTTATTTGGAATAGGAAAATTTTTAGGATTGGGCTCTCTATCAACAAAATCATCTATTTGGTGGTCTCCTATGATTAATTTCCAATATTAACCCCTTACCAAAGTTCCCAAGGTCCATGCTTCAAGGTTTTATGAGTGTGGGATTTAAACTATTCCAAATATCTTTTCCGAATCTATTAAGAAATATATTTCTTGGACAAAATTTAAAGAGAAATATAGGCTTTGAAATTATAAATTTGAATCATTTCAAAAAATTCTAGAGTTGGTACCTCATGACATGGCTCACAAGGTTTCAATTTACACCAAACCTTGGTGGAAGGATCAGAAATGGTATCAAACTTATTTTTCAAGAATGACATGACCTTTAATATATATTGCCAGTTGAAAGCTCTAGTTCACTACAATTCAGTGACACCACAAGCTTCAAATAGTTTAGTACACAATTGTGGAGATGAAACTAGCTCATTTTTCTTGGTGCCTCTTGTACCAAGATATCCCCATTGGATATCATCTTATCCATTTGGATAATTCTTATCCCCTTATATAATTTTTGTGGACATTTGGAAAATATCAAGAATCTTTTCTAGCTTTTTACATGTGCCCAAGTTTCTTAGAGCTAGATTCATGGATTTTTTAAGCCTTTTCAACTAAATATTTTCTCCTTACATACGATTATTTTAGGTGATTGACCTAAAATTAATTTATAATTTACCTATATTTGGCATGCTTTCAAAGTAGAGATTCTCTTTACAATAGGGAAAAATTAAAATTTGCATTTTTTTTAGACTACAGGAATTGGGTAGCCCCCCCTATAAACTGTAGTGTACCTAGTAATTTTTTTTCATGTGATCAGTGACGTTGGTGCGAAACGCCCTCTGGTACCATGGGGATGGATGGGAGAATAAACCTCGTGACCTCTTGTCTGCAACAAGATGCTTTAGCCAATTGAGCTAGTCCCTCCACCAGAATTTTGCATTATTTTCAATATCAATTGTGGGCACTTATTTTTTTTGTTTACACTAAATAAATTATTTTCTCTAATGTTAGGTTATAGATTAGGTCTAGGGTAAGAAGGTAGCTCTAAAATTTTCCTACTTATAGACACTCATAGAGAATTGGTTCAATGCCCCTTATACATGTGCCTCCTCCTACCCCCTTAATAATTCCCCTTCATGTGAGTGTTGTTGTAGCTATTGTTACATTGGTGGTTGTTTTTGCACCAAATGATCGACGTGTTAATGCTCGATACAACCGCCAGATTTATACAAGATCTACAAGAGGCGATTAAGCCATGTTATGAACCTAAGTGTCTCACTGCATAGAGTAGACCAAGGGACACACCATCTTGCAACAATCCCCCCAGCGCAAGTGAGGGGTTTGAACCTGTGACCTCGACTCTGATACCAATTATTAAATTGGTGGTTGTCGTTGCAGCAAAATATCAACTTGTTAATGCTTGATACAACCGCTCGATTTATACAAGATCCACAAGAGGTGGTTAAGCCATGTCATGAACCCAAGTGTCACGCTGCATAGAGAAGACCAAGGGGCACACCATCTTGCAACAGCTATAGCCATAACATGAAACATAGCCATCATGGTTCACAAGGTTCCCCTAATCACCAACATCATAGTTTATCTCCCCCCACCATTTGGCTTATCATTTTCCTCCTAGTGTAATTGTAGAAATTCTAGTTGGACTAACAATGGGAAGATCCATGTACATATTAATACGTAAAAAACTTCCACCACTCCTGGAATGCCTATCACTCATGAAACAAATTTTATCATAGCTAGAGGATTGTGTTTCCTAATGGAGGTGATTTCCACCTCTCAAGCCTACAACAACACTCACTATAATGTGTGCATCGCATTCTAAGGTTGTGGTTTCTTTTAACATAAACCAGTTTGTTTCTAGTGACTTTGGTGCTGCTCATGCCTCCTTTCTTGAGATTGAAGTGAGAAAAAATTATTTGACTATTGCTTGGACTATTGGTAATCCACACCATTTATTTGACCATGCTCATCCCTCCCCATAATGTAAACCATGAATTATTCCATTTCTCCTCCCCTATTATCATTTATGGATAGGAGGTGATGGATAATGAAGAAAATTTTAAATGTTGAGACCTCATTGTAGATTCAATTGTTTTTATCCCTCTCTTTTGGAACTAAGTAAATGGGATTTAGATTTGTGAAGACCTCTTACTAAGGATAGGATTGAACTTTATCCCTATCCCAATGGATTTTTTATTGTGTCATTCCAATCAAAAGAATATCAATTGTGAGTGCTAGAGCATGGGGTTTGGTTGTGGGGACAAAACTCCCTCTCAATCAAACCATGGTTTCTTTCAATTCCTTAAATATTATACCTATTTGGGTTAGGCTACCCAATCTCCCTCTTTATTTTTGGGAAGTTCCTATTTCTGAATTTAGTGGAAATCCTCTTGGTCATTTTTTACAAGAGGATACTTCATCGATAAAATTTGGCCATACTAATTTTACAATAATTCTTATGGATATTGACACCTCTAAGGATCTACCTAGGGATATTTTATTTCTTGTTGGGGATAGAATGTGGACTTAGACACTTGACTATTGTTGTAGTTGATAGTGAACCCCACATCTCCCAAAAATCACCTGCAACCAAAATGCCTATAAAAAATGAGAGATCAAAGGAACTAATCTGCTATATAACCAAGAGACAATGATAATTGATCCACACAAGCATATGATATTCCTTTTATATTGAATTAATGAATGTGAATGATTACAAAGTAAAGGATTTGATTAGATTGTGACAATTGTCTGAATCCTATGCAATGAGACAACTTGACCTATAAATAACCCAATATAATAATAAAAAAGAACTCTTAAGTTTAGCTTAAGTAATAAGAGACCTAATAATTAATTATAATTAATTAACTATTGGGTGGTTTTCCTAATTACTCCAACACCCCCTTAAGACCAACTTAGATAGAAGCTAAAATACCCTAATGAAGAATGTAATGATGGATGAATGGATGGGTCTTGACTACAAGGCTAGATGAGTTACCCATATACAAACAAATAAATCTCTCACAAACAAAGTAAAGGAAAAACCACATCGTAAAAAACCCCTCTCCAAAAGAGAGAAAATAAAATAACTACACGAGTGAAAGAAGGATAGAAGGAGGACTCAATGTCACTCCCCAAGGACTACTTTTTTTACACAAGTATAATAGATGTCCCCTAATAGGAGAGAGAAAATAAGGATATGAATCCCCCTACAAAGAAAGAGCTCATATGCCAATGATGAAAGCTTGAATACATAGCATGATCCACTTCTTACAAACAAAATTTCTCCCCTTAGGAAGAAATAAATCCACTGGTGATTGGAGAAGCCATTCCCAAAATATTGAAGAATAAAAAATCCAAATACAAAATGATGTGTGCCTCCAAAAATTGCTCAAATATCCACAAGTTGGAATGAGATGATGTCAATTCAAAATCCTATGAAGATTGATTTTTGAACAAGCTTCAAAGATGATGAATATGATGGGCCAACAATGATGATTTGGTTGTCAACTAAGAGGAGACGTGTTTCCTCAAATTAATCCTCCAAATCTATAATATATGACTCTACAAAAGAGAATGATATATTTGCAAGATACAAATATCAAGTAGCTGTGTCTAAAATATGAATGATAGGGTTGTAGTGAACCAATAGGGTCCAAGGATGTGGTGATGCCAAGTTGATCAAGAACAACAAAAGATATTAGGTCTCGATCTAAGAGTGGGAACATCAAGATAATTCTCTGAACCATCAGAACATGCAAGACCTGTGATATACTCACACTCCTCTAAAGTATCATCATCAAAGAGTATGTAATTTGTATCTATAATAAGAATGAGACAATCTATAGCACGATCCTCTAAGAATGGAGAGATATGAGGGTCTCCATGGATCTCCCAAAGTTGATTCTAAAGTGTGTGGGGACAATTAATGTCCAATACAACACACATATTGTCATGATCAACACTAGAAAAATTCACTTCTACAACATGATCATTGATAATACCTCATGTTGATCTACTCCCTGGTGTGTCTAGTGTAAGTATGAGACAACATGAATAAGGAAATATATCAAGCCACCTGAGATGTATTAGGATGTCATGTCACCAAGACTCATAATTATATTTTTCTAAGATGGCCATAGAAGGATGAACAAAAAAACCCATGATACTTATTCAAATAAAAAATTCAAAGATTGATAAACTCAATACATGTAAAGGAGATCATTTGAAGTCATCTCATACAAATAGATCCTTTCTAGGTACCAAGACATCCAAATAACTATTAGAAATGTGAAATCACAAAAAGCTAAATAAGATATACCTGAGGAAGATTATAGAATAAGTGCATGAATGAATCTGAAGAGCTCTACAATACCTTTCCAGTACTATAAAAATTGCAAAAATCAAAGATATTGGTGAAAATTTATGAGCTCAAAAGAAGAAAATGATGATCCGACTTTGAATGAGAATAAAATGAACTAATAATAAAATTTAATGATGAGACCTATACCACTGAAAATTTATCGAAACCGACTTTTCAATAATATCGTGTTTGCCTAATTTTGACATTGTATACCCAAGTTCTGCCAAAAAGAAAAAATAGCTCTTTAGGGAAATGGGGGCTAGGAGGGGGGCTTGAGACCATTCGTACATGCTGATATCAACATGATGTTGGAGAAATGTTCATAAATTATTTATTTTACTAAGAAAAATTTGTTGATTGTTAAAAAAGAAAAAAATCCATGAAATATTCTTTTGTATCGCCAAAATCAGGAATAGGGAATATTCAACTAGAATATGTATTTAGCCGGAATACTCTATCAAGGTCACAGTCAGATGCATTTTCAGATTGTTTATGCCCATCAATGAAGAGTTTGCTGGCGTGAGGTAAATTGTTGGACAACAAGGCCGACCTGTCAGTAGCCTTTGTAAAGGTTGTTGCTAGTGTTGAGTGGCCCACACTGGCTAATGAAGGGATGACACTATACCCTAACTGAGCTTGCAGGGTATCGTGCATGTGTAGTATCCTTAGGTACTAATTTTTTTTCTTTTTTTTCCAAGTTAATTTTTTTGAAAAAAATCAAACGTTGGGCAAAAAATTGAAACCTAGAATGAATTTTTTTGACTTGTTCATACAAATTGACCTGCACATAGGGCGCATAGAACCAAGACAGTACAATTGTATGGATTTGTTTGGGGATTTATGCAACCCCTAATTTTTTTTACAATTATTTCAAATTCAATGAAATGATCGATGATCTTAAGGGTTTTGGTCATTTTGGACTCAATAGTGATGCTCGTTTTGTTCCAGGATGAGCCGAATTTTCCCTCAAGGCCAAATCTCTCAAAATTTAGACAAGAAGTCATAGATTTGGAGCTCTCATACCATTACTCCAACAATTATGAGGGTTTTCCCTTTCGCTACAGGAGATGGTTCACTATTGGACACCTTGCCTCAAATTGCCTAAGCTCTCGCCACAAGGAGGGTGAGACAAATTGGTGGAGAAATTCTCTACATGAGCATTTGACTGTCGATGATTTTATTTCTAAGGATGATGATTTTTCTAAGGAACCTACCCATAGGTTCATCAACAATTCAAAGATTTCTCCTACCGGTTCATCTTCTCAAGGCCCAATTTTGATAGCTCCACCTTTGAACCCTTTAGTTCTAGATTTTGAGGCTATAGATCATACTATGTTGGAAGCTTCAATGTTGTCTTCAGTGCCTCTTTCAGTACCTATGAAGGGTCAATGGGAGTCTTCAAAATAGGCTAGCCCTCCCCTCGTTATAAACCTTTGGAGGATGATGGTTCATGGAAGATTATTCAAAAAAGGAAGAGGGGTCTTCCTAAACATTTTTGTGTTTCCCATACTTTGGTCAAGGGTGTTTGAAATGCTAGAAAGGGGTCTGGTGTTGTGTAGGTTTCCCTCCTAGCTTGTTGTGTTTGAAAATTGGCCACAAAAATGTAAAGCATTTCAAATCCTTCCAAAAATTGGTTGTTGTTAGGAGGCATCTCAGTTGTAGTTTTACGGCTTTCTAGTGTCTCACTAGATGATTTTTATTGTAAAGGGTGTTGGAGCCTCTTCAAAAACCATTTTACTCCTTTAATAAAAAACAATGGGAAGTTCCCCCACCCAAACCTTGAGATTTCTCTTGTTCATGTAGATCTAATTCAAGAAACCAAAAGTCAAAGATGACATTATTACAAGTTGGGAGGCCATTTGAAAAGGCTAGGATTTCCTAGATGGTTGGGACCTAGCTCTAATAATGATCCCCCTCTTTCCTCTACTTATAAATCTCTAGTGACTTAGCAATGTGACCACTTTTTTTTCTTGATTGTTACTTATTGATTATAATCTTAGTTTTTGAAGTGTAATACCATTCCACCTATATTTTATGTAAAAAATTGTTATTTAATATAAAATATAACACTACTCATCATTAAAAAAAATCATATTCATAAAAAAAATTTAACATTAAAATCATAAACCAACATGTTTAATTAATAACTTTAATTTTATAGTGAAATCAATTTAGACTTTTATGAAAAAAGTGAATCACTTTCAAACTTTCTTTTATAAAAGTTGAAATATACAACTTCAACCAATAACAAGAAAAATGATCTTTACACACTGTTCATCATTTATTTCAACTCCTTTTCGACACAAGAGTCAGTATGTTTTTGGGTCCATATTGAAAAATAATATATCCATCTATTTCAGAAATTCTGGATTTGTGATGCATGTGAATCCATGGGACCTGCTCAAATCCTTGATTTCAAGTCAATTGATGTTGAACTTCATAATATCTTCATTGGTAAATCTGCAAAGACTACAAAACAAACTGTGGGGACAGCCCACCGGCCATTTTAAAAATACAAACATCCACTGCAAGCTTGAAAACTATCAATTTTTTAAGCCTGTACATGCTTGGAGTTGCAACGTGGACGATGATCAAGTAGTTACAGAAATCCTTCCTAGTGATGAGATAAGTCCTTTGATTAAGCCAGCTTTTGGGGATTCGTATCTTATAAATGTATGTTTTCTATTGCTTTCTGATTGCTTTTTGGTCAAAGCCGCAAAATCCCATTTGGATTCTTAATGTCCCTTCTTTGAAGAATTTCAGAGGAGCTGAAATTTATAACTTTAATAAAGGGACCCATATGAGAAAACAACTTTTCAGATACCAGCAATAACCAAATTCCAAGGTCTTTAGAACATAACATAGTGTAAACAAAGTTAACTTGTTTTGACTTGCTTTCACTGTGAATCATGATAATGAGACACATTGGATGATGATAATGAGGTGAGGGTTGCCAGCTTTTTGTGGGTTTTGCCTGGCTGGGAGAAGCACAAAAGTCCTTGTGTTTGTAGTGAGCCTTAAGTAACTGCAACCTCCTCATGTCAAAAAAATATTTGTTTTATGTGATGTTTTGTCTCTACTGAACTTTAGTTGATGGTATTACTGATTTGACCCTTAGGAAGCACCCACTGTAGGTGATCTTCACACCTTATCAAGATTAAAATATACTGCTGTGTGCACCTGTATATTGATGTTTATTTGCTGTTCAGTGAAGATTTTTAGGGAAGGAAATCAATTACTGTTTAATTGCAGTTTTCCTTGTATGAATTTTCCTCTAAAAAGTTCCAGTGGAGGATACAATAGTTTTACTTTTATGAATTTTCTTCTATATTGTTGGGTGCGTCTGGCTGTTTGTTGTAGCATTTTGTTCAACTTTCTTTAACGCTTTTTTGTTTTTTCATATATTTCTTGTTTTCTAATAGATTGTTTATTGTAGTTTATGTAGCAGTTTGTTCAACTTTCTTTAACGTTTTTTGTTTTTTTATATATTTCTTGTTTTCTAATAGATTGTTTATTGTAATTTATGTAGCAGTTTGTAGTTTTACTTATATGAATTTTCTTTCTATACTGTTGGGTGCATTTGGCTGTTTGTTGTAGCAGTTTGATCAACCTTCTTTTAACGTTTCTTGTTTTTTAATATATTTCTTGTTTTCTAATAGATTGTTTATTGTAGTTTATGTAGCAGTTTGTTTGACTTTCTTTAACGTTTTTTGTTTTTTCATATATTTCTTGTTTTCTAATAGATTGTTTATTGTAATTTATGTAGCAGTTTGTTCAACCTTCTTTAATGTTTTTTGTCTTTCATGCATTTCTTGTTTTCTAATAGATTGTTTATTGTAGTTTATGGAGGATACAAAAGGTTTAATTTGTATGAATTTTCTTCTAAATTATTATAGAGTTTACTTCTCAGTAAGACTATTTGTTGTATTAATTTGTTCACCCTTGGACAATTTTTTTTGGGTGTATTATTTGTTTTATAATATATTGTTTGACACAGTTTTTTTGGGGTGTATTCTTTGTTTTATAATAGATTGTTTATTATTGTTTTACTGAAGATACAATAAGCTTAATTTGTATCTATTTTTCTCTAAACCGTTGTAAGATCCACTCCATTAGTATAAGATTGTTTTCTGTAACAACTTGTTCACCGTCCTTTATTGAAATTATTTTCTATGTATTTTTTGACTTATAATACTTATACAATACAAAAAGCATACACCTTCTAACAAGTATAGTTTTAGTGGAATGAATATCTCTTAATCCTTAACTTTTACCCGAAGAACTATCAAACTCTGTACTCCTATATCAATCTGCAAAAACAATTTGAATTAGACTTAAAACCCTTCAACCAAACAAATAAATATTTATATTCTATTTCTAAATTTTGAAATTTAAGAATATTAATCCAAATAGAGTAAACACTTACTCTTGATACTAATATTTCACAGCCCTTAAAAAGCATGGGTTACAAGCATGTTGTGACTTTCATTTCATGTCTTAAAATGGAAGGAAAGAATATTGTAAGAAAAGATTTCATTTTTATATAAATTTAAGTTAATTAAAATAAATATAGATAAAAAATTATGATATTTAGTTTTTCAAGTGATGATGAGAGATAATAATTGAAATTGTGTTCAACTAGTGTGTTAATAGTCAAAACATAATATTTCAATACATTTTTGGGAATTATAACAATTGTAGAATTTTTTTGTGGGTTAGATACATGCTTCATGTGATTAGTCACACACTCTAGAAATGTTGTGATGCACATAATTGTTTTTAATCTACAAGATTGATTTGGAAGACTATGGACTACTAAAAATTGTATTGCATTGTATTTGATATTTGTTGATGTGTAAGTATTGGTGGTATTGAAAAAATACCTTAAGTAGTCTGTCAAACTACTAGGGTCATGTTCTCCTAAATCACCCCCCTTGATTAGACCCACTTTACAATTGTGGATGAATATCAAATATATTACTCATTCATGCATGTGTTATAAATGATTTTGATCCAAATGTTAATTGCTTCAAATACTCTAAATGTAAATGTTCTTTGTAATGAGGATACTCCTTGTTATTCCTCCAAATAATCTTTAATTGCAAAAATAATGCCTTTGAATGTCAAGACATAACACAAATGTATATCAAGTCAACTTTGAATGACTAGTAGAATAGGTTTGGAGCCAACAATTTGAATTCTAAAAATTTGAGTTTGAGGTCAATTTGTGCTAGATGGAGAGAAAATTTACCTATCCATAGATTCATCCAAGACAACAAATCTAGAATCTTGAGGCAAAGATTGTTGAAATAGGTAACTAGAAAATGAAATATTTTGATCTTAATGCAACCAAATTCAATAAAAAATGATAGATCATAAATGGAAATGGACAAAAACTATAAAGTAGATGCAAACTAATATAAAGATTTATGTGGAGAAATCCTTTTGGGAAAAAATCCACACCCAAAGAGACACAAGCATGTATTAATGATAAAATAAGATACAATACATCAACTTATCCCTTTAAAATTTGATAGCATAACAATGCTTAAATGACTTGCAAACCAACTTGATCCTACTACTATCTCAAGTTACCAATATATAGGAGAGATGAATATAAGATACCATGAATGGTATCTCAAAACAAGTGGCCAATACTACACACCCAAAACTAGGCATTCAATTCCTCATGGGATATCTAACACCTCACCAAATGGTTAACATACCCTTAATAGTAACACCTCTTACGCACCTTACATCCATCTCTTGTGTCATTAACATCATAGACTCTATCATAATAGTCAAATTGACCAAGATCCTAGTCATATGCACTACATCAAAATATTGACCAAACCTATCATAAGAATCAACAATAGAAGATGTTCTTACACCTTACACATCCTAATCTTGACCCAATTTTATTATCTCCCCAAAATTAATTTTGAACTTAAATGCCACTAAAATTACATGTGAGAGGATGAATAATTAATAAATAATTTTCCTACCACATAGAGGGGCATCCAAGTCCACCCTCTTTGTGTTCCTTGGAGACAACAATTATTTATCGATAGCATTAAATACAAATATTATAAATTGTCTAGGATTTACAAGGTGAATGGTACCTAATCCAAACATTCTCCCATGTTACAATTACATTGCAATGACATAGTCAAGAAACATAATTAGTCAAGCTCTCAAAGATGAGAGATCCACGACCTCTCTATGGTAACTAAAATTCTCTATGCTCACTAGCTTAGTAAGAGAATTTGTAACATTCTCCAAGGTATCCACTTTCTATAACATGAATTTACCAACCTCAACCATTTCTTAATGCATTTTTATTAAGATTATTTGTTGTAGTAATTTGTCCACCCTTCGACAATCTTTTTTTGGGTGTATTATTTATTTTATAATATATTGTTTAATACATTTTTGGGGGTGTATTATTTGTTTTGTAATAGATTGTTTATTGTAGTTTTACTAAAGATACAATAAGCTTAATTTGTATATATTTTTCTCTAAATTGATGTAACATCCACTCCATCAGTATAAGGTTGTTTTTTGTAACAACTTGTTCACCCTCCTTTATTGAAATTATTTTCTATGTATTTTTTGACTTATAATACTTATACAATACAAAAAGTGTACACCTTCTAACAAGTATAGTTTTAGTGGAATGAATATCTCCCAGTCTTTAACTTTCAACCGAAGAACTATCAAACTCTATACTCCTATATCAATTTGTAAAAACAACTTGAATTAGACATAAAACCCTTCAACCAAACAAATAAATAATTATACTCTATTTCAAAAAAATTACTTTTGAGAATATTAATCCAATATAGGGTAAATACTTACTCTTGATGCTAATATTTAATAGCCATTAAAAATCATGGGTTACAAGCATGTTGTGACTTTCATTTCATGTCTTAAAATGGAAGGAAAGAATAATGTAAGAAAATATTTCCTTTTTACATAAATTTAAGTCAATTAAAATAAATATAGATAGAAAATTTTGTGGTGAAGGGTACTCCACTTGCCTATGGAATCTCACCACATACACACAAAAATATCAACTAGATGCCAGAAGAGAACAAATATTTTATTTATTAGTAGAGAGAGGTTACAGTCTACATGTCATTCTCATGGGCTGCTTATTACATGCATCTACTAGATTGCAGTTTTGAGTTCACCCTTTATTCTTCACTACATGTTATTCTAACACTCTGACTCTATGCATGTCTTGTATTCATTTAGCATTTATATCTCCATCTAGTTCCCCAAGTTGGATTTGACATTTCCCATACCTCATGTCGTAGTATCCATTATCGTCCAATCAACATTTGAAACCACCAAGCCGTTATATCATTATCAGCAGCTTCACCAAGTCGGCCAATGAATATGTTCCACAAAAAATGATGTGGAATGCATCCAATATCATTTTTCTAGGTGTCGTAACCCACTCACCATCCACCACAATTGACCATTCAATTCCTTCCATCGGAATGTCACCAAGACCTCGGCTCATCTCCCTCTGAAGCCACCATGTTACATCGACAAGCCTAGACCGAAACATCATCAGAATGTCGAACAAACTTTGGAAGATCTCTGATCAAACCACATATGTCTCCCTAACATCACCACCACCACATCCTCGATGAAACTCACCTTGTTGAAGAGACTCAGGAGCATCTCCCACCGAAAACCATAAGGTCACCTCAATATCACCCCATCAGAGAGACTCGCCAACATATCTCAACGATAACCTAGATTCACCTCGATGCAAACATCCCACAGTCTATCGGAGTGTTGAAGAGACATTCATGATTGTCTCATCGACCAACATGACTCACGTCGACAACAAAAGGGATCACCAAGTTGGGAGATTAGAAAACTTGAGAACCCCATGACATTGGTTCAGAAAACTCAAAAACTAGTGACATTGTTCGAAAAACTTAGAAACCCACGACACTGGTTTGGAAAACTTAAAATCCTATGACTCCTTACAAGCTTGGCTCTTATTTGAAACAAACAATTAGATAATTTTGATGATGCAAGATTTCTCTTCACCCTGGATGATCCTACATTAAACACCCAAAGTAGTTTTAAAAAGTGACTCGGTCACTTCTCAAGAGTTAAAGGAAAACCAAGATGGTTATCCTCTAACTTGGACAACCATGTTGAATCTTCAACTAGTCTTCCCTTCCACTTTGCTAGGTATTCATTGTACTACCTGTTCCTAGTGCTTTATCCCACACAACTATCTAGGATCTCTTCAATTCCTTATTTCTCTATTGTTGGTGTTGGAACACTCCATTGTGCCTCTACCAGCTTGTGCTCCTTATCTCCTTCATGATACTCTATCAAATCTGAAATGTTAAATACAGGTGATACATGAATCCCACTTGGAAAGTCAACCTTGTACACGTTCCCTGACATAGTTTGAACTTATTCATCTTCATCTTATTGTATGTACCAACTGGAAAACTTTCCTTCCACAAATGCATCGTCACTTCATCCCCAATGGTAAACTCCTTATACCTTCTTTTCTAATCTTCCTTCACCTTGTACTATGTATTCATCTTTTTAATATGCTCCTTAACTTCTTCATGCACATTCTTTATATGTTTCACAAATTCCTCAGCTTCAACACTACGCTTCCCTTCCTTATCCATCTTCCTCAATTCAATAGAAATTCTTGGACTACTCCCATACACAATCTGGAATGGTAATCTACTAGTGCACCTATTGACATAATTGTTATAAGAAAATTTTGCTTGGGATAAAATCATATCCCATCCCTTGGGTCTGTCTCCTACTAAGTGTCTCAGCAAGTTACCCAAACTCCTATACACTACCTCTGTTTGTCCATCAGTCTACGAATGATGTGCATAGCTAAATTTCAAATCAATTTTTAGCTTCTTCCACAACGTCCTCCAAAAATACCCAACTAACGTGGTATCTTGGTTGGAAACTATGCTCTTTGATAGACTATGTAGTCTTACCACCTCCTTAAATAATAATTTTGCAACATGAACAACAATAGTGGTCTTATGGAATAGAATGAAGTGTGCCATATTTGAAAATCTATCCACCACCACAAATATGGATTCATGACCTCGTTGCGTCCTTGGAAAACCAAGAACAAAGTCCACGCTAATATCTTCCCACAATCTTTCTAGTATAGGTAGTGGCTAGTATAACCCCATATTCAGACTCATTCCTTTTTCCATTTGACATATTCAAGAGTTATGTACAAACTTCTTCACAACCTGTTGCAACTATGACCAATAATAATGTTCACCAACAATGGTAATGGTCTTGTCTCGACCAAAGTGTCTTGCCAATCCACCACTATGCTTCTCTTTGATCAAATTCTCTCTCATGGAACTTCTAGGAATGCACAATTGATTCCTTCTAAATAACATACCATCCTAGATTGTAAAATCCATCCATCTCATCCTATCCAACGTAACAGGCTTTGTGCAAGCTTTCCAAGCTTTTGCAAAATCAGAATCTTCTGAATACAAAATTTTGAGTTCATTGAACCCAACTACTTCAGCCTGCAGTTTTGTTAACAAATTTTACCTTTTGCTCAAGGCGTATGCAGCTCTATTTGACCTTCCGCTCCTATGATTTAACACAAATGTATAACTCTGTAGAAATTCCACCCACTTCAAATGCCTTTGATTTAATTTTCCTTGATTTTCAAATACTGTAAAGCCTGATGATCAGTAAACAAAATAAATTATTTTGGCAATAAATAATCTCCACTTTTTCAAACCCAACTATGGTGTAGAATTCTTGATCATAAATAGAATATTTCTTCTTTGCATCATTCAACTTCTCACTAAAATAAGCAATATGTTTACCTTCCTGACTTAAAAAAGATCCAATGGTGTTGCCACTAGCGTCACAGTCTACCTAAAATACTTTATTGAAATCTAGGAGTGCCAAAATAGGCTACTCCGTGACCTTCTTTTTCAATAAATCGAAACTCTTTATTACTGCTATACTCCATTTGAATTCTTTTCTATCCCCTCTCATTGTTTCAGTTAGGGGTGCACAAATACTACTGAATCCTTTAATGAACTTTCGGTAAAAAATTGCTAAACCATGAAAATATCTTACCTCAATAGCGCTTCTTGGCATTGGCCATTCCACAATGGATTTTACCTTCTCTAGATCCATTTTCATAACCTCTGTTGAGATAAAAAATCCCAAGTACACCAACTCATTTTAAAAAAAACTACATTTCTTCAAGTTGATTAGCAACTTCTCCTCTCTTAGCTTCTCAAAAAATTCTCGAATATGCCTCAAGTGTTCCTCCAACATCTTACTGAAAATCAAAATGTCATCCAAGTAAATAATGACAAAATTACCCATAAATTATTTCAATAACTCGTTCATGAGCCTCATAAATGTGTTAGGTGCATTGGTCAGCCCAAAAGGCATGACTAACCACTCATACAAGTCTTCCTTGGTCTTGAAAGTTGTCTTCCATTCATCCCCTTCTCTGATTCCAATTTGGTGGTAACCACTCTTCAGATCAATCTTTGTGAAATACAACTCCACTCAGGCAATCCATAATGTTATCCATCCTTGGCAAGGGAAACCGATACTTGATGGTAATATTATTGATGGCTCTAGAATTACTACACCACTCTCTATCCTTCTTAGGTGCTAGTACTACACATGGAATCAAAATCTCTCTAATCAATCCCCTTCACAACAACTCTTGCACTTGTCTGTTCAATTCTCTATTCTCTGATGGAGTCATTTGATGGGTTGCCTTATTTGGAAAACTGGCTCCAAGAATTAGGTCCATCTGATGAATAATGTTCCATACTGGTGGTAATCCTTCAAGCACATTATCAAAAATAATACTTTGCGATTCATCCAACAAACCACACACTTCTATAGCAGCTTTGCTGCTAACTTCCTTTTCAGTTCTTGGAATCAATGCAAAACACATGTGTTCATGTTTCATACCTTCCAGGACTTTTCTTCCATAAAACAAACAAATCCTTGCATTGTTGCACACCTTTTCTCTTGCATCTTTCAGAGGCTTTAGCTTATGTTGAACACCATCCTTTGTCATTGAATAAGTGTTAGCATGTCCATCATGCACTGCTCGCCAATTGAACCGCCAAGGTCTACCCAACAACATGTAACAAACATCCATAGGTATGACATCACATAGAACCTCATCATGGTAATTACCAATTTTGAATTTTATCAGACATTTCTCATTTACCAATTCTCTTTGATCCTTTTGCAACCACACAATTCGGTATGGATTCAAATGCCTTTTCCTTTCCAACTGCAATTTACTAACCATTTCTTCAGACACCAAATTATCTATGCTACCTCCATCAATGATAACATTGCAAACCTTACCTTTCCACTTGCAATGAGTGCAAAAAAAATTCTTCCTTTGATCTAGTTCCTTCTCCTCATTCAACAACACTCTCTTGACAACAAGGGTCTCACCCTATTCAGTATCTTCAAAATGTGAGTACTGCACATATTCATCTACATGGGAAAATCGAGCATTTCCTTCAAGCCTCCTATTTGAATTTCCTTGATGTTGAGGGCATTCATAAGCCCTATGTCCTTCTTCGCTACATTATAAACATGTTCCTCTAAAATCTCCTCTTCTTGATCCAGTCTAGTCCATCCTCTGCCTTGTCGATCTCCACTATTATGATCATGAGGCTGATATGAATCTTCATGTTTCTGATCTTGTCTAGTGCTAGTTCCTTCACCCTTCCTTTGGTCGCCACTTCAACCTCCATATGGTTGCCTACTAGTTCTTCCACCATGGCCTCCACCTCTTTGTTTACTCAAACCTCCTTTTCAATCATTCTTCAACTTTTAGAGAGAACTAATAAGCATCCTCAATATTAGTCATTTTTACTAGAGCTAATTCCTCTTGTATACTAGGCTTCAACCCATTGATATACTGAGCAACCTTCTCTCTGTTCGCCTCAGAGTTTCATGTTCGAATCAAAACCTTGTGAAATTCCTCTATGTATTATTTTTCCTTCCTCGTTCCTTGTCTCAGACTCTACATTTTCTTTAGTAGCTCCAATTCGTAGTCAACAAGAACGAATTGCTTCTTTAATTTTGTCACCATTCTATCCAATTTAGAGATTTTATCTTTTCCTTGTCTACCCCTCTCAATCTAGACCTCTTTCCACCATATACTTGCATTACCTTTTAGTTTTGTCTTTGCAAAATTCACTTTATGTCAATCTTCAATCTCCTCAAACTCAAAAAATTCCTTCATGTCATTGATCCAATCGATCAATTCTTCTGGATTCAAACTTTCATTGTAAGTTGAAACCTCCATCTTAGGTCTCTTCCCAATGTTGGATATCACTCTCAGCAACCTCATTTCCCTAGGATCCATCTGATCCTTTTCTTCCTCTTCTATTTCCTCTTCAGTCTCATCTTCACTATCTTCTCTCTCTCGAGGTAGATCTATTCTTCAAACCTCATCTTGTAGGTTCACCAAATGACTTCTAAGGGCTCTAAGTTCATCTTTGGGAGGATCTCTTCCTCCAACACCTCTACCTTTGCCTCTAATGAGTCCAATTAATGGCTCAATTTTGATAGGGTTTATCATATATTTGTTGTTGATACTATAGACTATGGAAATTGGTTATTGACACTCTCCATGTTATTTCCTTAAAATCCATAAACCTTGAGCATAAACTTATCCTTGTGACTTTTGATAATATTAACATGCTATGTGATTAATCTATGCTAGTTTTATGTGTAGTTGAATGGATGTTACTTTAAGGTAATTATGGATATACATTTGTTTTGTGCATGCTAAAGTTATGATGCAGGTCTAGATTTAGATGTAGAAATAGAAGGAGTTCAGGCCAGCTGCTCGGTTGCTTAAAAGGTCAAGTAGAGATGGACATTGAAGAAGTCAAGTGGTTGAAAACTTCTAGCTCATGTGGAAGTTAATCTTAATGGCCATGTATATTGGTTGAGTAGATTTAGAAGATATTTTTATGTTGATTTTTTGTTGAAGCAAGTTTGGTTTGGCCAAATCTTGTGCATGCATAACCTCCTCCCTCTTTTTCATGCTTTCAATAAGTGGTGTCCTCCTAATTTGTTGGAGTTAATACCTTGTTAGTTAAGTTATTTAGGATCTCTCCTTCTATAAATAATGGTCAAATTCTCCTCTTCAAGAGGTTGAATGTTTTGAGAATTGTACTTGCATTTTCAATTTTCAAGAAATACAGTTATGTTGATGCTACATTGTAATCATGTTTTCAATGAATAAAATGATATTTTAGTTTGTTACATCTAAGATAGTACTGGGAAAACTCATTCAAGGGGGCCCACTTGGTGAGAATTTCATCCTTTCAGTTAGTAGTTACTTTTTTGTTCAACAATTAGTTATAGTCTTAGCAGTTGTATGTTCATGCAACCACTAGAACTCTATTTTGTGTCTGTTCTGACAGCCACAACAGACAGAGTAAATTCCTATTTTTTTGCTAAGACTTATGTTTATGTAATTCATTTTAGTACAGTTTAGTGGTTAGTTTATGTTCATTACTTATGCCACTTCATTTCAAGCATTCACTTTCAGTATTACTTCCTTTCTAGGTTATAGGATAAAGATGGCTACAATGGAATCCTAGTGCATATACAATTCTGACCCATTTCAAGTTCACGTCCCTAGGTTGATAATGAAATGAACCTTCATGATTTGCAAGATAGCTACTTAGTGCAAATATTTAATCTTCAAGTTATAGCTTTGAGGGCTTAGTTATTGAACCATTAAAGGAGGCTAAAATTTTTGGTGTCATTGTCAAGGATGGTGTCAAACTAGGAAGTTCTTAGGATTCATTTCTATTTTTTTCCTATTTTTGGTATCTTTGAAGTTTGTTTTTAGCATACCCTTCAATAAAATAAGTAATGATCTATTATTCTTTCACCAATTCTTTGTGATATTTGGTTGATACTGATTTAATGCCGCATGCATAGGGGTAGGAGAAGAGATTCTCTAGGGAGATTCCTTATTGTTAATCCTAATCTTGATAACCAGTTAGTTGAGTTTCAAAATTTTCTAGAAGAAGAAGAAGAAGTAAACCCTTTTTCTGATGCATTTCCCAATTTGACTAGTTTTGAAACTTCCTCTAAAGAGAAAGCTACCCAAAACTTGATTGAGAATCCATTTGCTCTGATAATCCATCAAGCAAATATGGCTGTCCCAATTAGGCCTAACCAATCAACCTTTAATTTCCCTATCCCTCAACAAAATGATTTTGATAACCTCAAGACAATTCTTGCTTCAGTTCTTCCTAAATTCTATGGGCTTGTAATAGAGGACCCAAACACTTTCTTGTTTGAATTTGATATCCTCTGCATAAGCTATTTTTACACTACTGACGCTCATAGGCTTAAGTTGTTTCCTACCACCTTGGAAGAAGCTACATTAAGATATTTTATGAGATTAGGTAGGAATACTATGAATAGTTGGGATGCCATGAAGGAAAATTTTCTTGAGAAGTATAAATAATATTGTAGAGGTAGTGATATGAGAGGAGATGATATCTTCAGGATGCAACAAAAGGAGAATGAAGCTTGGAGGACTATGTGTCAAGGTTCTTGTTTAGTCTATAGAAATCTCCACATCATGCACTCATTGAAGAGTCTCAAAAGTTTCTCTTTCTTAGAGGGACTAGTGAGAGTTGTGTTGATGCTCTGGACTTGATAGGAGTAGGCGATATCACCCAAGTGCCTTGGGATGATATTAAGAAGATATGTTAGAATTACTCCAAAGCAGCTATAAAGAAAGGGAGAGGTTACCAATATTCTATGGGTAAATCTTCCATTAATGGAGTTTCAAGGATGTAAATCACTCATTTTATGTCAGACTTCAAGTAGGACATCATAAATAATATGGAAAATCAACTAGATACACTTCAATCAAAGAAGAAACATGAGGAGGTAGAGGTAATGTTGGCTGAATATTATCCTCATTGTAGGAAAAAGAAGGACTGCAAATGTAAAATGGTAGCCAACATTGACAACAAGCACATTCCACCTGAATTCAAGCCAATTGAGGGTGATGAAGATCAAGTTTTCTATGTTGCACAAATAAGGCCATGGGCTCCAAGACAAGATATGCCATGAGACCATGATCTTTCAGTGAACCTTATATGAATTCTTATGCATCTGGTAATCAATGGCAACCCCAATATCCATCAAAATTTGGAGGTTATTCACCTCAACCTTGGAAAAACCCTCCAAATACTTGGCCTAATTACCAAAACACTCCACCTCAATGGTAGCAACCCCAGGGGAATTGGTAACATACATCAACCTCCACAACCTCAACAACCTACCATAATGCCTCCTCCTAACTCATATAATAGTACACCTAGACCTACTCAATTACTATCTCAACCCACACCCAACCCAAATAAAAAACCACAACAGCGGCTAGTCTACTCTGTAGATCCAAACCAATGTCTTGCATATGTTGTGAATTTGAGTAATCTTCATCTATGTTTAGGAACCACTTTTTCATCACCTTCCACTCCTATTATCATAGAGCTTCCTATGGAAGAGGAGGAGAATCAAAATTTACCTAGTATCCTTGCTTAGACAAGTGTGCCCAGGAATCCTGAACTAGTTCATCAGATTGATCTTGACCCATCATTTCCTTAAAGGTTAGAAGTTGCTAAGTAAAAGGAAGAATCAACCTTTGATATTTTGGATCAGCTAAAACACATGTGTCAAGATACCTCTGTTCCGGGCCATAAAAGATGTTCTCATAAATGGTAAGGTAATAAAGGAAGCATTCCTTAAAAATATTGAGAGGAAAAAGAAGGACCCCATCAGTGTTCATGTGATGGGATAGTTGGTAGATATCATGCTTGGGAAATTTATTGTTCTTAAGTATACTGACCCAAGTATTCTCGTAGTTGGAGTCATTATAAATGGAATCCAAGTAAAGAATGCTTTAATAGACTTGGGAGCTGCTATAAATGTGATGACTAAAGATATCCTGCAACAACTAAATGTTACAAATCTAAGACCTACTTCTACTATCCTGCAGCTTGCTGATAGTTCCACTATCAAACCATATGGTATAGTTGAAGACCTTGTTGTTATTCCAAACTCTTGGGAATATCCAATTGATTTTATGATCATTTCCCCTAAAGCTACATTAGGTGGATATCCTATTATTCTAGGAAGGTCGTGGTTAGCCACTAGAGATGCTTACATTGGATGTCAGTCAAGGGACATGACTATTTTTGATGGGAAAAGCACTAAAAATCTTATCCTTTATCCCCCTTCTCAACCATCCCATGATATGGACAACCCCATTTGGCCACAAGTTAGAGAAGAAGCAGAGGAATGCAATTCAGTGGCACAACTCGTGATGATTTGCAGAAGTCCTTTCCTACAAATTTAGGAAGAAGATTCCATATTATCCTATATAATTTAGAAAAATTATGAAGTGCATGAAGAAGAACCCACTCACGAATCTAGTCCTGCATGTCCATTGTAGACACTTTTGTTGGCTTCTTTTGCACCTAAATTTCCTACAACAATAGATATACTTCATACAATGTTACCTTATGAAGTAAAAGTGCCAAGCATTAGTGAAACAACCATGATTGATTTGACCACACAAGTACCAGTTTTAGAGGGGAAACATTTGAACATAAATAATAAGCTTACTTAGGAGCAACAGTTATCTCTGACAAACCTCTTAAATAAGCATCAGTAAGAATTTGCATGGGATTACCATGACATGAAGGGTTTAGATCCTAAAATTTGTACTCATAGGATCTACATTAGGGATGACTACACACTAGTTAGGTAGCCACAAAGGAGAATCAACATTGCATTGAGGGAGATTGTGAAAGGAGAACTACAAAAGTTGGTGGATGCAGGATTTATCTACCCTATCTCAAACAACCAATGGGTGTCTCCTTTGGTGATTGTGCCTAAAAATGGAGGTAAATGGATATTTTTTGTTGACTATAAAGAACTAAATTCTGCCACCAAAAAGGATCACTTTCCTCTTCCTTTCATAGACCAAGTATTGGATTCACTTGCAGGCAAGAAGTATTTTTCCTTCTTAGATGGGTTCAGTGGCTATAATCAAATACAAATTTCTTCTGAAGATTGGGACAGGACAACTTTCCCTTTTCCTTGGGGGACTTATGCCTATTATGTACTCCCATTTGGCCTATGCAATTCACCTACAACCTTCCAAAGAAGTTATTAGTATATTCTCAGATATTTCACATGATTGTATGGAAATCTATATGGATGATTTCACTACTTATGGTGCTGATTTTGCAGAAGCATTATAAAACCTCAAAAAGGTTTTACAAAGATGTGAGGACCATAATCTCTCCTTGAATAGTGAGAAATTTTTTATGATGATGCAAGAAGGAGTGGTCCTTGGCCATTATATCTCTCAAAAGGAAATTCAAGTGGACCCAACCAAAATAGAGGTAATTACCAATCTTACTATTCTTGTCAAGCAAAAATATGTTCAAAGTTTCTTGGGACATGTAGGTTACTATAGGCATTTCATAAAAGATTTCAGTAAGATGGAAACACCACTTTACACTCTTCTGACTAAAGATGCTAAGTTCCAATAGACAGTAGATTATGATAAATCATTCTCTGATTTGAAAATAGCATTAACCCATGCTTCTGTGCTGAAAGGCCCTAATTGGGAACTTCCTTTCCACATTCACACAGATGCATTTGATTATGCACTAGGGGTTGTCTTGGGACAAAAAGGAGTAATAGAGAATGCAATCTACTTTATCAGCAAGAACCTACAAGGGGTTGAGTTTAACTACACCGTGATAGAGAAGGAGATGTTGGCAGTCATTTATGCTCTCAAAAAATTTAGGCATTATATCACAAGATCCTAGATCTTTGTCCATACAGACCATGCAACCATAAGATATCTTATGAACAAGCCATTGATCACAATTAGATTGGCAAGATGGTTGTTGTTAATGCATAAATTCGATATCACCATTATAGACAAGCCAGGGAAAACAAATGTTGTGGAAAAATTTATCTCTAGACTGACAAAATCTGAAGACACTCAAGTCATTGATGACTCTTTTCTTGATGAAAATTTGTTCTCCATTAATGTGCATACACCTTGGTATACAGATATAGCCAATTATTTGGTTATAGGAAGATTTTCCCCTTATTTCTCTCTAAAAGAGTGAAGGGTTCTTATTGAGAAAAATTTTCCATTCTCATGGATGGAAGGTTGTTTATTCTATACTGGACCAAATCATGTGCTCAGAAGATGTATACGAGAGGACATGACTTATGATATACTGCATGCATTCCATGATGAACCATATGGGGGACACTTTGTAGCTAAGAGGACAACCATGAAGATCCTCAATACAAGATACTACCGGACTACACTTTGTAAAGATGCAAGCAAGTACACTAAGAAATGTGATAGGTGTCAAAGAATGGGTAGACCAAATAAATCAAATGAGATGCCTCTATAACCTCAAGTAGTTATCACACCATTTGATAAATGGGGAATTGACTTTGTAGGTCCAATTGATCCACCATCAAATGGAAAATATTACATCTTAGTTTGTACTGATTATGTGACAAAATGGACTGAGGTAAAAGCCATGAAACATGATAGGGGCAATAAAGTTGTAGAATTCCTCTATGAAGAAATCTTCATACGCTATGGAGTTCCTAGGGAGATAGTCACAAATCAAGGGGCTTAGTTCACATCCACTCTTTTCAAAGCATTGGTGAATGAGTATAATGTCAGGCATAGGAAATCCACTCCCTATCACCCACAAGTCAATGGAAAATATGATGTAACAAATAGGGAAATAGAATCTATTTTGACCAAGACAGTAGCACTTCACATAAAATATTAGGCAAATAGGTTGCTAGAAGCTATCTGGGCCTATAGAACCACTTGGAAAACCACAACTGGTTTTACTCCCTTTGAGTTGTTGTATGGAAAAATAACAATGATGCCTATCGATTTTGAGCATAAAAATCTTAAAACAACACTAGATCTTGGGATAGACATATCCAAGGCACAAAAGCAAAATATCATGCAGTTGAATTCCTTGGATGAGATGAGAAAGTCAGCTCTCCACCATACTTAAATGGTGCAGAAATAGAGAGTCAAATGGCATGATAAATACATCAAAAATAATAAATTCTAGCCAAGTGGCTGGGCAGTTCTTTACGACTCTAGGTATAAAGATAACTTGGGAAAACTACAAACTAGGTGGTTGGGACTATATGAAGTGGTAGAGGTCTTCTCCAATGGTGTTGTTCAACTCACAACCATTGGCCCTGTCAGATTCAAGCTCTTGGTCAATGGTCATAGACTCAGGTTGTACCATAAGCCTGCCTCAAAGCAAGAATTCATGCAACAATTTGTTGAGTACCAAAATTTAAAAGTTCCTGCAACCAAAGGAAGTGGATCTCATGTTCAACTTTCTAGCTAATTGAAGGTATGCATGCAATCATAATAAATATTTCCACTTTTAGTGGGAATTAATTTCTCCATCAATAAAGATTATCCACCCATTTGTTTCCATTATCTCTTTTCCACCTCACTCCAATCCACCACCACTTCATTTAATAACTCAACAAAATTTTTATGATAATCGGCACTTCATCCACATTCTTTGGAAAAGATGTTCCAAATTTTTAGGTACGTGCCTAACAACTTGTTATATCTTAATTATCTTGAATGCATTTATTTAATTATTGTATATTAATGTTGATATTTCAGATAACACATCTTAAGTACTCTACCCTATCATACCATAATTACATCCCAGCCTGTGCGGAAACATGCCTTAATTTAGGTTGGGGGGAAGTGTAAATCCATCATGTCCATGTGTCATACATGTCAGAAAATTTAAAATGAGCCAATTTGAAATAGTTGAAATGATGGCCTATATGTATGATGTGACACTAAACCATTGTCATTTTTCTTGATGATATCCCTCATTTATGTTTCTTTACTACCTTAATCATAGTCATAACATCACCAAAAAGGTAAATTGAAGAGTTACATGACATTGGCATTAGCACTGAAGAAGAGTTGCAGGAAGTAGAAGAAATTGGGTTTTCAAAGAAGGATTGCAAGAAATTTTTTTTTGTAGAAATGTTTGCCTAATTGTGGGTAGAAACAATGGGAGGTCAACTGATTAGGAATGAACCTATAGTTCATGACATGTTACTACAAAATGCACTCTCTCTAGCCAAACTAAAAAATTGTGGATGGTTGGAATACTTTCTAAAACTAGATAGTTTCAATGAGGACATTGCTCTAGCATTTGCACAGACACTTTGACAGAAAGGAAATGGTAAAAGGGCTAGAAATTATAGCCACCGAGGAAATAATTGCTAATGTAATGGGTTTTCTTGCCAAAGGAGAGCCATACCTTATTTCCAGGGATGTGAGGTCAGCCAAAGCAGAGTTCATTGAACCTAGTGATGGTCCGCTTGTTGTAGATAATCAACGAACAAGGAGAACTTCTCTATCAAAAAAGTGGAAACAAGTTGTCTACATTGTCAAATATATTACCTATGAAGGTCACCGATCATGCCTCTATTTTATGCATTTTAAGCTCCTGAACCATATGAGACATGGAAGAAGGATGAGCGTGCTCAATGTGTTGTACAACCTTCTAGCAATCATGGCAGCTGAAATGCAAAAAGGTAGGGACAATTCTATCTCCCATCATTGTTTGATAAAATTGTTAGTAGAAAAATATTTATAAGAAGTATCTAGTATGTCATGGGAAGATTTTGTGAACATTGATCAGTTCATATTAGAAAATGTGCACCATGGAGGTCATCCTCAAGCTTGTAGGGTTAGTAGGATTGAGAGGGTTGCTAAAACCACTCTCGGAGCTTCAACCTCTAGCACAAACCCTAGTACAAACCCTCTTACAGCCAAATCAACAATAGAAATTGGCTCCTCTAAATCAAAATATTTAGATGAAGAAAGTTCATCCACATACCCTAATGTCAATGTTCTTCCTAAAACTCAAATTCATACGAAAGAAGTCATTAGGAAAGAGGAAGCACAAATGAGGGAGGTAGAAACCAAAAAAGGGAAGGCTAGGTACCAAACATTAGAAAAAGCAAAACCTAGCCCTAGGAAATGAAAATTTGATGACACTGGACTTCCTGTAGTTGTTGAGAAACATAAAATCCCTTCAAATAAATCAAAACCAATTGATCTAGCTACTAATATACCTCCAAAAAGAAGCCCTAGACTTAGAAGAACACCTAGGAAGGAGACAAAAGCTCCTAAGGGGCAAGTAAATGTTGAAGTGGAAGATGTTTTTGAGGAACATGCAAACATAGGGTTAGCAGAGCTTCTTGTTGTTGTAGAGAATGTTGAAAATCAAGAACCACTGCAACTAGAGCAAGTTGAAAATCAAGAAACATTGCAACCAGAGAAAGATGAAAATCAAGAACCACTACAACCAGAGCAAGATGAACAACAAGAATCACTGCAACTGGTGCCATTTGAATAGCATGAACCGATTCAAGGAAAGATCTTGGTAGGGATACATAAACCTTCCACTTTTTCATGGAATATTGTAGCTCTGAAATTATGGAGTGAAATGAAAAGGAAAGAGGAGGAGTGGAAAAAGGAAAGACTCAAGCTATAAGAAGAAGTCAAAAATAAAAATGCAAAAATTGAGAAGAAAGATGAAGAGATTGTTGCATTGAAGGATAAGGTAGATAATGTGGTAGCTTTAGTACCACAAATGATGGCATGTAGAACTCCTCCAAGAGTATATGCACTGCATCTAAAGGAGCATCATCTTTCCTTCAATCTATCAAGGGTTATTTCAATTTTAAGCCCTTCTATTGAAACCCCACATGAGTTTTTTCAAGCCTACCAATCCTCTCTTGAAGTTAAAAATCTGTTGTGTGAATTGTACTTGCATAATTATGTTGTGCCTAATGATCATGATTGGAACCCATTGTTGTACATTGGAGATATCCATCTGAGAGCATTCATGTCATGGATCCAGAATGAATTCAGCTGGGGGGAACATTTTAAAATATATAGGGAAAGAGAACTCCATGCTCCCTTGCCTCTTAGAGTTGAATCCAGTAAACCTTAAGACATTTACTATACCCGGCACAAAATTCTTTATCGTTCGAGCTACAAAAATAGAATCATGCCTATTAGGGAAGAAGCATACCAAGAATATGAGTAGATAGCTAAAACTACAGGGAAAACAATATTGGGGTACCTATCATAGAGGTGGAATAGTTTGACAGAACAATTGAAACAAGTTGAGCCTCATTCTTTGCAAAATTATGCTACAACATGTAAACGATGTACTAGGTACATACAAATTGGAAGGATGAAGCAACAATCTTGGCTTCCAATGACATTTCAGCCACCTACTCTATTGTGGCTAGTACCATATTATAGATACTATCAGTATGATATAGCTACAGAAAGTCTGAGGTGGAGCAGATTGGAAAACAAACAAGGATTCTACTGGGATTCTAATTCAGATACTACAGAGACTGATCTAGGATAGTTGGTAGTTGGCGACTTCAGAGCTTTGAGATGGAAAAGGAATAGAGCTCCCTCTACTGGAGGACCAACAAGAAATTAGGCTAGGGGGGAGAATGATGAGTCCAATTAATGGCTCAATTTTGATAGGGTTTATCATATATTTGTTGGTGATACTATAGAATATGGCACTTGGTTATTGAAACTCTTAATGATATTTCCTTAAAATCCATAAACCTTAGGCATAAACTTATCCTTGTGACTTTTGATAATATTAACATGCTATGTGATTGATCTATATTAATTTTACATGTAGTTGAATGGATTTTACTTTAAGGTAATTATGGATATGTATTTATTTTGTGCACACTAAAGTTATGATGTAGGTCTATATTTATATGCAAAAATAAAAAGGAGCTTGAAATATGGAAGGAGTTCAGGCCAGCTGCTCAGTTGCTGAAAAAGTCAAGTAGAGATGGACATTGAAGAATTCAAGCAGTTGGAAACTTCTAGATCATGTGGAATTTTAACTTAATGTCCATGTTTGTTGGTTGAGTATATTTAGGAGATATTATTATGATGGAATTTTTTTGAAGCAAGTTTGGTTTGACCAAATCTTGTGCATGCATATCCTCCTTCCTCTTTTTCATGCTTTCAATAAGTGGCATTCTCCTAATCTGTTGGAGTTGACTGCCTTGTTAGCTAAGTAAGTTAGGATCTCTCCTTCAATAAATAATGGTCATATGCTCCTCTTCAAGAGGTTGAATGTTTTGATAATTGTACTTGCATTTTCAGTTTTCAAGAAATACAGTTATGTTGTTGCTACGTTGTAATCATATTTTCAATGAATAAAATGATATTTTAGTTTGTTACTATTACAAATTTTTCGTTACAGCTCAATTGGTGGAGTTGGTTTAAATATTGTTATATTGGAAAGTGAAAATACAGTTATTTTTTCATATGCTTAGGTGTTGTTTGCACCTTATTTATCATTTATCAAGTGACATTTATGCAAGTGTTTTGAGAAAACTCAATTTCAAAAGTATTACTCATGTTTTTTGCAAAAATCAAATGGAGTATAGAACTGAATATACAAATGATAAAGCATAATAGAATGCTTTCATTTATTTTATGAAAATGATTCACATTACATATGTTCATTTGATGGCAAGAATACAAATGATGGTACAACTTTGCATTTTAATGCTTTTCTTTCAGAATGGAAATGAAAGAATGAAATTAAATATCCACACAAGCTATGTTTTTAGCTAATTCCATTCATTGCGAAAAGTAGATTCTACAACTGAATGTAAAAAGAAATGAGAAAGTAGATAGCAGAAGACATATCCATCATTGCTTGATTCTTCATCTTCAGTTGAGACGCTGCTACTTGCTTTGTCCTGCTTCCGCTCCTGAGTGTGCCTGCGAGAGATTGAGAGGGGTGTCGATTAAGAGCTTTGGATATGAGTTATACTACAAGCTCTACTGACAGACATATAATTCAATCTTCGAAATGCATGGAATCAACTAAAGAAAGAAGCAAAAACATGAACTGAAAAGAGTAAACATCATCATATTTATTGTTTTTGCTAACATCGTTTGTTTCTTGTGCAGGTATAGGAAAAGCCATGAAGCTGGTTATTTTGAAGACATAAAGCATGTGGAGTAAAACTGGCTCCCACAAGGGTAGAGCTCAGCATGCTACCCCTTATACATTACAAGTGGGATAAGAAGGAAAATACAATCATCATGCTCTTCTGAGCTATACAACTGAAGGAGTAATCAAATTTACCATGCATTTATAATAGTAAAATCAAAGTATTGAAGTGAATATTGCGAATGGATAATAATTTGACAACTTGTTTCAGCTAAAAACTATCAATCTATCATGTTTATTTTGGAAAAGTTTGGTATTGTTGCCATAGTATTGTTTCGATGCTTTAGATTTGTTCACATTGGTTTTTGTTCTATTATTTTTCTGTTTTGGAGCAGCAGTGTTCTATCTCTAAACTATGATAGTGAATAGGCATACATAATGCCTCATCAATGAAGCTTCTAACAAAGGATAGCAACACATAGTGAGCCTTTATTAATGATAGTGCTGAGTTGAAAGTGCTTATGTATATTGCTACAGGAAAATGAAGATTTTTTAGGTGTTTCATTCAGCATAAGGTGAAGTTTCATTTCAATAGTGAGTTCTTCATTTTTTTTAATAACAATTCGATGAGTTTTCAACAATGATATCATATTTCCACAATCCATATTGTATAGTGCAAAGACTTTTGGATTTGATTGTGTCTAGTTTTTTCCACCAACGTTTCGAATCACACTCTGTGATCCATCATCAGGATGAGAGCAAAGAGCATAAGGAGAAAAATAGAGAGTTGCAAACCTAGAAAACCTTTTATAGATCAAAAAAGGAGAGAGAAGGCAAAAGTCAAAGAATAAGATAATATGAAAATTAAAAGAGAAAAAAGAATAAATGAGTAAATAAGAATTAAAAAGAGAGAATTAGATAACAAAGAAAAGGAGAAAGAAAATAAGAATTTAAAAAAGAGGAAGGAATGAAAATTAAAAAAGAATAAATAAGTAAATAAGAATTAAAAGAGAGAAATGGAGAATAAAAAAGAAAGAAAGAAAATAAGAATTAAAAAGAAGAAAAAAGAAGAAAAATCAAAGAAGAAAAGAAACAACAAAAAACAAAAAGAAAGGGTAAAAGAACGAAGTGAAAAAATAGAGAAAATAGAAAGAATTGAGAGAAAGAAACAATTAAATGGGAGAACTAAAAGAAATAATTACAAATGGAAACACAGAAGAGAGAAAGAATTAGGGAAAAATAAATAGTAGGAAGCAAGAGATATGTATATAAAAGTATGTGAAAGAAAAAGCAATTAAAAAGAATATATATATATGTATATAAGACAAAAAGAGTTAAAAAGGGAAAAATATATATATCTATATATATAAAAACACGACAAGAGAAATTAAGAAAATAAACATAAACAAATACGAAAAAAAAATGAGAACAAAGAATGCAATTAATAGAAAAGAAAAAGCAAATAAAAAGAATATATAAATTGAGAGAAAGAAACAATTCGATATATATATATATATATATATATATATATATAGAGAGAGAGAGAGAGAGAGAGAGAGTGCAATAATAAGCAGTTCATTCAGGGATACAAGAGGTTTTCTTTCAATTTTAAAGAACACCCACATGGGTTTTTGGAAAAAATACATAAATGAGAAGATTCTTTCAAGTTTTTATAAATACCCAGATGCAGATTTTTACTCAAAATGCAGTTTTACCATGATTTCCAGAATACCCACATTGGGGTTTTTAATTGAAATAAAGATAGTTCATTTTCAAGAACACCCACATCAAGGTTGCAATAGGAAAAGACTAAACAAATGTTTTCATTTAGAATTAAGAGATACCCATGTAAGGGTTTTACAACAAAATGCAAAAAATGCAGAAATACATAATGGGTCGAGCCCATTTATGGAGGAAATTTGTGCTACAGGAAATCACTGAGAGTGTAAAAACCCATTTCGAGCTTCCTGTAGCAATAAAAATTTGGAAAATAAGAAAGAGATAATAGAGAGGGTATTCTTCAAAACAAAAACTAGAGTGAAGTATACATAGCGCGGCCAGCTGGGTCTACATTTTATGTGATAAAAACAACAATCATAACTTCTATATTTTAAGCTTTCAAAAGCTTTTTTATTCACATAAATAAATAATGGAGAGGAGAGCTTACCCTTGTTAAAGCTCAAGACCAAGAATAGATGGTGTGGCCAGCTCCAATGGAGCTTCAAACACAAGCTCGAGCCCACATATTCATGGTGAATAGGAAGGAAATGAAACGACACAAGAAATGCACAAAGAGATCAGAGATAATAGTTGTAAAAGTCGTGGCCTCTAGGCCTTTTTTCTCATCAAGGGACCCAAGGAATGAGGAGAGGACAGAGAATAAACTTACCATGAGCATATGGAGGCCAAGCATGATTAGAATCAAAGGATTGGAGGCTCGAATGGAGTCTCAGAAGCTGAAACCCTAGTCCACATGGTGGCGACATGAGGAGGCTTTCTTCCAAAGTCTTCACTTTCAAAATGAAACGAAATAATAGGGTTCCCTTTGGTTTTGTTCTTTAGGGTTTTCCCAATCCTAATTTGACTTAGGGGGTACATGCATATGCCTTAGTGATTATATATTTTGAATACCTTAGGTCGACCCTTATGGGGAGGTTTTCATATTATGTTTTGCCTGTCTTTAGGCTTGTCCAATGGGAGATTTTTATGACTTAGGGCTTTAGGGTTTTATGTCAATATTGGCTTAGTTAAAAATGGATGATGGTAGATACCCTATATTTTAATTGATTTAGAGAGGGATCAATTAAAATTAAAAATGAAGTCTTTGTTTATGAATTAGGGTTTTATTTTTAATTTATTTTAAAAGAAATCAATCAAGTATTGGTATTTTTAAATTGATTTTTAAAGAGCATCAATTAAGTATGTAATGGAGATAGCTCTATTATTTTTATGATTTTTTATAAGAAAAATCAAACTTTGTAAATGGAGTAATAAGGTGATGTTTTGTAAAAGAGTTTCTATCTTTATTTGCAGAAAATAAAGCAATTGTAAAGAATCTGCAGGTCATTGTAAAGAAAGAATAAAGCAATATCTTATAAATTGTTTTATTTCTTTGCTAGTTTTAGCATATTGATATTGACTTTTCCTCTTGGTTGAATTTGAGCTTCTTGGTGGAGAGATAAGGTGTTTTTTTTTCTTTTAAAGCAAATCAGATCTATTTTTAGGATCTTTTTAGTATGGACATGCAAAAAGTGATACTTTTCCACTTTTGTGCCATCTTCTTGGGCAGTTTTTAGTGCCTTTCCTAGAGCTTTTTCTTTGAACTCGGATTAGGGTTTTGAGGTATATCTTAGAGAAAAACTTATTGTTTTTCGAGTTCAGATTATTGTTTCTTGCTCTGATACACTTCCTAAGAGCTTGTAAACTTTTGCACTCAGTTTAGATAGATACACTCTTTCAATTTCCAATAAAGCAGCAGAGTTCTTCTTCCCATTTTTCTGGTCTCAGTTTTGTGATGGCAATCTGATGTCTTTGTGTTTCAAATTTGAATCCTTATATATCTTTTTGTTGTGAATCTTTGTTTAGAATTACATGTTTTTAGGCTGCATGTTGTATTTAGTTATTTTAGATCCTCATGCAAATCACTGATGAAAACATGTGCTAATCAGATTGTGAGGGCTATTGTGATAGAGAGACTATTGTGAGTGATAAAGTCTGAATTTTCTTAAGTCTAGTGAATCATCTATTAGTCATAGGTTTTAATTTCAGTTATTCTCTATCCCTTTTCCCAGAAAGCCATTTAGAATAGGATCCATCATTTAGAGAACCAACTCACTCTGGAGATTCTCTTTTCGCATAGATTACCCACATCTGAAAAGAGTTTCCATGTTTCAACAGATAGTCTGATTTTTGCAAATCTGACAAAGGGTGCATATCTAATTGATAATAGTTACATCTGAGCTAGTACTGGTAAAATTCATTCAAGAGGTCCCACTTGGCGAGAATTCTATCCTTTCAGTTAGTAGTTACTTTTTTGTTCAGTAATTTGTTATAGTCTTAGCAGTTGTCTATTCCTGTAGCCACTAGAACTATGTTCTGTGTTTGTTCCTATAGCCATGACAAACATAGTAAATTCATGTTTGTTTGTTGAGATTTTCATTTCTGTAATTCATTTCAATACATTTTAGTGGTTGGTTTATGTTCAATACTTATGTTACTTCCTTTCTAAGTTATAGGATAAAGGTGGCTACAATGGAATCCTAGTGCATATACAGTGCTGACCCATTTCAAGTTCACATCCCTGGGTTGATAATGAAATGAACCTTCATGATGATCAAGATAGCTACTTGGTGTAGACATTTAATCTTCAAGTTATAGCTGTGAGTGATTAGTTATTGAACCATTAAAGGAGGCTAACAACCTCTACCACATTGGGCCATCCTTGGAGGAATTTTGTTCTCAACCCACACTCACAATTCTTGCTACAATTGCCTCACGTTCGGTGCTCTGTTACAAACTCAAGAACTCCTGATCTGATACCACTTGGTGAAGGGTACTCCCCTTGCCTATGGAATCTCACCACATACACACAAAAAGATCAACCATATGCCAAAAGAGAACAAATACTTTCTTTATTAGTAGAGAGATATTACAGTCTACATGCCATTCTCATGGGCTGCTTATTACATGCATCTATGAGTTCACCCTTTGTTCTTCACTATATCTTATTCTAACACTCTAGCTCTATGCCTATCCTATATTCCTTTAGAGTTTATATCTCCATCTAGTTCTTCAGGTCATCTTTGACATTTCCCATACCTCATGTCATAGTATCCATTATCATCCACTCAACATTTGAAACCACCAAGCCGTTATATTGTTATCAGCAACTTCACTAATTCGGCCAATGAATATGTATTCCACAAAAATTATGTGGAATGCATCCAATATCATTTTTCTAGTTGTCATAACTAACTCACCATCCACCACCCTTGACCATTCAATTCCAACCATCAAAATGTCACCAAGACCCCAAGTCATCTCCCTCTGAAGCCACCATCTTACATAGACAAGCCCAAACTGAAACATCATTGCAATGTCAAACAAACTTTAGAATATCTCTCATAAAACCATGTATGTTTGCCTGAAATTGCCACCAACACATCCTCGATGAGACTCAAATTGTTGAAGAGACTTGGGAGCATTTCCCACTAAAACCATAAAGTCACCTCGATATCTCCCCATCGGAGATACTCACCAACATCTCTCAATGATAACCTAGAGTCACACCGATGCAAACATCCCATAGTCCATCAGAGTGTTGAAGAGACACTCACGATTGTCTCACTAACCAGCATAACTCACACTGACAATAAACAGGATCACCAAGTCGAGAGGTTATAAAACTTGAGAACCCCACGACATTGGTTTGAAAAACTTAGAAATTTGCGACATTGTTCAGAAAACTCAGAAACCCATGACATTGGTTCGGAAAACTCAAAACCCCACAACTCCTCACAACCTTGGCCCTTATTTCAAACAAAAAATCACAAATTTTTGATGATGCAATATTTCTCTTTGCCCTAGATGCTCCTACATCATTTTGATATTTAGTTTTTCAAATGATGATAAAAGATAATAATTGAAATTATGTTTAATGAGTTTGTCAATAGTCAAAACATAATATTTCAATATATTTTTGGGAATTATAACCATTGTATATTTTTTGGGGGGTCAGATCCATGCTTAATGTGATTAGTCATGCACTCTAGAAATGTTTTGACGTGCAAAGTTGTTTTTAATCTACAAAATCGATTTGGAAGACTGGACTACTAGAAATTGTATTGTATTGTATTTGATATTTTTTGATGTGTAAGTACTGGTGGTATTGAAAAAATACCTTAGGTGGATTTCCAAACTACTAAGGTCATGTTCTCCTAATTCAAGCCCCTTGATTAGACCCACTTTACGATTATAGATGAATATCAAATATATTACTCACACATGCATGCGTGATAAATGATTCTAATCCAAATGTCAATTATTTTAAATAATATAAATAGAAATATTCCTTGTATTGGGGATACTCCTTGTTATTCCTCCAAATGATCTTTAAATACAAAAAATAATGCCTTTAAGTGCCAAGGCACAACACAAATGTATATTAATTTAACTTTGAAAGGCTAGTAGAATAGATTTGGAGCTAACAATTTGAATTCTAAAAATTTAAGTTTGGGGTCAATTTGTGCTAGATGGGGAGAAAATTTACCTATCAATAGATTCACCCAAGACAACAAATATAGAATCTTAAGGAATAAATTGTTGAAATATTTTGATCTTAATGCAAACAAACTCAATAAAAATGATAGATCATAAATGGAAATGGATATCAACTATAAAGTAGGTGCAAACTAATATAAATATTTATGTGGAGAAATCCTTTTGGAAAAAAATCACACCCAAAGAGACACAAGCCTATATTAATGATAAAATAAGATACAATACATCAACTTATCCTTCTAAACTTCGATATCATAACAATCTTTAAATACTTGCAAACCAGCTTGATCCTACTACTATATCAAGTTACCAATATATATGAGAGATTAATATAAGATGCCATGAATGGTATTTCAAAAAAGTGTCCAATACTACACACCTAGAACTAGGCATTCAAATCATCATGGGATATCTAACACCTCTTACACACCTTACATCCATCTCTTGTGTCATAAATATCATAGACTATATCATAATAGTCAAAGTGACCAATATCCTAATCATAGGCACTCCATGAGAAGATTGGATAAATCTATCATAAGAATCAAGAGTAGAAGATTCTCTTACACCTTACACATCCTAATCTTGGCCCAATTTTCATTATCTCCCCAAAAGTAATTTTGAACTTAAATTCCACTAAAATTAGATGTGAGAGGATGAATAATTAATAAATAATTTTCCTACCACATAGAGGGGCGTCAAAATTCTACTCTTTCCATGTTCCTTGGAGACATAACAATTATTTATCAATAGCGTTAAATAAAAATATTATAACTTGTCCAAGATTTACAAGGTGAATGGAATCTAATGCAAACATTCTCCCACTTTACACTTATATTGCAATGACATAGTCAAGAAACATAATTAATCAAGCTCTTGAAGATGAGAGACCCATGGCCTCTCTATGGTAACTAAACTTGTTTATGCTCACTAGCTTAGTAAGATAATTTGTAATATTCTTCACGACATCCACTTCTATAACATGAATCTACCAACCTCAACCATTTCTTGGAAAAATATTCTTCACACAAGCATGATACATCAATATTTTAACCATACAAATGGAACTTTGATTGTCACATCTAATTATCACATGTTTACATTAAAATCTAATAGCTAAACACAATATTTTAAACCACACTGCCTCATTACAAGCATGTTCCATAGTCATGTACTCTACTCATATAGTGGACAAAAAAATCTTAGTTTGTTGTTTGGTTATCCAACTAACTAATCCTCTAAACAAATTAAACACATAGCAATTGGTAGACCTCCTACAAACTAGATCACTAGCCCAATCAGAATCAACAAATCCTTGTATAATCAACCATCCTTCCCACATCATTAGTACCATGATAACTGTTCAATAAAAAACCGCCCATGCCTTGGCTATTTTCTTTTCCTTGCGGCTATGCCTTAATTTTGTATGCTCACTATCTTCGAAGCTCGCCACGTGGCTGCCTCATGAAGCTTTTTGCTTAGCTTTGTTTCGCTTTTCGGCAGTCTCCTTTTGCTTGCCGCGTGGCTCGAGCTGGCTGCTCTTCCAAGCCAGACCCACCTTCGTCCTTTGCTTTCCACCTCGTTCTTCGCTTTTGCTTGGAGCTCTCCACGTGGTTCCCTCACGGCTTTCTGTTGGGCGTTCTTGCTGCTTTCTGCCGAGCTTCGTCTGGATGACACGTGGAATTTCTTTTTCCTGCACCGGTTACCTTGGAAATGCTGACGGATCTTTTGTGCTTCCCGCAGCCACGTGTGTCCTCTTGTTGCTGCATGGTTTTCCATTTCAGATCATGGCCTCGCTGGCGTGTTGCTGATCAATGGATATTTGCTGTGACGGCTCAGATCATCTGGGCCGAGGATCGCTGCACATGGTCTGCTCTTCCATGATGCATTTTTCAGGCGGTGCAATGGCCTATATATGGGGCCTGGTTTTTCTTTTATTAGGTTGTTGAGGAAGTTTAAGAAATCTCTTAAGCACTAAGGATTAAGCCTTGTGTAATAGTTACTTTCAATTCAAAGACTTCGGACTGTGCCAAATAGACTTGGCCTTTCTGTTTTCAATTGTTCGCTGGTACTATTGACCTGTGCTATTGTCTTTCTTTTTGTATGAATGCCTGTTCCTCAATTTTTGTAACCTTTCCTAGCTAATATAAATACAGATCATGTTTCTTCGACTCTTCTATGTTAAAGCAAAGTTATGTTCAATTACATTATACATATAGAAGGATGGTGTTGAATGACAAGTGCTTTTGAGAAAATTTATCTTAATTAATAGCAATTTAATGGTTCAGGCCTTTGCATTATGCACTGTGCTCTGGTAAAATTCGTCTAAGACTTTGGCACATTGCCTGTAGTGTAAGCTTTACATTCATGTTATTCTCCTTATCATTTTCCTCAAACCACTAAGCGAAGAGCCGACTTCGATAAAATCCCGGAGGTCACTTAGCTAGCACACCATGTCCCCCAATAGCTAAGTTTCCCATAAGACTGCTGCTACATGCAAAATTCTGTGTCAACAATAAAAATTGCAATGGTTAGATGTTCCTTGTTAAATATTTGAAAACCCTTTTACCATGAGTCTAGAGTTATTCACCAAGATTCAACATAAACCTATTTAAAACTCCCACTACTTGGTAAATATAAGGCATCAAATCTTGTATAGACCATGGCATACATAAGGCTTCTCACAACACTAACATACAAAATTATATTAATCTCTTCAAGATCGTTATCTATTTTGGGGAATCTATCTAAAGATAACCTTGTGCCAAACAAAAAGTGAATTCTAACTGGTTTGCAAGCATGTATGGAAAAATGCTACAAAATAGTGTCAACATACTTCTTTTGATTTAACCACAAATTTCTATTCTAGTACCAATCCTACATATTTTTTATATTAAAATGATATTTTTTAGTTCCTAAATATTTTATATCAAAAAATGAAATAATTGACCCTAAATTTTTAATAATTCCATTATCATTTCCAATAAATAACATATCATCCATGTATGAAACTAATTCATAACAAATCATCAATTAGTTTCAAATAAACATAGTGCTTAGCTTCACTTCTAATAAAGTCATGATTCAGTGCAAAATCATCAAAAAAATTATACTAGATTCTCAATAACTACTTCAAAATATATAAAGACTAATTTAACCTACAAACTAAGTGTTCCTATCCCTTCACAATAAAATTGTTATTTGTTTTATAAAAGTTTCCTCATCAAGGTCTTGATGTAAAAAAGTTATTTTTGCATTTATTTTCTCTACCTCTAAATCAAAAGCAATAGCAATAGACAAAAGGAATCTAATAGATATTAGTTTAGCCTCAAGAAAAAAATTCATTGAAATCCACTCCCTCAAATTTTTTTTTAGGTAAAAGGCTTGGAAGCCTATATATATATATATATATATATATATATATATATATATATATATATATATATATATAAAAATAAAAAGGTTTACATATTACATTTAAATCCAACTTGCTAAAACTATTGTAAGTCATGCGGTATATCAAAATATCACCAACTTCCATACCTAAATCTTTAGACAAAACATTCACTCAATCTTTTAATTCTATAAATATTCATATATACTACTGTAAACTACTATGCATTCTACTATCAAACTAACTACTTTAAGACAAATGTAAGCAGTAATCACCCTTGGCCTCCATAATGACCAAACTATAGATGTGAACAAAACAAACTCCACCCCCTATCCCAAAATGTGTGCATTTGTATGTCATGAACACCCAGACAATTTTTTTATAGGAGATCACTTCAAAGAATGATTAAATGATGTTCCTACAAATCAGAAAAAATGTTAGTTTTTTTTTTTTTAAATCAATGTAACATGGCCGACTTTGGGTATTTGGCAATTTTCTGGCATCGACAAATCAATGCCACAATTTATGCTATCTTTTCCTATTCTGAATTACACCCAGGTACATAACACTAAATTATTCCAATGTAATCTTTGATCATACATGCTTCTCGCCAATCTCTTAGCTGACTCAACAATGTGAACTCTAGCAAGGATGACTCGTTATACACCTCTTGTTTTTGTCAACCCATGTTAGCTAGATGATCTACTAACTTATTTCCCTCTCTATAAATGTGTGAAATGAGAAGATCTTAAAACTTATCAAGAATCACCCAAACATTGTGCATTATGTATTTTAAATTCCAGTTATAATAGGCTTGTTCTTTGCATGCATTTATGATTATGAGTGAATCCCCTTCTAAATGAATTTTGGATATTCCTAATTGCCTAGCTAATGTTAGGCCATGTAGAACTACCATTGCCTCTGAAATATTGTTTATACCTGATGGAAGAAAAATTGATTTGGTTTCTTTCAATACTCCCCAAGAATCACGAATGCACACACCTGCTCTAGAGTCTCCCAGATTCCCCTTCGAAGCACCATCAAAATTTAATTTGAAGAAACCATTAATCGAAGGCTTCCACTTAACTTGGCTCCTATCAATCTTTGATTTTTGTGGTTGTTTTAGGCTGCCCTTAAAGAGAAGACTTACACCCTTCCAATTCTTTAGTACATTATTATCCCAATTTGTGCAAATTGAGCTAACATTTTTATGATTTTGAGCATAAACATTAATTGCTTCAGATTTTGACTTCTCAATTATTCCTTGAACACTTTGAACTGAAGAGGAACCTTCCCAAAAATGTGTTTATTTTGTTCCCACCAAATTGACCACATTACTAAAATTGGTATTATTCACCAAATGCATGTAAAGAAAGAGGATTTAAATAACATAGGCCAAGCCTGAAATAAATCCCAAACTATATTTGGAAGAGGAGAAAAAAACTCTAATTTATGTAGCACATACATCCAACATTCCTGGGAAAATGTACACTGCAAGAATAAATGATTAGTATTCTCAAACTATTCTTCACATAAAACACATTTAAAAGGTTCAACAATCCTTGATTTATTAATCCTTTCATTTGTTAAAACACTCTTATGCAAAACTAGCCACACAAAACTCCCTGCTTTTGATAACACCATGCTACTCCAACAAAAAGAAAAATCTCTTTGTGACTACACCTATGCATCTCTATTAAGAATTGCTTTATAACCTTGCTCGACTGTAATCTGCCATTTTTGGAGGGAGCTCAAATGACTTTATCTAATTTTTTTTATAGGAACACTACTCTTTCTGCTAAAATGTTATGTAAGAAATCTTTTTGATCCTACCATATTTGCACTTTAGAGAAGAGTTTCCATGTTACTCTACCAAATAATAGTTCTACTAAATCAACATAATCAATCAATCTTGTACCCCAAGACTGAGATAACACTGGGATGGTAGATTACAATTCTTGAAATGTTTTTAATGGAGGATGACCATTCCATGAATCATTCCAAAAATGGACATCATCACCCTTATGCACTTCCCAAGAGATATATGAAGTGACCACCTTCCTACATGATATCATGAAATTCCACATAGTAGACCCATCTAGAGGATTAGACATTGTAAATATTCTTGTGGGATTCTGAGAATCCAAATACTTCATCCTCATTAGCTTACACCATAATGACTCAAATTTAGAATACATTTTCCAAATGAGTTCCCCCCCAAAAGCCATATTACGTTCGGTAATATTATGCATTCCTACTCCTCTTTTGAATTTTTCAGAGGACATGATATCAATGGATATCAATGGAATATTTTTACCCCCATTCATATTCCCTGTCCATAGAAAGTCTCTAACTATTTTGTTAATTTGCACAACAACTGACTTTGGCACCTTAAGAAACAATAAAGTAGTTTGGGATTGTTGCTAAAACTGTTTTGATTAACAAAAGCTTCCCTGAAAAAGATAACCAACAAGCTTTCCATGCTGAGACTTTGGACTTAATTCTTTCAATTACCTTCACCCAATAAGAAGCCTTATTTGTCCACATAAAGAATGGGATCCCCAAATATGTGCACAAAAGTTCAGCCACCTCAAAGCCTAGAATCTGAACAATTTTTCTTCTAACAACTACCTTGGAATTAAATATATATACCTTTGTTTTCTGCACATTTATCTTCTGACCTAAAAGTGAGGAGTATGTATCTAGCACCCATTTTATTTCTTTTTCTTCTTTAATAATTTCTTTCCCATATAATAAAGTATCATATGCAAAAAGTGTATGAGGGGCTAATATGTCTCTATGAGGTACACTTATACCTTTCCATCGACCCAAACTATGTATTTCCTTTATTATCCTACTCAAAGCCTCTGCCATAATGATGAAAAGAAAAGGAGACAATTAGTCCCCTTGCATAGCACTAAAGAATCTAGAAGGTGCCCTATTTATTATAATTAAAAATTTGGCTCCCGATAAGCAAGATAATATCCATTTGCACCATTTACTACAAAAACAAAATTTAGCCAACGCTTCCATTAAAAATTTCTAGTCAACCCTATCATACACTTTCATCATATCCATCTTTACTATAAAGGAGGATAAATGATTAGTGTTAATGGTATGAAGAATTTCGTGAGAAATTAAGGCACCCTCTACTGTTTCTCTCCCAGTAACAAAACCCCCTTGTTCTTACGAAATAATTCTAGGGATAAGATGATGTAGCCTTAAGTAAATAGCCTTTGTGAAGATTTTGTAAACTGTATTGCATAATGAAATGGGTTGGAATTTTGAAAATGTCTTTGGCTCCTTAACTTTTGGTAGGATTGTAATATTTGTCACATTAAATTTTTTTAACATTGTACCTCTTTTTTCATGACTCTTCCAAGGCTAGTAATAAATCAAAACCCAATTCATCCTAACATTTATGAAAAAATTGAGCAGTGAATCCATCTGATCCAGGTGTCTTATCTGGAGAAAGAGATAACACTAACCTTCTTACTTCCTCCAAGGTGAATGGCTTCATTAACCCTTTATTATCTTCCTAAGAAATTATATTTGGGATCACATCTAGCAATGCATGCTCATCTTGATTCCCCTGAGATAATCCAGCCAAAGGTGGTGCCAGAAGGTTCTTAAAAAGTTTCACCCCTTCCTCTTGAATTTATTTTGCATTTGTAATCCAATTACCTATTCTAGCATCCTGAATTAAAAATATTGTTTAAGCAACTCTCTTAATTTGGGTAGAAGCATGAAAAAAAATTGTATTTCGATCCCCTTCCTTTAACCACAACTCGCTTGAATTTTGATGCCAATAGATTTTTTCTCTCTTACATAATTCTTCCCACTAGATTTGTAAATCCTTTTGTTTTTCATAAGTGACTAAATCTAAACCATGCCAAACTATATGCTCATGAACATTTTCTAATTCCTTTGCCACATCTTCTTTTTGAGAAAGAGTATTTTTTAAAACTTGCACATTCCATATTTTAATCTATTTTTAAACATACTATAATTTTGCATAAAATTGAAACATTTTGGTGCCTCTCTAAAAAGGTGTACTAACTCACCATTGGGGAAGAAGCAAAAGAAAAAGAGGATGTCTCAACCACATTTTCTCAAACTTAAATGAAGGTGTCTACACTCAATTGTGGAAGATAGTCCTACTATCTCTAGCAAAATTGCATAATGATTTGAACCCACAAATGGTAACACTTCTGAAACCAAATGGTATGATACTATTATCCAATTCTGTGATACTAAGAATTTGTCAAGCCGTTCTGCAATTTGCAAAAAATATTTCCTCTTTTTAGTCCATGTAAATTTACCTTTTAGAGGAAAAATATCTTTCAAAGCATTGTTTGATATGAAACAACTAAAGTCTTCCATTATTTTGTGTGGAGAACATATACCACCTTGATTTTCGTGCAATGAGACTATTGCATTAAATCTCCAGCCACAATCACATTTTCATTTGCAAATCTCTAAATTATGTTTGTTAGAACTTCCCATAATCTCTTCTTTTCTTGTGTAGCTATTGGACCATATACAATAAATATTTTAAAATTAAGAACAAAATAGTCCACATTTAGTAGCTACCAATTACTATATGTTTTAATCACATTAATAGAGAGAGATTCTAGATTCCATAAGGTAACTAAACCACCTAAATCCCCTTGAGCTAGCACATGCACCAATTTCCACTTTGACCACTCCCTCAACTTAGAAGTAACCTTTTGACACTAACTAGGCCTTGTATAGCTCCAAATTACTATCTAATCAAAATTACTTTTTAAATACCCATTTACATTCAATTATTTCCAACCCTTAGGCAACTCAACTAAATTAATCTTTCATGGCCTCTACTCAAAACTCATTCTCATATAAATTCAAAGCCTCCTTCACAAATCTAGATTCATTGTCAGTACATACTAAAGAAAAAACACAACTATAATCAAAAGAGCTATAACTTTAAACTAGATTGTGTTGTCTTGTGGACCTTTTAAGAGGTGTAACAAGAGGCCCTCTTGCTTTTTCTCATTGAAAATTGAATCTAAACCCCTTTTTCCTCATTCTACTCATCATATTAATATTCTTCCCACACATCTTCCTATTTATTAGTCCTAACATAAAAACACACTATTTTGTTAAGATTCTCATGAAGTTGTTCATTATTTTTAAATTTTACAATCTCTCTAAAAATAACATCCAAAATATGACTTTTTTAATGCTACAAAATATCAAAGCTTCTAAACCTTAATGTTCTTACCATAAGCCAATAAAACACACTTCGTTATCCTTGAAATGAAGCTTAGACAATTTTTCCTTAAGAACATGAATATATATCTCCTACCAAATACTCTAAAATATGAAACCTATAGCATCAAAAATTGCATACTTGTGAAATTTCACACTTATAGATTGAACCCATTCAAACTTGCAAATTAGTGACAAAATATTCTATTTTGATCAAATATTTTACTCTATGATCAACAAGCATGAAGTATTACCAACTTGTAGTTTGCCATTCAGTAAATTTCTTTTGGACTATAGCATTATGCATGAATGTTCATGCAACACACTAACATCTAGCGGATTTTTGTGATTCAAAAGAAAAAACTTCACATGGGTCACTTACAACATGTGTCATAATGCCTATTCCTACCCATTTGAGAAAAGAAAAACTCTCCCTATTTCTCATTTGGAACATTGTATTATCATTATTTTTTCAAGTTATATCTCTCTCTCTAATTCAAGAGAAACTCTATCAAAACTACTACAACAATCTCAACAACACTAAAAGAAAACTTCTTGGTTATTGCACTTTCCTTCTAAAAACAACTAAAGATTCCTTATCAACTCTCCGTTGTTGAATCAATCATAAATCTTACTAAGGGGGCCTAAGTTTTTGGTAATGATCTCTATTGTATCTCTTTGACATTCTACACACTACTAGAATAAATATTTGAATCATTTATTTATGTTATCATTTATTAAATCTATCAAAATTGTACAGTGGTTTTACTCGTAGACCAAGGCTGACACTATATAATTTATCTTATATTGTTATCACTACTTTTAAATTTCTAATATCGCTAGGATTTAAAAGCTATATTTTTACCATCTTTATCTTTGGTTGTCCAAGGAGGTCGAAAGACCAAAGCAGGGGTTTGATAGAGGCAAGCACCTAAACAACCTTCAACATATTTTTTGTCTATGTGTGTGTGCAAGATAAAAAAATTGTTTTTCCTAAAAATATATTTTGGATAATTCTAGACCGATTGTGTAAAGACAACAACATTGCACACATACGTCTACACTACATATTGACATCCTCGGTTGAGATTTTTTTTGTCTGGTGCCAAGTTCCTCCCTTCCCATATTTCTATTTTCAGTTAGAAATAATTTTTTTTATTTATCTCAATATTTAGTAAAAAATAAATTTATTTCTCCTCTTATCATTAGTCATTTAAAACAAATTTATTTTCTTTCAACATAAGTTATCTTTATCATTTCCTTTCAACAAGTTTCTTTATTTCTATCAAAAATCAGTTGTATAATTTTTGTTATCTTGAGGTGATGTAAGGATTTTTTTTATACCAATATTTTTCTCAAGAATCAAATTCCCTACATTAGATTTTGGTGAGCCCAACTCTTCTAAAATGTGTATTAGTTTTCTTTCAATCAATTATTTCATTCTATTCTTCTTTCTTCAGATTGGTAAATGCATGCTATCCAACAATGTTGGATCTCTTTCTCTAAACATTTCATGCATTTGAATAATTTATTTTCTAAAGAATATTATGATATGTTAGGTGAGTACTTAATGAATTTTTAGATTTATCTTCTTCAAAAAATTATACATCTATTTCTTTACAATATTCTTCAATCAATTCCCTTAAAATTAACATTTAAACTATTAACATGATTGTTGTCTCTAGTGTCCATGACAAACCTGAGAAACCAATAATCTATTTTAATTCTAGAGAACTCAAAACCTAAAAAATGAATAACTATTTGTGGATCCTTCTACATCAGAACCTCCAAGTTATTACTCACATCTTGCTCAATATATTACTTCCAAAGTTCCTCTAACTACTAATTATACCTCAATATCCCAAACTTATAATACTAAAAAAAATAAAAAAATGTCAATACTCCAACATATTTTCTATCTCCTACACCTATTCTTCCTTTTGCACCTAAACCTATCTCAAAATTCTCAGGTGAGTATGATATTATCGAGAAATTTTATGTTACTCCCACTGAGATTTCCCTCTAATATCTTATTCAAAATTTTCATGTTTCTCATGGCATGCTTAAGGAAGCTTTAGAAAATACATTGGTGGCTTCTTCTGCTAAGTCGAGTGATGTGAATTATTTGTTAAAATATATGCATTTTTATACACCAAGTATTACATTTTATTGGCATGAGATTCCTTCTCCTGAAGTACAAAGTCAATTTGATCCATTAATGATAATTATTGATGTAAATAAAATTAGTATTAGACACTCTCATTGACAACACTCAATATTTGAAGTTTGGATCTATTAAGTTTAAAATTAACATCGGTACTAATTCTCTTGCTACTACATCTTTATTCATTTTTGGGCTTAATAACATTGGTTGAAAAGCTATTGGCATAATAATATTACCTTTGAGCCTTGGAATTTTTACCTTACCTACCCTAGTATACATTATGCTAGTTGCTTTACCATAAAATAATTTTTTAGGTAGACAATGGATCCATGCTATGGGTGTTTCCCTACCTACCTTGCATCAATCTCTTAAACTTTTTCATGATAATAAAGAATTACAATAAAGGCTAAACATGAGGCTCTTTACTATTGCCAATTGGTTGAAGGTAGTTGGTCTTCAACTTCTCCTACTTTTAAGAATTGCATTCCTTCATTAATTCCTAAAACTATAACACCATCAACAACTTCTTATTCCAATGATGGTCCTACAACTCCTAATACTAATGCATGTCCTAGTGATGATTGGGGTTCATTATATTTTACTCCAATTTTTTGAGAGTATAAAGTCAACCCAAATCACTTCGATATTCCAAAAATTTCATTAGCATCACCTATAGAATATGAAGCTCCATATACTTTAGATAATGATAGTAATAATGAGTTTTATTATACAATTCATATCAATTCTACCAATGAAACTAAACCTCCTTTTGAGGAGTTACAATTGTGTTATGGCTTTGGATTCAATATTCTATCTAAAAAAAGATATAAAGGTAATGAGTGTGGTTGAATGACACACAATATCAAGATCTTGTTAGAGCCAAATCAACATAACTCTAATATAGGCCTTGGATATCACCCTTCTACATCTAAATCATTACCTATGTTGAATGTGCACATGATCTCTTTGGATGATTCTTCTAAACCGCCTCTAGATGTCTTTTCTTCCAAAGAAGATCTAGTCTATTTTATTGGTATATATTTGAATTCACCTTCTTATCGTCATGATTGTAGATTCCCATATTACTTGAATCCTCAAGCATATTTTGGTGAATCTTTTATGACTTTAAATGATAAAATTGTTCTTTCTAACACTAATACTCAAATTCCTAATCCTTTGAACTGTATTAAAATTCTTAATGGAGATATTACTAAAGTTCCTATGGATCCTTCTAAAAAATAATTCAAATAGGCAAATGTCTTTATTTTGAAGAACAAAAATCACATTCTGATCTTTTACATTATTATCCAGATATTTTTTCTTCATCATATGGGGATATGCCTAGTATAGACCCATATATTGTGGTGCATAATATTGTGCTATATCCCTTTGCTAAGTTAGTAAAACCAAAAATTGAAAGATGCATCCTAAGGTTGTCTTAATGGTCAACACTAAGATAGGAAATATTTTTAAAAAAATATTTATATGTCCCATTCGTTGCAAGAATGATGGTGTTGTAATTGATGTCAACAAGATGTCTAATGACTAGGGTTGTCATTGATGTCAACTATGGGATGAAGATGTTGAGGATATTGAGAAAATTGTGAAAAGGGGAAAATTGGTTGTGCATGTGTAGTTGAGACCTTGAGGAATTGTTGTGAGTACATGGAGCTATTCTTTTATTGCAAAGTTTGAAGATGAGTTGGAATGAAGTAATGGACTGAAATGATGATTCTGGTACTTGGTTTCCAAGTGTGTTTGAGAGAATTTAATAAACAAAGTAAACTATGTTGTGCAATTATTCATAGTGTGCTCCAGTATTGTGCTTTGCGTTCTTTATGTGTTGATTCTATGCTTGTGCGGATTTTGTAGGTTATTCAAGGCCGACAAAGGTTTCTATTTTCAGAATTTGGGTGTTTGGATTGTTGTATAGTGCAAGACACTTTCACCAATGTGTGAACCAGTTGTTCAGTAATTTTTTTTGTTGTTGAGGAGAAATGTATTTTCTTCATGTTTCTCCGCTATTTGGATTTAGGTTGTACATATTTAGGAATTTGCTTATAACGCTTTTATCTCTTTGTGTTCAAGTTTTTACTTGATTTGGTATAGTACAATGTAAGTTTCATTTATCAGTATGTAAACAAGGGTTATCAATCATCCTAAGTTAAAGTAGTTATTGATGTGAAGCTTTGCTGAAGTGTTTGATAAATATTATATAGTTCATGGATTATTCTGGATTGATTTCTAGAGAATTATGTTGTTTGGAACTTTTAGCTTGATCTAAGGAAGCGTGTACTTAATTTTTATGGTGTTTTGCATGGGTATTGGCTGACCTTGTGTTTAACAATACATGTGAGGCTTGTGGAAGCATGTTGAAGTCTGTTGAGATCTATTTGGGTCTTAATTAAGGATTTATGTAGGTTTCCTTTTGTTCCTATCCACCATGAGAATGTTTGGGTGTCGACCTATTTCAAATTTGAATGTATAACGACTAGTGGTCGACATTGGAGATAGTTTTTAAAGTAGAGGTTGATATAAATATGTATGGTGTTGATGCAAGAGAAAAGAGTGAAAGAGTAAGAACCAAGATAAATGTGAGATTGTTTCGAGTGAGGTGTATGTGATGTGAATTTGAGTAGAGTAGTTTGAATTTCATGTTAGGGTTCCTGAAGGCAGTGAGCTATTAGGCATCTGATATCTTTCATGTGAGATTGAAAAAGTGTGCGAGAGATTTTGGTGGACTCTCTGTTGCATTGAGAAGTGTTTCTTTATAAACATTCTTCTTCTATCTTCTTGTATTCATTTTGTGGTAGTGAGCCCTGACTGTGAGCCTTTTTGGACAATTTGTCCTATGCTGGTAGTGAGCCCCTTTGTACCGGTTTCTCTATTACTTATATTGTGAGCTAATCCTCACCATGGTTTTTCACTCATTAGGTTTTCCACATAAATATGATGTTCTAATGTGTATGGTGTCGTGAGTTCATTTTCTATTATTTGCATTTTATGTTTAATCAATCTAATAGAATAAGGACTTAATGTATGCTTGTGGATCTAATTACTATTGAGGGTTTTGAAGGATTAATTTGCTCAACCGATTCACCTCATTTCAATTGTTTTGTTCATTTCAACAATTAGAATTAGAATGAGGTTCCTTGAAGAAGAGCTTAATCACTTGAGGTAGATCTAGAATGGTGAACAAGATTCCTTTGGAATATCCTAGATTTGATGGCTCTGATTATTTTTTCTAGAAGACAAATATGGAAAGATACTTGTCTTCTCAAGGATATGAGATTGAGAAGGCTTATTAGAATGCTTATACTCTAGCTCTGAATGGTCCATGTACAAGTGCAAAAATCAAGGTGCATGAGATCAATGCTAAGACAATATTTATTATTGTGAATATTCTTTCAAAACTTGACTTAGTTAAAGTTATGATTATGAAAATGTTTAAAGAAGTTTGGGATAAGTTAGAAAGAATTTATGAAGATCTAAAGGTCAAGCAAGAAAAGTTGTAGAACTTGAAGGCATATTTTGAAATGATGCATATGTCTAAGGATGAAACAATTAAAGGCTACATTCAGAGAATTGATGAATTAGTGAATGATATGAGAGGTCTTGGTGCAAAAATTAAAGAATATAAAGTGGTGAAGAAAATTATCAAATCTCATCTAGATTGTTACAGTGAAAAGGTATATGCTATTGAGAAAACAATTGATTTTGACAGATATTCCATAGATCAATTGATTGGTACTATAACTGCATTTGAAATGAGAAAAATGAAGAAAAGCACCAAAGTAGAGACTACTTTCAAGGCTAAGAAATTAGATAATGTTGAAGATTCAGGTGAAGAAGATCTTGAGTATCTATAAGCTAACCTTTGTGAGGAAAATGAAAAATAGAACCAGTAAGTATCAAGGTAAATTACCTTTCAAATGTTTTAGTTGTGGTGGTATAGGTCATTATGCTTCTAGATGTCTAAAGAGATCCTTAAACAATAAGAACAATGAAAATAAAGGAAAGATGATTAATAAAGCTTACTATGTGAAAGAAGATACTAGCATTTCTTATGATGAATTTGAGTATGGAGATTTTGATGATAATGAATGTCTTCTTTTGGCTATAAAAGAAGAATCTAGTTCTGCTAATCCTGAAAGTTGTGTGAAGGAAAGTGTTGGAAAAACAAGGATAGACAACTGAGAGGGGGGGTGAATCAGTTGTCACAGATTATTCAAACTTATTAAACCTTACTTTACTTATTCTCAAATATGATGAAAGAACATTAAGCATAAACAATCACCACATCAGAAACACAAAGAATGCCAATATTTTATACGTGGAAACCCTATTAAGGGAAAAACCATGGTGGATGTCAGTCCACAATATTATACATTGTTAAAAGTATAGAGATGAATAATGGGAATGCACATGCATCTAGGAACACTACCAGGAGCTCACTGCTCAAAGAAGACACACTATCTTACAGAGACATTCAGATTAAAACCATATGAAGGATTTGAATTGAGAAATTAGCTTCTACAAAATCCTGATTACAGTTCCGATTAAGCACAAAAACACTTCTTCATACTTCGCTGTAAGGTCCAAAAAACCACTTACGAATTATATCCTTTAATTTTCAAATAATTAATAGAATAAATTATTATTAAAATGGTGTGGAAAAAGAGAAAAATAACTTACTTTATTATCATCTCAAAAAGGAATTTCATCCATTAACGAGTCAAAAAGAATATCTTCACAAAGTCGTGCCACTACATAATCTATCCGTGAAGGCTTTCACAATGATACACAATACACATAAATTCAATTATTGTAATGCAAATAATGGAAACAACAAGATCATCAATGCATCCATGGAAGAGCCATAACACAAGAATTTCATGAGTGGAAAACCCTTGTAGGGGTGAAAAACCACGTGTAAAAGTGCCTCACTGGCAGAGCCTTACTGGCTACAACATCTCAATGGTTACAAGTTTCCTCACATGCAATGATCATACAGTCTCGTTGCCATGAACATTCATTACATGGATATCATGAATATAATCTCTAACAGGGAACATAAGGAAGTCCTTATCATATTACATGAGTCAACAAGCAACATTTTCAAGATTCACCCATGCATCATCCTTGCATATGAAAGTTACGGTACTACCAACACTATTATGAGTTTACTTCCAAGTATTTTCAAATAAGACCATTATACCTCTAATCTCCTCTCACATATCATACAAGTACACTAAAAACCAACCACATAAGTCTCATGAAAGTAAGCCTAAGCCTATTAGAAGATATGCATGCCTATACAATTATAACCAGAATGCTTACTTCTAAACTCATTGATTCAATGGTGGTTTCAAGAATAATATTGTAATAGAGTTAAGAAGGTATAGCTCATGTATGTATGAGAATACATATATAAGCCATTGAAAATATATGAGTATACATTCTTATAAGATCCAAATTTAACATACAAACAATATCAACAACTAAAAATAATATGTTAAACGTGAAATTCTTATTATGTGCATAGAATTGATAAAATTACAAGCCTTCTCTATGCATACATCCACTAAAATATGAACTCAAAATAGTCCTCTACTGAGAAATTTGGTACACAATGATAATAAAGAAAGGCATGGTTTAACATTTATTTATCTTTTAATAAAAAATCCAATTGCACAACATGCTCAGATTAATTGCAACCTACATTTAAATTTATATATGTTGATCAAGTGTTATAAAATAACTCAAATTTCATACTCAAATCTTAAGTTTTTTCTTCTTATATGAATCTCATATTTAGAATATTTTTCTTCAATGGAATATATTAAATGTTATTTTTAAGTTAAATATAGAAACTTGATTTGATTTATTTGCTTTCTTATCTATCTATTCTCTCGGAAAGTAGTTATAATTCTCAATTTGATATCTAATTTCATAGGAAAACAATTGATAGGAAAATAACTCCACATTCGGTTTATTACATTTCTCAAAGAATTCATTAAAGTCAAATATCTCAAGAAAAGGAAATATCTCAAGAAATCACACAAAATATCATAAGGTTCAAGTATTTATCAATTCAACACTATTTCAAACAAAAGAAAAATACATTATACATCAATGGATAACACAATTACTAGCATAAGTGTACATTTTACCACATTCCAAATATCTATTATTCCATTTCTAGTTAAGCTAATTGGATCTAAGTAATGGACTGCATAAATTGAAAGAATTATACTTAGATGGTAGTATATTCATTTAAAATGAAAAAATTGGATTCGTCATGAAAGTGCGAAAGTGTACAAGTGAATATATATATAATTTTGTTTGTATGTATCAATAAATTCTATTGCATAGTTTCCATAGAATCAAAGAAAAAAAATTGCTACAAAATATATGATCTTTTTAAACGGAAAATTTAAAATAACTTATAATCAGATTTCAGTATCTATATTTTGTAAGTTATACTTGATTTCATATATATCACAAATGCAATCATTCTATACATGGTTTCTATATATATATTTTTACATCTACATTCTATGCTTGTATTAATGGATATACAAAAGATTATATCTACAACTGAAGCACTTCATTAAAAGTAAAACAGTTATAGGCATGCATTCCACTACCTTATTGACAAATTATTAAAAGGCACTTACAACCTAATTGATAAATACTGACATCATACTATATATAAAAATGTATACACAAGAGTACATATATATATCCATAAATGAGTAAATTATTACATACATACATATATATATATATATATATATATATATATATATATATATATATATATGTATACATCCATAAATTTTTATATTGCATACAACAGAATTAATAATAAAAAAGCTCAGATTGAAGAATTCATATTTGTATATATATACTTATATATTTATTTCTATACAATTCAGGAAATGAAATCGAAATTACTTTTAAAAAAATAGGCTTCTTACATAAAATGAATGATGAAAAATCCTTACAAGGATGGGCCTCACATAACCAACAGCCCCATGGGAGGGGTGTTGCCTCCACAACGCAGCCTCTCCCCCACTGGGGGGGTGCGGCTATAAGGCCACCCTCCCATTCCATTTTCACATAAACTTAAATAGTCCCCAATAACAAGGGGTTGCCAGATAGCGCCAATCTCAAGATACAAACAGATAATATTTACATAAACAAAAGAATGTAAAAATAATATTAATAATATATATTATATATATATATATATATATACACAGTTTGGTGTAAAGTATATATATAAATATATATCAATTTCATAGTCTGGATTACAATTCCATTTTCGAATTTATAGTAGCTGAATTAGCACATATATATGATATTGTATATATTTGTAAATATATAGATATATGTAATTTTTATTTAAGAGAGAAAGTAAAAAGAATAGATTGAGCAGCTATGCCAATGAATTTCAGACAACCAATACCCAAATACAGTGAAGATTCAATCTTTTCACCACACAGACAAATTTTCTCACAATTTGTAATTGAAATATAGTGGAAGGTATTTTAAAACCTAGAATTCGCTCTGAGATTGAAGATCCTCTTCTTGCTTCCTCTTTTCTGTTTTGGATCCTCTAGAAATTTCTTTTCTAAAAGATTTTCCCCATCTTCTTCCCATTTTTATGTATTCTTCCCCCTCTTATCTTGCCACCATTGCCACCCATTCTTTTTCAGTTATTGTTCTTGCAAAGCAAAATTAATTCCAAGAGGGTAAAAACACAAAGTTGTGTCACACTTTATAAAGGAAACGACCAATGCTGATCCAACTTTTAAACTTGAATCACTAAAACGTAGCATATATGTTTTGAATTTTTAAATGATGTAAACTAGTAAAATATGTATTTTTTAGTATATTTTATGTTTGTATTTTTTATAAGAAATTAAAAAATTATTTTAAACTAGTTTTTCATAAATTAACACTATAATTTAGTTGCTTATAAAATGTTGAAAAATGAAGTTGCACGAGACGTCAAAATTTTTATAGTAAATTTTATTTTTTTTCTTTCAAATTTTTTGTGTGTATTTATAACTTGAAACTTTAGTGCATGGATATTTTTTTTTTCCAATTTTGATAAATATATATTTGTATATAAGTATTAAAATGTGCGTGAATAAAAAACAACTGTTTCCATCGAATGTCAACATTCATATTAAATATTTATCTAAAATGGAAAAAAAATTATACCATCTTGAAATAGATTCTTTTATCTAGCGCATCATATTTTTTTCAATTTTTTTTAATAAGTTTTAGTATTTTTCCTTGGCATGGTAATCAACCTAATATTTTTTGCTGATAACCTAATTTTAGTATAGATAAAAATAATAATAATAATAATAATTAAACTATTAAAATAAATATATTTTTGAAAACTACACTTATAGATCTACAAAAGGGTATTTTTACATTTAAAAAAAAATGTTATTTACATGAGGAGGAGTTATTAAAACTTCAAGTTTTTTAAATAATTTTTTTTTTTGGTAAATTGGACTCAAAGTGGTGCCCCATACATTTTTAGCCAGCAATTTTAGTTGAATAAATTTTGGAAGTATCTAACTTAGCTAGAATGAATCTTACTAGGTCATATGTTTGACCAAAATTGATTTTTAGTTAGAAATACTTAAATTCAGTTGTGCTGATATGTTGGCTGAAAGTTTGACACAGCTTTGTGCTTTTACCCAAGAAACCATATTTCGCTTTTTCCCATTTCCGTTATTCTCTTCTCTTTTTAAAGATTTTCTTTTTTTAGTTTCCCCCAAAACCTAACCTTGAAAATAATAATGATAAATAATAATCACATTTTTTTTCCATGGACGGTATTTATCCTTAATAATAAGTAAATTCTATTCTAATTTAGTTGGAAACTAAATCCTTAACCTCAGTAAATAGTTAGGAAATACCATTTTTTGATTGTATTTTAAATATTAATTTCAAATAAATAAAAGGGAATTATCAACAAATAAAATAATTATTCTAAATATCAAAAATATTATCATTTATTTACAAAGTAAAATCCAAAAATTAAATTATAATAAATTCTTTTTGCTTCATTGCACTTTTTATTTCTCCACTAATTAATTTAATTGAACATTCAAAAGTACAAACAATATATTCATTCAACTAAATTAAATACTAAATGCATCAAAATAGTATTATTGAATTATAAATTACTTAATGAAAATAGGGGTTGTGACATTCACTTAGAATTATTCACTCTTCTCTGCAATTGAATGATCTGATCTTCATTCGCACATAGCACTCAAACACTTTGCATTACACACAATTCTCACACTTAAAAATGAAGAAACAATCGCTCTTATATATCTGCTACATGGAATTACATCAACAACTTTTTCGGACAAAAATAAAAGAATAAATGAATACAAATTGTGTGCCCAATTCATGAACAAATCTCAGTGCGCACCAACCGAAGTCGGTCACAACATAATGAAGACCTAATATAACATCCTTGAACATTCTAAACATTCAAAATTTAATCCACGAGGATCCACAACATGCTATAACCACCATGTCAGTCAAAAACATGAAAACTCGAACATGCAAAGGAAAAATCTCCGATCACGATCACACCGATCAACGCAGACATGCAAAAAAGATAGAACATGATCTAGAAACATCAAAAAACATCACGTGAGCATACACAACAACTCAAATTACCATAATTACATTCTCTTCTTCCAAAAACACCAGCTACAATAACCAAATAACTGCAAGAACACAAAAAATCACAACTTGTTCCAATATTGATGCGTAGCTCTGAAACTTCCAGAGGATAAAATAGATAGGCTCAACAACAAACCCTTTAAAGTGCAACTTCTTAATACCAACTTATTGAAATTTTCACAACACTGAACTTCACAACTTCACAGACAACCTCCAACATATTTATTATAATTTTCTCAATATCCTCGACATATACAACCTTCAAGATATCAATGCTAATAGTGTTGACATCAATGACAACCACATATCAGCAACACAACCACAACATCCAACAATATCCCCCTTTGGCATTGATGGAAACACATGATGTGAAAAATACCATCAACACAACTAGCTCTTCTCCAACAGTTTCCCCCTTAGATATTGCACTATTCTTCTCCCCTTTTTCTTTTTAGCTCTTCCAATATTACTCTTCTCCTTAAAGTTTTTCACATTACTCTTCTCCCCCTTTGACATCAATGGAAAAGGTACATATGCTATGAACCACATATCTAAATCGTCTGACTACTCCCCCTGAGTAGCAACCACCATAACATCAATATGAAACAAGATATGACTGTAAATGCATGGTCTAATGCAAAGACTTGCATCTTAGTTTTGATTAGGAGGTAAAATCACCCCCAACTTCCCTCTAAGATACTCAAAAGTATCCTTAGGCAAAAACTTAGTAAAGATGTTTGCAATTTTTTCCTTAGTAGGCACATACTCCAGTCTGACTTCTTTATCACTCACTTTGTCTCTCAAAAAGTGATATTTGATAAATATATGCTTTGTCTTTGACTGCAGCACCGAATTCTTGGAAATGTTTATGGCACTTGAATTATCACAAAATATAGCAATAGGCTCATCATACTCAATTCTAATATCTCGCAACATCTGCTTCATCCATATTACTTCAGTACAATTGTTTGCAGCAACAATATATTATGTCTCAGCAATAGCTAAGGAAATGAAATTATGCTTTTTACTTAACCAAGACACCAACTTCTTCCCTAAGAAGAAGGCACCACCACTAGTACTTTTCTTGTCATCCACATCTCCTACCCAATTTGCATCAGTGAAGGAACTCAAAGTAAGATCATCATCTTTAGGATACCATAGGCCAAAATCAGTTGTCCCTTTCAAGTATTTGAAAATTCTCTTTAGAGCAGTCACATGGATTCCTTCAGATTAGCTTGATATCTAGCAACTATACATACAATGTTCATGATGTTTGTTCTGGTCTAAGTCAAATAAAGTAATCCACGGATCATTAACGTGTATCTTGTTTGATTTTCCTTGGGAGAATCATCATTTTGTGTTAACTTGCATCCGGTTACCATGGGTGTACCAATAGGCTTTGAGTCTTCCATGCCAAAAAAATTTTAGTAACTCTCTTACATATTTGGACTGAGATATAAAGATTTCATCATCTAACTAAGTAATTTTCAATCCCAAAAATAATTTCAGCTCTCCAATCATTGAAATCTCAAACTCACTTTTCATTTCATCAGCAAAGTTCATACATAAATCATCATTACCTTAAAAAATGATGTCACCAACAAAGACTTCAATAATCAACTCTTTATCCTGATCCATCTTAAAATATAGATTACTGTCAGCAGTACCTTTATTGAATCCAAGCTTCAACAAGTATTTATCTAGTCTAACATACCAGGCTCTAGGGGCTTGCTTGAGTCCTTACAATGCTTTCTTCAATCAACAAACCATATCTCCCTTATCAGTCAATTGAAATCCATCAAGTTGCTCAACATTTACTTCTTTTTCTATCTCACCATTTAGAAATGTTGACTTTACATCCATTTGATAGAATTTGTAGTTCTTAAAAGCAAAATAAGCAAGAAACAATTTTACAGCTTCAATTTTAGAAGCAGGGGCAAAGGTTTCTTCAAAATCAATACCTTCCATCTATGAGTACCCTTTACATACCAGTCTTGTTTTATTCCTGACCACTTCACCTTGTTCATTCATCTTATTTTGAAAGACCCATTTGGTTCCAATCAAATTTTTATCCTGAGGTATGGGAACAAGAATCCATGCATCATTTTTCTCTATCTGCATCAGTTCTTCCTTCATTGATTCTATCCAATATTCATCTTTACATGCTTCATGACATTGTTGGGCACAATCCTGGAAATTAGATAATACTCTTCTGCAATTCTTCTTCTAGTCTACACACCTTTGTTCTTATCTCCTATAATCTGATTTTCAAAATGATTTAGCTTTACATACCTCAGAACTTTGGGATTCTCTCGAACTTCTGGTTCTTCTATTCTTTCTTTTGTACTTCCACTAGCTTCTCCTTCTAGACTCTCTTGATTCATTGAAACAATTTGAACTTTACTATTTGTCTGAGCATTCTTTCCTTTATCAATTTAATCATGTTGGTCATCTGAATAATATCCATAGTATCTAGATGATCTAGCAGTGTGTTCGTTAGCTCTGACATTTGCACTTTTAACCATTTTCCTCAATCTTCCATTATAGCACCGGTAGGCCTTGCTTTTAGTAGAGTAACCTAGAAAGATTCCTTCATCACTCCTAGCATCAAACTTTCCTATATCTTCATCTCTCTTGATATAACATCTACTTCCAAAGATTTTGAAATATTTAACAGTAGGCTTATAACCAAACAACAACTCAAAAGGAGTCTTACTATAATTACCACTGACATTTACCCAATTAATAGTATATACAACAGTGCTTACAACTTCTCTGCAATAGATATGAGGCACATTACCTTCCAACATCATAGTTCTAGCAGCATCTAGAATTATTTTGTTCTTTCTCTCAACAACTTTGTTCTGTTGAGGAGTCTGGGGAGTAGATAACTGACTTTTGATTCCATGTTCTTCACAAAAGAATTGAACTCCCAGGAAGTTAACTCACCACCTTTGTCTGACCTTAAGCATTTAATATTCAAGCCTATCTTATTTTCATTCATAGCTTTGAAACTTTTGAACTTTTCTAATGCTTCACATTTTTCTCTCAAGAAAGCAACCCATATCATCCTAGAAAAATCATCAATAAGCAACATAAAGTACCTTTCTCCTCGTAGAATTCTGATTTTGGAGGGACCACATAGATCAGTATGCACTAGCTTTGGTACTTCATTAGAATGATTTTGTTTGCTTCAAAAAGAAACTATAGTCCGCTTTCCCATCTAACATTCCTTGCATATGGTGTAAGTAGGCTTCACTAGCTTAGGAAGATATCTAATTGCTTGAGTGGAGCTTATTTTGACAATGTTATCAAAATTCACGTGACACAACCTCCTATGCCATAACCAACTTACATCAAATTGAGCAATTAAACAACTTTCACTGGCAACACTCATTTGAATTTTTTTACCTCTTGTCTTTGTACCTGAAGCAATTACATTTCTAGAACTTCCCAGTATCTTTCATTTTCCATCTTTGAACTAAATATTGTATCCCTTGTCGACCATCTGTCCAACACTCAATAGATTATGCTTCAATCCTTCTACATAAAGGACATCATTAGTATTATATTTACCACCAAGAGAAATAGTGCCTCTGTGACAAATCACACCAGCATTGTTGTCTCCAAATCTTACAACACCACCATCATATTTCTCCAAGCTTACAAACTTGATTTTATCACTAGTCATATGATGTGATCATCCGCTATCAATCACCCACTCATCCTTTTCTTCAATTCTAGTTGCAAGAGCTTTCTCAATATTCTTATTACTAGCAGATTCAGTGGACACAGGCTCATTTTCCTTGATAGCAATGAATACCCATCCATCTTCATTTCCATTTTCTTTATCAAATTCATCATCAATAACACCTTCTTCAACATAATAACATTTCTTTTGAAATCTAGGCTTGTCTAGTTTGAACCTCGAAACTCTTTGAGGACATCTTGATGCAAAATGACCTATCTTATTGCAAGAGAAACATTTAATAGGAAACTTTACTTTATACTTACCTTGTCCTCTGGCTTATCTTTTCAGAATCAATGCTTCCAGCTCTTCTAACTCTCTTTCTTCATCTTCAATCTATTTCATCTCATCTTCATACTTGAATGTCTTTCAAGAACTTTCTCTCAGATCATATCTTTGTTGGTTTCTTCCAGATATAGAAGCTTTAAATGCAGATTTTGTCTTAGGGGTAGAATCACCAAATTCACTTAATTCAAAGGCAACACGCTTACCAATCAACATATCTCTTGTCACATTTGTTACTTTCCTAAGCTCTTCAATAGCATGAGCTTTCATTTTATAAGAAGTAGGCAATGATTTGAGCACTTTAGCTATAATCTCTTCTTCATCTAAGATTCCATCGGCACATCTAATACCCATCACTAGTTCATTTACTTTTTGCATGAAAGAGATAAAGTTTTCATCTTTGCCCATTTTCAAGTTTCCCCACTAGCCTTTTAGACTTTGTAGCTTAGCAACTTTCACTTGTGCATATCATTTGTACAATGTTTCCAGCTTCTTCCAAATCTCATGTGCTATTTTTAGATCCATCACATTTGTCATCTCTAAATCTGTTAGAGCACTCAACAATGCTTCTATAGCCCTGATATTGGTTTCAACTTATTTGATCTCATCAGGAATAGAGGGATTATTCTGGGGAATAACATATCTATTCTTTGTAATCTTCCAGAAGGGTTCACTAATGCACTTCAAATGACACTCCATTCTAGCCTTCCAAAGAGAGTAGTTTGTTCCATCGAATCTAGGACTATCCTTCTTGTATGATGCCATCTCAGATCACCTCAAGCTATTAAAATTCTTCAGAGGAACCTGCTCTGATACCAATTTTTTGGAGAAACAAGGATAGACAACTAAGAGGGGGGGTGAATCAATTGTCATAGATTATTCAAACTTATTAAACCTTACTTTACTTATTCTCAAATCTGATGAAATAACATTTAGCATAAACAATCACCACATCAGAAACACAAAGAGCACCAAGATTTTATACGTGGAAACCATGTTAGGGGAAAAACCATGGTGGATGTCAATCCACAATATTATACCTTGTTAAAAGTATATAGATGAATAATGGGAATGCACATGCATTCAGGAACACTACGTATAGCTCACTACTCAAATAAGACACACTGTCTTATAGAGACATTCAGAATAAAACCATCTAAAGGATTTGAACTGAGAAATTAGCTTCTACAAAAGCCTGATTATAGTTCTGGTTAAACATAGAAACACTTCTTCATACTTTGCTCAGATTTCTTCACACTCTACTCTATAATTGAATGATCTGATCTCTATTCGCACATTGCACTCACACACTTCAAATTATACACACTTCTTACACTTCAAAATGAAGAAAAAATCACTGTTATATATCCGCTACATGGAATTACATCAACAACTTTGTCGACCAAAAATAAAAGGATAAATAAATACAAACTATCGGCCCAATTCATGGATAAATCTTAGTGTGCACCAACCCAATTCGGTCACAACATAATGAAGACCTAAAACAATATCCTCAAACATGCCAAACATTCAAAAGTTAATCCACAAGGATCCACAACATGCTACAACCACCATGTCGGCCAAAAACATGAAAACCCGAACATGCAAAGGAAAAATCTCTGATCACGAGCACAACGATCAACATGGATGTGCAAGATAGAGAACGATCTAAAAACATCAACAAACATTGGAGGAGCATACACAACAACTCAAATTACCAGAATTACATTCTCTTCTTCCAGAAACACTAGCTATATTAATAGAATAATTGTAGGAACACAAAAACTCACAACTTCCTCCAATATTGATGTGTACCTCTGAAACTTCAGAAGGATAAACTAGATAGGCTTAGGAACAAACCCTTTAAAGTGCAACTTATTAATACAAACTTACTGAAATTTTCACCATACTGAACTTCATAGCTTCATAGACAACCTCCAACATATTTATTATAATTTTCTCAATATCCTCGACATATACAACCTTCAATATATAAATGCTAATAGTGTTGACATTAATGACAACCATATATTAGCAACATAACCACAACATCCAACATGAAGAATATATCTCTTAATGCAGTTTTTGTGTTGTCATTGATGTCACCATGATATATGAGTTGCAATTGCAAGTTCAAAGTCAGTGTTGATCCGGTATGCAGAAATGTCTTCCAGTATTTTGGTCCGCAATTCCCCTCCGGTGATCATCGTTGCTCTTAGTTTTGGGAAATAGTTTTTGGTTGTTGGAAGCATGCAATTTTAGAACCTCATGTGTACAAGTGCTCATATACAATGTTGGCATCGTTCTGTTGATTGCATTTGGTAATTAGGTATATGTCTAGCTAACCTAATAAATAGTTGAAGTTGTAATAGATTAAATTTTGTGTTGAGGATGTATGTGCAATACAAGCCGACATGATATAGCGTGTTACACACTTGAATTATTTTTGAGAAGATTTTGTATATGCCTGAAGTTGACCTAATTGATGCTTGCAGATAAGTAAGATATATATACAAGATAGTTTAGATATTTAAAGAGTGAGTGAAGTGTGTGGAATGAATGTGAATGTGAAAGGAGTGAATATTGGTTTGTTGGAAAGAGAAATTACTGTGCATCAAAGGAACTGAATCTACACTTGTGAGGTGTACATCTTCATCAGTTCATATTTTGGTTGTAAGCCATCTTGTTATTGTATATTTTGTAGGCAGTGTGCCTCTCTTTTGGATAGTGAGTCTTGGCAATGAGCCACCCTTTGTAATATATTATAATTGGTTATACTATAATGTGAGTTAACCCTCACCGTAGTTTTTCCCATTCTAGGTTTTCCACGTAAAAATCCTAGTGTTCATGTGTTATGTGTTTTCATGTTTTGTCGATGCTTCTGCTTATCTTATGTTTTATCTGCATTGGAATAATTGGATGGTATTTGTTCAATAAGTTTAAGAAGATACCAACTCACCCCCCCTCTCAGTATCTTGGGTGTTCAACAAAAATTATTTTGGAGATGAAAGAAAATGTTGAAGGTACTTTGGTATCTTCTTTTCATGTCAAAGAAGATAAGAACTACTGTGTTGTTAATAGTGGTTGTTCTAATCATATGATTAGAGGCAAAAGTTTAAGTTTTTTAAACTTGAAAAATATGATGGAGGATTAGTTAAATTTGGAGATGATTTAGGAGCTAAGATTTATGGAATAGGGTCAATCAGTTTTGATGGCAAGCATAATACTGAAATTTTTTACTATATTAAGGGCCTGAGACATAATCTCTTAAGTGTTGGACAAATGTGTAGAAAAGGATATAGTCTTGTGTTTAAGGATGAAGCTTGTGAGATCCAAAAAGGGTCTGGAATTGTGATTACTGCATGTAAGAGAAAAAATGGAAATATTTATCAGCTTAAGGGTGCTAATGGTTATTGCTCTATGTCACAGATCAATGATAGTTGGTTATTGCACTGAAGGATGTGTCACATGAATTTTGATAATCTGACAAGAATTATTTTGGTTCATGTTGTGAGAGATTTACCTAAGATCATAAAACCTATCAATTTTGCTTGTGAGAGTTGTCAATTTGGAAAAGAAACAAGGAGTGGCTTTAAGGGAAAGGAACAATCTATTATCGGACTGTTGGAATTGGTGCATACAGATATTTGTGGTCCTAAAAGGGTGATAATTCTACAAGGTGAAAGGTAATTTATGCTTTTCGTTGATGATTACTCTAGAATGACATGGGTTACTTTTCTTAGAGAGAAATTTTATGCATTAGATAAATTCAAGGAATTTAAAGCTATGGTTGAGAATGAAATGGATTTGAAAATAAAGTGTTGAAGGTCTAACAGAGGTGGTGAATTCATCTCCAATGAGTTTAACATGTTTTATGAAGTTCATGGAATAAAGAGGCATTTATCCGCCCCTAGATTTCCTCAAAAAAATGAAGTTGTTGAAAGGAAAAACAAAACTATTCAAGAGGCTACAAGGACTATCATGAAAGAGGAAAATCTACCAGAATTCTACTAGATAGAAGCTATTCATACTATTTTTTACATACTCAACAAAGTTCAAGATAAAGCTAACAACACAAATACTCCTTATGAGCTATGTTATGGAAAGATTCCTATAGTGAATTACTTTAGAGTGTTTGGAAGCAAATGTTAAATCGAAAGAGATGAAGAAAACTTAGGAAAGTTTGATGCAAGGTCTGGTGAAGGTATCTTCCTTGGATATTCTAATAAAATAAAGCTTACATATGTCATAACAAAAGGTTGAGAAAGATAGTTGAAAGTGCAAATGTTAAAGTCGATGAAAACTTATAGAATGTTATTGCATTAGATGGATATGTGTCAGATGAAACTGACTACAAAGAATTAGAAGGAATAACTGATGAACAACATGAAGAGGAAGAAGCTTTGAAGAAGACCCCTAAAACCCCCAAGTATGTGCAAAATAATCATTCTAAAGATTGGATTATTGGAGACAAGAGGAAAGGTGTATTGACAAGAAGTAAAGCTACTGAAGTTGAGGTAAATTTTTGCTTACTTTCTAAACTTGGACCTGAATCAATAAGTGAAGCATGTAAGGATGAACATTGGTTGAAGGAAATGGAAGAAGAACTTATGAAAATAGAGAAGAATCAAACTTGGTAATTGGTCCCTAGACCGAAAAACAAGAAAATAATTGGAACTAAATGGGTATTCAGGAACAAGATGAATGAGAATGGAGAAATTGTTAGGAACAAAGGAAGACTTGTGTGTAAGGGTTACTCACAAGTAAAAGGTATAGATTTTGAGGAGAATTTTTCTCCTATGGCTAGGATGGAAGCTATCATAATGCTTTTATTATTTGCAGCACATAAATATTTTAAGGTCTATCAAATGGATGTGAAGTCTTCATTTTTGAATGGTGATTTGGAAGAAGAGGTCTATATGGAACAATCGAGAGGCTTTCAATTATCAGATCAATCGAACATATATGTAAATTGAAGAGGGAACTATATGGTTTGAAGAAAGCTCCTAGAGCTTGGTATGCAATATTGTAAAGGTATGTGATACAACAAGGTTTCATTAAGGGCTCTGCAGATAGTAATATTTAGTTTAAAATTAAGGAAGAGAAAATATTGATAGTGGTTGTATATGTGGGCTATATTATCTTCAGTGGAAATGAGGCTATGTGCAAGAAATTTTCTAAAGAAATGAAAAAAGAATTTGAGATGTCAATGTTTGGGGAGATGATTTTTTTCCTTGGGCTACAAATCAATCAAACAGATAAATCGAATTTTTATTTCATAGTATAAGTATGTCAAATAAATGTTGAAGAAGTTTGGAATGGATGACTCCAAACTGGTATGTACTCCTATGGTGACTGGTTATAAATTAATCAAAGATGATTATTCACCTAAGGCTGATCAAACTAAGTATAGATCTATGATTGGAAGACTACTATATTTAACTACTACTAGACTAGATATCATACATATAGTTTGTCTTGTTGCTAGATTTCAAGAGGATCCTAAAGAAACACATGTTGTAACAGTGATAATATTCAAATATTTAAGAGGTACAATGGATTATGGTCTGTGGTATCCTAAGGATATTGATTTCACTTTGAATTCTTATATAGATGCAAATTGGGATAATTGTGTTGATGATAGGAAAAGTACAAGTGGTGGTGCATTCTTTCTTGGATGTGGATTGGTGTCATGGCTAAGTAAGAAATATGATTCAAATTCTTTATCCACTTCAGAGGTTGAGTATATTGCAATAGCATCATGCTATACACAAGTATTAAGGATAAGACAATCATTGAAGGATATTAGAATTGTATTTTATGAACCAATATATATCTTCTATGATAATGTAAGTGCAATAAAGATTTCAAAGAATCTAGTGATGCATTCAAGGACAAAGCATATATCTATTAGATATCACTTTTTGAGAGAGAATTTTATGGAGAATGAAGTGAAGCTTGAGTATGTTCCTACAAAGGATCAAATATATAACATATTTACTAAGGATCTTCCTAAGGATACTTTTGAGTATCTTTGGGGGTTATTGCCCCTCCTCTCTTGGGGGTTATTTCCCCTCCTCTCTTGAACTAGATGCATATAAAGGTGAATCAATCCAGTGGATCTATGGATCTATCTCTTTTCTAGACTGATGTTGGTGGCTACCTCTCAGGGGGAGTAGGTAGTGTCATGTATTATCATTATGTTACTAACTTATTTGGGTGTATTACTAATGTAAAAGAATCCAGGGCAAAGAGAAATCTTGCATCAACAAAAATAAAATCTAAGTTACTTCTTTTCCCAATAAGGGTTGAATCAGTTTGAATTTACTAAGCGTGGTGGTCTACAAGCATTTGGGTCTTAGGAGCAAATGACATGAAGAAGGAATGAATTTTGGCATGATATGGAGGCTTCGTTCGGACCCTGTTTCATGTCCCATCGACATACTGATGGTGAGACAACAACAATTAACGGTCGCAAGGAATTCTAATCGGTTTGGAGGTGCATATATCGATGGGATAACACTCGATGTCCCTTCAACATTATGATGAGTTGTTGACATAACGACAAGTTACATTAATGAGACTCTGGGTTATCGGTGGGAGTCATTTACAAGTCCCTTCGACTGGGCGGTAAGGTATATTGTGGTGATGATGAGAATTTAGGATGATTGGGTTACAATTCCCCTCAATATTCAAATATTGGGGAGGTAGACATGTTTCATTAGGAGGTCAAGATGAGTCCATTCAACATCTCTTAAGGAGCTTCATTGATGGAACCTTGCCATATCAAAGTGGGAGGATTTGAAGTCCCCTCCACATTGTGATGGTGGGTGGATGTATAGAAATGAGAGTAGACTAATGGCGATGAACATATGAGTAAGTTAGCGACATGTGGCTAGAAGTTATTCATTGATTTCACATCATTGTTGTGAATCAATGTGATCATTGGCCAGATGATTTCAAACTTGAAAAAAATGGATGGAAGATGATTACCTAGCATGAACGAACATAAATGAAGTGATAGATAATGAGGTAGCTTCCAGAAGATCTCAATATTATTGGACGATGAGGTGGTACTAAAACAACATGAGGGAAGAGAATGATTATAAGAAAAGCTAAGCTAGTGAACAAAGGAAGAGACCTATAGATACATATAGAGAGATAGAGGGTGGCCAAATAGGGTGTGTTCTAAGATTGTAGAGAATAATTTGAAGGATCTGATCCGCATGTTTTACTTATGCTTTTGTAATCAGAAAATCCCATGTAATAAGGCTAAATGTTGTAATTTCTATTTCATTTCAGAGATAATAAAACAACCCATTTTATTCTTGCATTTTTTTGTGCAAACCTATGTGTCATGGTGAATTTTCATTTGTAAGGAGAGTACCCTTCATCAAGTGGTGTCAGAGTGGGTGGTCTTGAGTCTATAAATAGAGCGCCAACCGCGAGGTATTTTGCAATAGGACCTGTGAGTGTGGGTTGAGATCAAAATGCCTCCAAGACGTGCCCAACATGGTATAGGTAGGGGTAGAGGTGGAGGAGGAAGGGAGACTCCTACATATGAAATGAGAGCCCTTAGAAGGAAATTGGAAACCTTGCAGGAAGAGGTTCGTAGGAGAGAAGTGCATCGGGAAAGAGATGATAATGAAGATGAAACTGAAGAGGAAATGGAGGAGGAAGAATAAGATAAAGTGGATCCTGGAGAAATGAGATTGCTAAGAGAGATATCCATCCTTGGAAAGAAACCCAAAAAGGAGGTTTCAACTTTAAGTGGAAGTCTGAATCTTGAAGATTTGATAGATCAGATCAACGAAATAGAGGAATTTTTTGAGTTTGAAGAGATTGAAGACCCTCACAAGTGAGGTTTGCAAAGACAAAATGAAAAGGTCATGCAATTATATGGTGGAAAGAGATCCAACTTGAAAGAGGAAGAAAAGGGAAGGATAAAATTTCTAGATGGTTAAAAATGGTGGAAAAACTAAAGAAGCAATTTATTCTACTTGATTATGAGTTGGAGCTTCTCAAGAAGATGCAGAGCTTGAGACAAGGAACAAGGATAGTGAAAGAATACATAGAATAATTTCACAAGGTCCTAATTCAGACATGACATTGTGAAGCGAATGAGGAGAAAGTTGCTCATTATATCAAGGGGATGAAGCATAGCCTACAAGAAGAATTGCATTGGTAATAATGACCACCATTGAGGATGCTTATCAGTTTTTCTTAAAAGTTGAAGAATGACTAAACAAAATATTTGAAAACAAACACAGAGGTGGAGGCCGTGGCGGAAGGACTAGTAGATGGCCATATGGAGGCTGAAGTGGAGATCAAAGGAAGGGTGAAGGATCCAGTACTAGTAAAGATAAGAAAAGACATGACTCATATCAACATCATGATCAGAATAGTGGAGATCGAAGAGGCAGAGGAAGATCTAGACGAGGACTAGGAAGAGGAGGCTTTCACAGAGCATGTTTTCAATGTGAAGGACATAGGGCTTATGAGTTCCCTCAACATCAAGGGAAGAAATAAAAAGACCTATAGGTAATGCGTGAATTTCCCATTTAGATGAAGATGCTTAGTCTTCACATTCTGAAGACACCAAAAGGGGTGAGTCCCTTGTTGTTAGAAGAACCTTGCTGAATGAAGAGAAGGAACCAGACCAAAGAAAGAACCTATTTCGCACTCGATGTAAGTGTGAAGGAAAAGTTTGTAACATTTTCATTGATAGAGGTAGCACTAATAATCTTGTGTTAGATGAAATGGTCACTAAGTTACAGTTAGAAATGAGAAGGCATCCGAATCCATACCAAATCACATGGATGCACAAGGACCAAAGGGCTTTGGTCAATGAGCAATGTCTGATAAAGTTTAAGATTTGTAACTATAAGGATGAGGTTTTGTGTGATATAATACATATGGATGTTTGCCACATGTTTTTAGGAAAACCTTGGCAGTTTGATTGTTGAGAGGTGCATGATGGACATGATAACACCTATTCTTTGACCAATGGTGGCATTCACCATAAGTTAAATTCATTGAAGGATGTAGGAGAAAAGGTATGCAATAATTCTGGAATTTTTTTGGTTGATGGAAGAAAATTCCTAGAAGGTACGAGACATGAGCATATGTTTTTTGCATTAATACAGGTAGAGCTTGAAAAGAAGACAATAATGATGTACCTGTAGAAGTTTCAAATTTTTTGAATGATTTTCAGGGTATTGTTTTTGATAACGTAATTGAAGGTTTGGCTCCAATAAGGAAGATTAGTCACCAGACAGATTTGATTCCTAGAGCTAGTTTTTTGAATAAGGTAGCTCATCGCATGACTCTAGCAAAGAGCGAAGAATTGAATAGACAAGTGAAAGAGCTATTGCAAAAAGGATTGATCAAGGAGAGTTTGAGTCCATGTGTAGTATCTGCAGTATTAACACCTAAGAAGGATGGGGAATGGTGGATGTGTACAGATTCCACATCCATCAACAAGATCACTATCAAGTTTAGGTTTCTCTTGCCAAGGATGGATGACATCATGGATTGTTTGAGTGGAACTGAGTACTTCACGAAGATAGATCTGAAGAGTAGTTACCACCAGATCTAAATTAGAGAAGGAGATGAATGGAAGACAACCTTCAAAACTAAAGAAGGTTTTTATGAGTTGTTAGTCATTCCTTTTTGGCTAACCAATGCATGAAGCACATTCATGTGACTCATGAACGAGGTATTGAAGGAATTTTTGGGTAAATTTTTTATTGTTTATTTCAATGACATTTTGATTTTAGTAAGACATTGGATGAGCATCTGATGCACATCAAAAAAAAAAATCAGAAGTTGAGGGATGAAAAGTTGTTAATCAACTTGAAGAAGTGTAATTTTTTGAAACACGAGTTGATATACCTAGGATTTGTGATCTTAGAAGAGGGTCTTAAGATGGATCCAAAGAAGGTGGGAGCTATTGTTGAATGTCCTACACCAAGGAGTGCTATAGAAGTAAAATATTTTCATGGTCTAGCAAGTTTTTATAGGAAGTTTATCAAAGGTTTCAGTAGTATTTGTGCACCCCTGATGGAAACAATGAGAGGGGATAGAAAAGAGTTTAAGCGAAGTACATGAGCAACAAAGAGTTTTGATTCAATGAAGAAGAAAGTTACAAATAAACCTATTTTGGCACTTCTAGATTTCAACAAATTATTTTAGGTAGATTGTGATGCCAGTGGCAGTGCCATTGGAGCTGTTTTGAGTCAAGAAGGTAAACTTGTTGCCTATTTTAGTAAAATTTGAATGATGCAAAGAAGAAATATTTTGTTTATGATCAAGAGTTCTATGCTATAGTTCAGGCTTTGAAAAAATGGAGACATTACTTGTTGCCAAAAGAGTTTGTTTTATTTACTGATCATCAAGCTTTACAATATTTAAAAATTCAAGGAAATTTGAATCAAAGGAATTTGAAATGGGTTGAATTTTTGAAAAGTTACATATTTGTTTTGAATCATAGGAGTGGAAGATCAAACAAAGTTGCAGAAGCCTTGAGCAGGATGCATAATTTGTTAATAGAAATGCAAATAGACGTTGTTGGGTTCAATGAAATCAAGAGTTTGTATCCTGAGGAACCTGATTTTGCAGAGGCTTAGAAATTTTGCATGGATCGTATCACTCTAGATAGGATGCGATGATTGGATTTGACAATCCAAGATGGTATGTTGTTTCGAGGGAATTAGTTGTGCATTCCTAGGAGTTCCATGAGAGAGAACTTGATCAAGGAGAAACATAGTGGTGGATTAGTTGGACACTTCAATTAGGATAAGACCATTGCTATTGTTGGTGAACATTACTATTAGTTGTAGTTGTAGTAGGATGTGAAGAAATTTGTGTATAACTACAGAGTATGTCAAATGGTGAAAGGAACAAGTTGGAATATGGGGTTATATCATCCATTACCTATACTAGATAAGCCATGGGAGGACATCAGTATGGATTTTTTTCTTGGTTTTCCAAGGAGACGATGAGGTCATGACTCCATATTTGTGGTGGTAGACAAATTTTTGAAGATGACACACTTCATCCTATTTCATAAGACAAATGATGATGTTCATGTGCAGAGTTATTTTTCAAAGAGGTGGTAAGACTACATGGTCTACCCAAGAGCATGGTTTCAGATTGAGATACCAAGTTTGTTGGATAATTCTAGAGGACATTGTGGAAGAATATGAATACTGATTTGAATTTTAGTTTAGCACACCATCCATAGACTGATGGACAAACAAAGGTGGTGAATAGGAGTTTGGGAAACTTGCTGAGATGCTTAGTAGGTGACAAGCCCAATGGATAGGATCTGATTTTACCACAAGCAAAATTTGCTTACAATAATTTTGTCAACCAAATTACTAGTAAATCACCATTCCAAATTGTGTATGGGATTATTCCTAGAACTGCTTTTGAATTGAGAAATATAGATAAGGGAGAAAAGCGTAGTGCTAAAGTTGAGGATTTTGCTAAATATCTAAAGAATGTGCATGAAGAGGTGAATAAACATATCAATAAGATGAATTCATAGTATAATACTAAGGAAGATTGGAAAAGGAGGAATAAGGAGTTCCAAATAGGCGATAAATTCATGGTTCATTTGTGGAAGGAGAGGTTTCCAGTTGGCACATACAAGTTAAAGATGAAGTTTGGGCCATGCAAGATCCTGAAGAAGCATGATTCAAGAAATGCTTATGAGGTGGAGTTGTTGAGTGAGATTCATGTTTCACCTATGTTAAACATTTTTTATCTAACAAAACATCATGAAGGAGATAAGGAACATGAGTTCATAGAGGCATAATGGAGCATTCCAACACCTACTACAAAAAAGGAAGAAATAGAAGAATTTTTGGATAGTCATGTGGGTAGAAGCACAAGGAACAAGTAATATAGTGAGTACCTAGTGAAGTGGAAAGGAAGGCATGTTGAAGATTCAACATGGTTGTTGAGTCAGAGCTTAACCATCTTGGTTTCCCTCTATCTCTCGAGAAGTGATAGTGTCACTTTTCAAATTACCCCAGTTGTTTGATGCAGGAGCATCTAGGGCAAAGAGAAATCTTGCATCGCAAAAAAAAAATGAGTTACTTATTTTCCCAATAAGGGTTGGATTGGTCTGAATTTGCTAAGTGTGGTGGTCTACAAGCATTTGGGTCTTAAGAGCAAACAAAATGAAGAAGGAATGAATTTCAGCATGATATGGAGGCTTCGATGGGACATGTTCCATCAACATACCAATGGTAGGGAAATAGTAGTTAATGGTCGCAAGGAAGTCTCATCAGGTGGAGGTTCACATATCAGCAGGACGACATTCAATGTTCCTTCGACATTCTAACAAGTAGTTGGCATATTGACAAGCTGCATCGAGGAGACTCTAGGTTATCAATGGGAGCCATTTGTGAGTCCATTTGATGGGGCAATAAGGTGTATATGGTGATGATAGGATTTCAAGATGACTAGGTTACAAGCCCCTTCGATATTATGATATCGAGGAGGAAAACATGTTTCAACGAAAGGTCATGATGAGTCGATTCGATATCCCATAAGGATCTTCATTGGTGGAACCTTGATATATTAGAGTGAGAGGATTTCAAGTCCCCTTGATATTGCGATGGCAGGTGGATGCACGGAAACAAGAGTAGATTAATTGTGATGGATGGATGAGTAAGGTGGTGACATGTGGCGAGAAGTTATTCATTGATTTCACATTGTTGTTGTGAATCAATGCGATCATTGGCTAGACGATTTCAAACCTAAATTCAGTGGATGGAAGACAATTACCTAGAGTGAATAAATAGAAATGAAGTGACTGATAACGAGGTAACTATTGGAAGATATCAATGTTCATTAGATGACAAGGCGGTACTATGACTACGTGAGGGAAGAGAATTCTTATAAAAAAAGTCAAGCTAGTGAATAAAGGGAGAGACCTATAGATACAGATAGAGATATAGAGGGTGGCAGGGTAGGGTGTTTTCTAAGATCATAGAGAAGAACTTGAAGGATTTGATCTGTATGTTTGACTAATGCTTTTGTAATAAGAAAATCCCATGTAATAAGGCTAAATGTTGTAATTTCTATTTCATTATAGAGATAATAAAACAACCCATTTTCTTCTTGCATTTTTTTTGTACAAACCTGTGTGTCATGGTGAGTTTTTGTTTGTAAGGGGAATACCCTTCATCAAATCCTTAAGGGGAGTATTCAAAGTAGGTGATTTTGGTTAAGTGTCAAAGGGGGAGAACAATGCAAAACCTTTTATCCTTTTCTATTGATGTCAAAAGGCGAGAGAGAATCATGTGAAAAAGAACTTATTTACTCAGGGAGAAAGAAGCACATAAGGGAGAGAGGATCATGAGAAAAAGAGGAAGAGTGTTCAAAACTATTGTGTGGTCTTTGGTGGCTTTTCACATCTTGTGTTGTCATCAATGGAAAAGGGGAAGATTGTTTCAAGAATGATGGTGTTGTGATTGATGTCAACATGAAGTCTAATTATTGGTGTTGTCATCGATGTCAACTATGGGATGAAGATGTTGAGGATATTGAGAAATTTTTGAAAAAGAGGAAAAAAAATTATGCATGTGTAGTTGAGACCTTGAGAAAGTGATGTGAGTACATGGAGCTATTATTTTATTGCAAAGTTCGAAGATGAGATGGAATGAAGTAATGAGATGAGATGATGATTCTGGTACTTGGTTTCTAAGTGATTTTGAGAGAATTTGATAAATAGAGTGAATGGTGTTGTGCAATTGTTCATAGTGTGCTTCACATTTTTTCTGTGTTGATGTTATGCTTGTGTGGATCTTATAGGTTATTCAAGGTTGACAAAGGTTTCTATATTCAGAATTTGGGTGTCTGGATCATTGTACAATGTGAGACATTCTCATCAATGTGTGAACTAGTTGTTCAGTAATGTTTTCTATTGTTTGGGAGAAATGTATTTTCTCCATGTTTCTTTGTTATTTGGATTTAGATTGTGCAGATTTGGGAAGTTTCTTTTAAATCTTTTATCTCTATGTGTTGAAGTTTTTACTTGATTTGGTATAGTAGAGTGTAAGTTTCATTTAATAGTATCCAATCAAGGGTTATTAGTCATCCTGAGTTAAAGTAGTTGTTGATGTGAAGCTTTGTTGAAGTGTTTGATAAATCTTCTATAGTTTGTGGATTGTTGTGGATTGATTTCAAGAGAATTATGTTGTTTGAAACTTTTGGCTTGATCTAAGGAAGCGTGTACTTAATGTTTCTAATTTTTTGCATAGGTATTGTCCAACCTTATGTTTTTTTAGGAATAGGATATTATTTAATTGCATTCTAAACATATTTCATGTATCTCCTAAGTCCTTGGAATGTGTTGCACAACACTAGGATTAGGAAGAGATTAATTTGGACTGAAATAAACATTTAATTTGACATTTATAGTTATTTCTAAGTGTTAGGAGCATGTGGGGATGCCTTGGAATGAGCTCCTACAAAATAGGAGCACATGGGCGCACACATGGGAGCTGGTTGGATCCACCTTGGTTTTGTTAACTAGTTGGTGAATTGAGTACACTTCATAAATGCATCCTAGGTTCCTAAAAAATAGGAATTTTTATTTATGCATGTTGAGTACCTATAAAATAGTGATTGGAGTTCAGTTCAGTTTTAGTTATCTTCAATTGCATGTTAGTTAATCTTAGTTGACTTGAGTTGCATGGATAGATAATAGCTTGATACATTCAGTTAATAGATGGAGGATCATGCATGCACATTATTTTGCATGAATCGGTGACAGATGTGTTTCAGTTAAAAAATATTAACTTGGACCCACCTTGGGCACCCAAGTTGGCATCTTTGAGTTACAACTATTGCATGGAAAATATATTTATGATACTCAATTAAGTGGGACCCATTTTGGATGCATTCTTTGAGGATGAGCTTGCAGAAGATATTTTTGACATCTACGAGGTTAACACTTCAGTGGTAAGCACCAACTTTGAGGGAGACTATTGTTTGAATTTGTCATGGATGTTTGAACTCAACTTGGCAACCCTAGGTGTGGATTTTCTCAAGAGGATTTGTGATTATATTTGTTAACTCTTACGAGTTTTTAAGCAAGAATATTGTACATTATTGCAACAATTATATGAGAGAGTTTTGTGAGAAAATATTGCAAGTTGTGAAGAAGATTTCTTGAAGACAAAAGAATCACATCAAGGATAATTGAATCAGTATTATTGTAACTCATTCAAAGGTCAAACAATACAAGTATGAAATATTCTAGTGGAGTTTTTTACCCAAAAGGGTTTTCTCCACATACATTTGGTGTCCTTTCTATTTTATCTTATACTTCTTCTATCAATCTTTTGTCTACTTTATTCAACATTAAAATTGATCTAATTCAAGATTAATCATACATAAGAGATTGTGACAAAGAATACTAAAATTGAATCTATAGTTACAAAGGATTTACAAATTTTAAGCTAAATTTTACTACAGTTTTACCTTCATTTTCAACATGTTTAACACTACATGTGAGGCTTGTGAAATAATGTTGAAGTGTGTTGGGATCTATTTTGGTCCTAATTAAGGATTTATGTAGGTCACCTTTCGTTCCTATCCACCATGGGAATGTTTGGGTGCCATCCCATTTCAAATTTGAATGTATAATGGCTAGTGGTGGATATTGGAGAAAGTTTTTAAAGTAGAGGTTGATATAAATATGTATGGTGTTGATGCAAGAGAAAAGATTGAAAGAGTAAGAAGCAAGATAGATGTTAGATTTTTGTGACTGAGGTGTATGTGATGTGAATTTGAGCATAGCAATGTGAATTTCATGTTAGGGTTCCTGAAGGTAGTGAGTTGAAGGCATTTGATATCTTTCATGTAAGATTGAAAAAGTGTGCGAGCAATTGTGGTGGACTATGTGTTGCATTGAGAAGTGCTTCTCTATGTAACATTATTCTTCTATCTTCTTGTATTATTTCTATGGAAGTGAGCCCTGGTTGTGAGCCTTTTTGAATAGTGTGTCCTATTTTGGTAATGAGCCACTTTGTACCAATTTTTCTATTACTTATATTATGAGCTAATCCTCACCATGGTTTTTCCCTCACTGGGTTTTCCACATAAATCTAGTGTTCTCATGTTTATGGTGTTGTGATTTCAATTTCTATTATTTTCATTTCATGTTTAATCAATCTAATAGAATAAGGACTTAATGTATGCTTGTGGATCTTATTACTATTGAGGGTTTTGAAGGATTAATTTTCTACAACTGGTTCACCTCCCCTCTTAGTTGTCTTATTCATTTCAACACTATTGACTATTCACCTTCGATAGTGAATATAGTTGGTTTTACAAAACCTAATGGCCATATTCATGCATTCATTATTTTTCATGATTTAAATAAAGCTTCTCTCAAAGATGATTTTTGACTTCCTAATGTAGATATGATTATGGACTCAATAACATGCCATGCATTACTTTCTTTTATATATGGATTCTCAAGATATAATTAGATTCTTATTAATCTAAAATATCAATTCAATACAACCTCCACTACCCTGTGGGATGCTTTCTATTATGTAGTCATGTCATTTGGGTTGGAGAATTCTAGTACAACTTAGCAAAATGCTATGAATCTTATATTTCATGATTTTATTCATATAATCTTAGAAGTTTATGTTGATTAAACTCTTGGCTAATTCTATCACTCACCAAGATCACATTCATAATATTTTTCATATCTTTGAATGACTTTGACTTTATAAAATGAGACTAAACCCCCTTAAGTGTGTCTTTGGTGTTGATACAGGAAATATTTTGATATTTATCATCTCTCACCATGCAATTAAAGTCAATAATCATAAAATAGATTCAATCATAAACATGCCTCTATCTAAAAAATATGTCTCAACTTCATAGTCTTCAAGGGAAGATCCAAGCAATTCATAGATTTATTTCTCAATTGGTTGATCATACCGTTTCTTTTATACATCTCTTATATAAAAATGTGCACTTTAAATGGAACAAGAATTTTCAAAATTCTTTTGATTCAATTAAAATTTAGTTGGCTAATCCTCCCATTTTGATGTCAATCATACAAGGGAAACATTTTCTCCTTTATACTTTAGCATCATCTCCTACTTTAGTAACTTTACTAGTTCAACACGATGATGATGGTAAAGGGTGAGTAGTATATTATTGAAACAAAAAAAAAAGAGTGGGAATGATCCAAGATGGATTAACCAATGGATGCAACCTATTTTCCTAGTTTCACTCAATTATGAGGGTTATAATGCATAAATGAGAATCATAAACTAAACCTAATCAATATAGAAATCAAAAGGTAGGTTTTAAGAGGGTCAAATGTTGTGTACCTATAGTAAAAAGTGTTTTTTCGGGCCTCACTAAGGACTCATTCACCCTATAGCGAATGGGTCCTATCTAGGGTTTTGGAAAACCAATTTTTGGGTTCTATTCTTCAATGTCTAAACTCCTAGATCCTAGTCGAAGGTTGTCGAAAACCTAAAAAACAAATCATGTAGCTCAATTTTTGTGATTTGACAACTTTCTTAGAAACTATGACAAATTTTGCAATTTTACTCTCCAATTGATATTCAACCTAAAACCTCCAATCACACATCAAAGAAGAGAAAAATGTTGTTTGTTAGGGAATAGGGGTTTTCCTTGGTCAAACCTTGTTTTGGTAATTAAACCTTGAAATGAAACAATACATAAAGGAATGATGAATGAACAAAATGAAATGTCACAACCCACCAAACCTCAATTGAACCTTGGAGTAAAAATCAAAAATCTTGCATGAAGTGGCCTCAATGAATGTAGATCTTGATCACAACACTTGGTTAGAAATAATTCTTTGAATGTGCTTGGATTGATCTTCAATGCTACATCAACACATTAGCTCAACAACATGCATGATACACTAAATTTTTGACATGATGATATGACCTTTGATTGTTGTAATAATCTTCTATAAATCTGCCTTTGAATGCCTTCTTGAATTCTCTTGAATGCTCTATAATTCTCTTGTGAAAATTTCTTGATTGCTTGAAAGTCTTAGGTCAAAACTTAGTGAAATAACCTTGTATTTATACATATCTTATCATTAAATCCTGAAATTCAAATATCACACGCTGATATCAGATCTTGGATTTCAAATCATTAAAATACCACCAAAAACATATCCCAAGGGGGGGGTCCTAGGTCCAAGTGAGGACCATTCGCCATAGGGTGAATGGATCCAAACATACTTAACTAGGACACACTTCGAGGGATGTTAAATGTTATGTAAAATTAGGGTCCTGGTACCTAGTGAGGACCCATTCAACAAGTGGAAAATGGGTCCTAGGTCACTAACCTAGGACACACACCTTGTAAATTAAGTGTTGTGTATTATCATTTATGAATGTCGATCTTTATCCCTTGAAATCTACAACTAATCAGGCTTGGATTTGAATTAAAGGGGCCAATTAAGGAAAATTAAACCTCAAATAATTAATAAAGCCATAGATTAGTGTGAAAGTGTAAAGATACGCTTTACAACACCCTAAATAAGGCACCATTAAGTCCATTCTGTTAAAAAGGGCCCTAAACTTAATGTGAATGTGTAAAACACATTACAACACTAAATCAAGGTAACATTAGGCTCATTTTATTTTTAATTATTTCCAAATTAAGTGTGAAAAAGGGATACTTTTTTCAACACTAGAATTATATCAATTGCATCTTTCTTGATTATGAAACTAGGTACTCTATCTTGGAGAAACAATTTCTTGCTCTTGTTTTTGCAACACAAAAGCTAAGGCATTAGCTCTTTCATGTGAAAACAGTGCCATGATCAACTTTGATCCTCAAACATATATTTTGTAAAATTGATCTCTTAGTAATATTAACTAATTCCTGGGTGATGTTATCTTTTGAGTTGGACCTTAAATTTGTCTCTCAAAAAGCAATTAAAGTACAAGTTTTGGCTAACTAGCTAGTTAATGCACCTTCACCTAATTCTTTTCCCAACTTAGATGTATTTTGATGGATGAAGTTGTTGATCTAGTTCCAGAGTGAGTGTTGTTATACTATCACCCTCTAGTAAACCTATCCCTTTATCCTTTTGATTACAATTTCTTTGCACAAATAATACTATTGATTACAAAGCCCTTATTACCAAATTTCATTCCTCATTATCATTAAACATAAAACATATTCAAATCTATGATGCTTCTCAATTAATAGTAAATCAAACTACAAGAGCTCATTGGCTAAATAAGATAAATTATTTTAACATGATAATTTATCCTTATCTTTATTGAATAACTTCTCGTCATTCACTATTGACACTATCCTACAAAATTATAATCATCATGCAAATGAAATGGAAATAATTTATTTTCTTGTACCCTTTGGCAATGTAGTAAACAAGTATCACTTTGTGATCTCCACTTTCTCTCTTAGTCAATTATTGTCAATAGCTTAGATCCTAGTAGTCTACTGTGTTAATGTAGACTTTGGTGAATGGTATTTCACATTTATAATTATTTAAAAGATGAAACTTTTCCTAGAAATATTTATAAGAATTATTGCATTCGTATTTTAAAACTTGTAGTGTGTTACATCATAATTTATAATATTCTTTATCAAATATTTTATAATGGTCTCTTAATCTACTTCTTAACTAAGTTTGAGATACCCCTTGCCCTCCATCAAGCTCATTCAATCTTTGGAGGTGTTCATTTTGGTGGTATATTCTTAGTTCAAAAAGTATTGATAATGGGATAACTATTGGAAAAAAATGGAACAAGAATCATTTTCCTTTGTCAAGAAATTACCTCATTGTCAGCAACATAGTAATCTTATATGACCCGCATAGGAACTTCATGCTCAAGAATCTCCTTGGCCATTTTCCTTATGGGGATTTAATATCATTGGAAAAATTCTCCACCTTTATCTCAAGGACACACTCATTATTATAGATACACATTATTTTATGGAGTAGAAAATATTCCACTTTGGTCCTCTACCACTGAAGCAATATATGTAAATTCCTCATAGAGAATATACTTTCTCATTTTAGATTACCTTCCACTATTATTTTCAATAATGTTACATCATTCAAGAACAAATAAGTGAAGAAATTATTAGAGAAATTTCATATTCAACATCACTTTTCTACACCTTATTATCTGTAGTCAAATGGTTAAGTTGAAGCTTCTAACAAAATAATATAGAAAAATATTCATAAAACTATATCAATAAGCATGCTACAAATTGGAACATCCAATTAACATCTGCATTGTTGTCCCATCACATGAGTCTTTCTACGACTATAGATATTACCCCATACAATCTTGTGTATGGCGCAAATGTCATCATGCCTTTAGAGTTGGAAACTCCATCCTTGAGAGTTTCCCTTAAAGGATTGATTTATGATGATACTTATCATGACCAAAGTCTTCATCAACTGGAGTTTCTCAATGAACATCAATTAAACGCTCTTGAACACATTTAGGCTTATCAAAAAAATTTATCCCATCAATATAATCAAAATGTTCTTTGTAATTGTTTAAAGCAAGTGATTTGGTTCTTTGTGAGATTCAATGAAATGTAAATGCTCCACCAACTGCAAAATGGATATTCAATCCTAACTAGTTGGTTCATTGTATCATCTCCTTTTATAATTTTTGTGCTTATGGCCTATTTACAATGAATGGTAAGCCCCTTAAATAACCTATAAATGTAATGTATCTTCATTTTTACCATATATAAAAGATTCCATGTGACATTTGTATAAAACTCAATTTGTTAAGGTTGATTTCATTTAGCTTATATATTATTTGGTCATCAACACAAATTGTTTGTTTTATAATTCACATATGTGTCATATATTTCTTTTGAATTATATGATCCACGTCACCAAAAATAAACATTTTCTCACAATGTCATTTCAAATTAGCTGTACATTTCATATGAATTCAATTGTTAGTTGGGTGGTAGCATTAATTCTTCCCTTGTTAAAATAATATTTCAGCAATGGAATTATTTTTTTAATTAGTCAACGCCTTCATTTCATTTGTATATCTTAATTATAAATTGTCTTTTCAATAAATAGCTTATTTTTATCTATTTATTTTGTCAATTAGAATTGTCATCGTATTCCTTTATGCATTATGATTATACTACTTCAGTTCATTCCAACACATATTGTTTCATTAGATCATCATAGCATTTAATTTAATATATACATACATACATACATACATACATACATGCATACATATATATATATATATTAAAATCATGAGATAATTTAATCAAATATTTATATCAACTCATATGCATGTAAAAATCTATGAAACATTAGCATATGCATATGAAAAACTATAAAATTATCACATATATACATATGTCTCAAATATATAATGCCCATATACAAGTATCATCACCACTACAGAAAAATGTGGTTTATATACATAAAAATGATCATTTAATACATATCTCTACATCATGGAGCATGTGTCCCTAAGCCCTATATTTCTGGTGGATTATGTGAATAGGATGGTAGTTGTCTAATAGAAGCTCTAAACTATGAGTGTATCCTAGAAACACTCCATGTTACAACTCACATATCTCTGAGCTCACCCATTAGTGTAGTTATTTCCTTCCGCATACAAAAATATCACTCTTACATGGCTACAACATAATCCATGAGTTGTTATACTCAGATGATCTAAGTTTTTTAGGGCCATTGCATGTCCTCTTTATAGATCTCCTCAAAGTCACTCAAGCTATCTTTATAGAGTATTATATGCTATCTCAACACTTTTTTCTCTTGTCATGGTCAGATCCCTCTGCAATGTGAATGCTTGTATTTTTTACACCCTCTAGCTCTTGTATACCTAGACCTCATCATAAGAAGCCCTAAACTACATATGGGCTCAAAGATCTCTAGGTTGTTATTAAAAATTTGATGCAACCAATAATATGGTCACACTACACCCTCAAGGTGTATAAATAGGACCATCTTTGCTATGACTTGATTGATGAATTTGAGCCACTCTTGTACTAACATTACAAAAATCACATGAAAAGAGATATATTAGTAACACATCCTTAAGATAATCAAATCAAATCATATTAAATACATTTAAATCAAATCCTATTCTAAAGAAATAATCTAAAGCATAATCATAGTTTCACCTAGGTCTCCAACCTATTAGTGTGGGTTTGGGGTTGAAACTGCACTTGTTAATGCAATACTAGAACTAGTGGGTGTTACAAGTGTGGGTCCTCTAGTATTATCCATGTTGCTTGACTCACCTCACTCCATCTCTATAGGAGGTGTAGTCACTAGTGATGTAGTCTATGTCATACCCCCAGCCTTTCCTCCTCTCCATCCTATTTCAAACTCTTGCCTCTACTACTAGTTGGCTCCTCATCTGAACCCTGAGCAATGAGATCTCCTCTAGGTGCATCCTCAAGAAAAATGGGTGTCAAACCAAAGCCCTCCCACCAACAGATATATCCATATGTGAATATGATGTCATCCACATCTAAAATTGGATGATTGTCCTTTACTTTTCTTCTTATTTCACTCAATACAATCATAGTGATGGTTAGACAATATAGATATCCTACTCTAAAAAATGTTGTGGTGTGAGTGCACGTAGGTAGGTATTGTTAAGGGAAACTGTTGTACTAATTTGAACTATCTCATCACCTACCTAGAGTAAAATGGCATGATAACATAATTGTAGCGCCCAAAAAAGGTAATCTCATTAGATGCAAGTCATGTTCTTACAAAAAATTTGATACACTCTTATGCCTCTATAAGGATCTCATATAGTCTTTATGATCCATAATCTATCAAAATTTTATCTCCAAAATATCAAATCTTCAAATCTTTAGTCTCTCACTAATGGATGTGTTTGAGCCCGTGGCATTACCAATGAGATCTATCATGGATATCTAATAGGTCTTGTGCATGCGACATGATTGAAGGTCTATACTTGTATTAATGTGCACATCATGAAGCTATGCCTCTCATGATGCACAAATCTACCTAGATCATGGTAAAGTTTTTCTAGCATACTCTACTCCTATTCAAATATAGTGTGCTTCTCCTCCATGGATTTGATAGTGTGAATGCACCCCCCACACAAGTGCATTCATTATCCATCAATAATCACTCTCATGGATATAGTTGAAACCAATATCCTCTTAATCAATGGAATGGGCACTAACCTCTTCTTGAGCCACCTCATATATATGTGTCATATGATATCATTTTCAATTACTCATCTGAGTGCATATCATTGGCCCTCCTATATAGTGGTCAATCATATATTCTCCTTGATCGTAATAGGATAACCACAAACTAGAATTCTAAGAATATGATATGCATCAACTAATGTAACAGTAATCTCCCCTTTGGGATATGAAAGGTGGATTATCAATATTCCACCACTCCATCAATGGCATGACCATCATGGGGTGGAATTGCATATATGGTAGTATAAAAACATAGTAGAGTTTGACTCATCTCAAAAGAACTTGTCCTACTCAGATAGAGTCTCTAACCAAATAAAAATTAGTGTAATCACAAATCGTTTGCAATGATATCACATATTCATAAGCAATTAAAAACATTCACAATCATTATCTAGCATTCAAATACTAAAATTCTAACATTTTAAAATCCACAAAAACTTTAAAAACTATTTTTTTTCTTGGACATTAGTGTGCCCTTGAACCTTAGCACCCTAGTCAACGCCAATGCATCCCTCGGATGATGGCACACTAGTTGAAAACCTATGTGAATATTGGACTCATGTGTGCCTCTCAAATTTTAATGTTCCCATTGGATGTTAACCCATGTTATGGGGTCCATGAGGCCTAAAAACTAACTAAAAATGACAAAAATCAACAATATTTTTGCTCTCCTCACGAAGTGGTGATCCTTTCCTGGCTACCTCACAGAGCTCAACTAGCTTGGGTTGCTAAAAATTGTGTTTGCAAGGAATTTTCACTAGAATATTGTTATGAACCCTATGAAAAGTGCCTTGATGAATAGTAAAAATCTAAAAGAATTATATATTGCCAAATTTTTCTTTAATATTAAGCATAATTTTTACTACAAGTGAATCAACCAACCTATTTTTTCCCCTACTTGAGGTGGAAAAAACATTAGGGGGTACATATTCACCCTCTTTTTCTTGACATTTCTTTTAGATCCTATTCTTCATAACTTTATTCTCCTTGTGATTGTTTCTTGTGATTATGAAGAAACTAATATGTTTTAATTTTACAAGATATTTTTAAATATTAACAATAATACCTATAAGATTTCATGATGAATATTGTAGAAATTTATTGAGCTTAAATTTGGTGGCATCATTGGTCCACCTGATGGGTTTATGCATCCTCTACAATATCATTTTTCAAAATAATTTATTATTTTCTTACATACCTTATTATTTACTTTAGTGAAGCTTATTCCTTAGTGTAACCCATTTAGATTTGAAAATTAATGATAAAATATTATATTTTGATATTCAAATATTTTACTCTATGATAAAAATCATGAAGTATTACCAAATTGCAATTTGAAATTCAAAAAAAATCTCTTGGACTACATTGCTATGCATGAATGTCTACATGATGCACTAATGTCCAAAAAAAATTCAAGATTCAAAACTGCACTTTCTATGTGGCCCTCTTATGATGTGTCATAATTCCCAAACATAAAAGTAACACCTCTTCCTACCTATTTGAGAAAAAAAAGCTCTCCCTTATTCTCATTTGGCACATTACATTCTCATTCTCTATGCAAGCTATCTCTTTCTCTCCCATCTAGGGGAAACTCTATCAAACGTACTACAACAATCTTATCAATGCTAAAAAAAATCTTGGTTATTGCACTTTCTTTTTCTAGCAACATTCCAAGCTTCCTTGTCACCCCTTCATTGTTGAATCAATCACAAATCTTATAGAGGGGGCTAATCTATTGGTAGTGCTCTTTGTGTCATATGGGAATAATGGGAAATGATTAGAGATACAATTAAAGTAATTAGGGTTAGAAAATATCAAGGACCCACATAATAAAGATCAATTAAACCCATTAACCAATGAAGTTGAATGTGATGAATCCATGAAAAAAACACAAATCAAGAATGTAATTCTAATTAAGATAAAAATACTCAAATAAACATGCAAAATTTGTACTCCATTGTTTGAAATTATACTGATTCAATATGTGGATTGCTCAATTGTACATAACCCATGTTGCAAAAACTTCGTTGATGATGATCTTGATTCATAAATAATGCTCAAAACATGATGAAGAAATGCTCTCAAAAGAATATCAATTTCTTATGAGAATTGTGAATGAATTTTTATGAAGAGGATGGCTTGTTTTATAGATTTCTATGAGATTTGATCAATGGTGCAGATCAAAAGATAAAAATCAACAAATGAGATTAGATTAAGAGATAAATGGATGAAATTGAATGAGAGCTCCAATTAACTAAAAATATCTACTCATTTTAAGGGAATTAGTTTGAGATATTTTGTATGGAATATATTTTAAAAGGAATATTCCCCTTTCAAAAATATAATATGCCCTATGCAAGTTGGAGGAAAATTAGTTCATTAAATAATTAAGTAATATTAAATTGTCAAGTGAGAGAAAATTGGGATTTAATTAAATAATTAAAAAATATTTAATTAAGTGCATGAGAGGGGAAAATAGTATTTAATTAAATGATTTAAATGATTTAATTAATATGAATTAGAGGAAAAATGATGAGTTTTGATGAATTAATCAAATAATATTAATTATTTAATTAATAGAGGAAAATAATGAATTTAATCAAATCATTGGAAATTATTTAATTAAAATTGATGAATTAGAAGATAATGAGGAAAATGATGTAAAATAGAAAATTAGGAATGTGTGATGCGTTCAAACAATTTTAGGTGTCTATGTTTGGCGCCTCTTTGAAACAATGTACCTATTACATTGTTTCAAAGACATGATACTGATTGGATTTATTTTTTAAAATATGATGCCCCACTATGCCCCAATGGATGAAGGAATGGTGGGAGGATGGTAAGCTTCCCCCTCAATAGGTCGGTTGAAAAAAATATTTTCAATTCAAGCTTACAATAAGATGACGAGATAGGTTTGGTGAGGAAGAGGAAGAAAAATCAGGTTCTAAGAGGCCAAGAAACTGATTAGGAAATATGGAAAATATGGGGAATATGATCAAGATGGTGGGAGGGATGAAAACTATGGTTTTTTAGGATCACATATATGCATTTGGGGTCATTTTTAATTCATTTACATCTTGATATTTAGATATTTCTAGAGCTCATAGCTAATTTTCTCTATAGAGACCTTGTAGAGATACCTCACATTCCACATTCCCCACATCATGCATACACAATTTGATAGATCTAATAGCCCATCAAAGTAGACCCCCTAGTACGTACCTATCCTTTGTACTTTTGCACATAGTTTTAGGTATATTAAATGCTAGGGAAAATAAGGTCATCAAACATGTTGAGTTAGACTTGACACTTATAAAACACAATGCAACATATTTGAACACCAACGATGCTATTTATTTTAGCACAATGGTTCTACATATTTGAGCTATTTTAGGATTTTGGTTCATTTTTGACTAATGCAAAGTGATGTTTGATAAACTAATCACTTTTAAAATTGGTAATGTGAAACTTTTAAAAAACAACTCGCTATGACTATGATAAAGTGGTGCTTTTGCAAAAACTATAGCTTGTGATTCAAGGTTTTGTAGACTTAGGACTTTTTATAAAAAATTGGTGAATTGGCATTGTGGGTGTTATGCTTGCAGGTGGTACTTGATCCTATTTTTTTGTAGGAGAAAAAACCTAGGGTGTTGGACCAAATGACTCATTTGAGTGGGATGGATTTCAAGTTCCTTGATGCTATCAGTTTTTACCATATATCTTACATGCATGAGATTCAATCACATCTTGCATTCATGACTGTTATAGTGGAGCTGTGGCACTCAGGGACATCTTCCTTTCGACTATAGATAAGTGAGGTGACTATCACTTTAGAGGATGTTTGGTACATTCTTAGATTTTTGATCCATGGAGTGAGGGTTTCATATGAGCTTGACTTTGGCATGGAGGCTTTGGAGAGAGTCCTTGATAATGAGATTGAGATTGATGATGGCTAGATCGCCCTTTGACAGTACATCGAGATCATCGATGACATCATCGTAGTGGTGGTTGGTCTTATCTATGAGTAGATCATACCTGATCAATGTTCTAGGGGTTTCTCAGTTGGATGAGGCCGAATCCTAGAGAGATTGATGGAGGACATCATGGTCTATGCATCGGGGCCATAGATCTTAGTGCATTTATACCATGATATGCATTAGGTGGTATATCGATCAGTGACAAATTTTTTTGGGGGTGTCATCTTGCTCCATATCTGAGTATGGGAGCACATTGCAATTATCCAACCTATTGGGGAGGTTGTTTGAGTAGTGAGTGATCCTTTTGTATACATATATGACACATTTTTGAATTTGTGTTGACTAGGGGACTTGAACTACTAGAGCCATATTATTGATGATATAGATGAGTTTCTATGGAGACCATAGCTTCACTGTGAGGCATGGGATAACGATGATGTCCACTTGATCTATTACAAATGGACCCAATGGTTTATTGGGAGGACACCCTACATCTTGGAGATATATTTACTAGATAGGGTTCGTCGATAGCTCGAGGAGATGTGGGATGTACCAAAACCTGACTATCATTCTTTTTCTACTTAGACACAAAGGGATATTGCCAATTGGGGACCCAAACTAATTCAAAAGATAGCAGTAACACAAGTTCTTTAGTTGATACTTGTATAGTGGATATGGGAAAATGGGTATGACAACCCAAGGGTGACCATAAATTACAATGCCTAGTCGATGTAAGGAAGCTAATGTAGTGGAATGACTTCCTACTCTAATATTGAGAGGAGGATAATGAAAAACTATATAGATCTTTATAATATTTACAAAAACATAAAAAAAAAAAAACATACATATCATGCATACCACAACATAGTGATTTACATGGGGAAAGCCCTTTCAAGAGAAAAACCCCACACTCCAAAAGCCACCCAATATATTATTAAAAAATCATAAAGATTATAATATACTTGTAGAGAAAGCTTCTCATAGGAGTATCACTAACCAAAGATCCAGAGGAAAATGACTACTATCAAACTCTTATAATACATCATAATACAAAGTCATGATACAACACCCTCATAAAATAGGGTTGTCTTCCAGGGAAAGTTAAGCCAACAAAATATCAACCATCAAATCTAAGACCTAATAATGGATGATTCCCTCGAACCCTTCATGGGGGGTATCCTCTTTTGGCACCCCCCACACTCACCAATCAATAGTACCTTATATAATTGCAAGGTTGTGACACGTTTCCAAAAAAATCTCCCACTTGTCAAACACCTTGTAAAAGAAACAGGAGGGAGTATAAACATCATCTCTTAATTTCTAGGGGTCGAAAGGCTCATAAAATCTAAACACCATCTAAAATTTTATGTGCTCACAAGCTTAGTTGAAGAATCAACAAAATTCATCAAAGTCTCTACCACAACCAGCTTCACCTTACCATCTTCAAACATATCTCTAAAAAAATGATATTTTACATCAATATGCTTTGGGTTGGCATGAATTATCAGGTTCTTAGTTATACATATCGCACTTTGATTGCTGTAATAGACTATAACTGCACTTTGTTTTATTCTAATATCTAAACACTGTCTCTTAAGAAAAATGACTTCTTTACAAGCATGAGTAGCTACCATACACTCATCTTTAGTAGTGGACAAAGCAACCACATCCTCTCGCTTACTCATCTAGCTAATTGAACCACCAAATAAAGTAAACACATAAGCACTGGTGGATCATCTACTATCAATATCACCTACCCAGTCTAAATCCACATAACCATTAATATCAATAGAAATATCATCTTCAATAGAATTACTATGATAACACAAGGAATACTCTAAGGTATCACAAAAATATCTAAAGATTCTTTTAACTACATCCCAATGAACTCTACCATGATTAGACATGTATCTAAAAAGAACTCCCATTGCTTGGTTAATGTTTGGTCTAGTAAAAACCATAGCATACATCAAACTTCCAACTATACTCTAGTAAGGAACTTTGCTCATGTCTTCCATCTCTGAATGGGATGTTGGACAATCTGAAATAGATAACTTTGTTCTAGCTAAAAAAGGGACACACAACTGTCTACAATCCTACATTTCAAACCTTTGTAAAATTGAATTTACGTACTTTGGCCAATACATAGCTTTCTATATACTCCATCTCTTCTAATTTCTATCCCAAGAATGTTTCTAGCTACACCAAGATCTTTCATTTCAAATTCAGCAACAAGTTGAGATTTTAGTTCTAAAATCATACATTTCCCTTTACCAATAAATAACATATCATCAACATATAATGTAATAAATAGGAAACGATCACCATAAATTTTATAATAAGCACAATGATTTGATTTAAAACACTCAAATCTCAAACTCAACACATATGTATCAAAATTTTGGTACCACATCCTAGGACTCTGTTTTAGGCCATACAAAGATTTCTTCAATTTGTAAACCAATTTACTTTTATCTTTAACCACATAGTGCTTTGGTTATGTCATATAAATATCCTCTTCCAAGTCACCATGAAGGAAAGTAGTTTTGACATCCCTTTGCTCAACCTCTAAGTCATAAGCAATAGAAATAGAAAGAAAAAATCTAATGGATGCCATTTTTGCAACAAGATAAAATATCTCACCATAATCAACACTCTCAATTTGAGAGTAACCTTTTTCAACCAACCTTTCTTTGTACTTCTCAATACCTCTATCTGAACCACTTTTTCTTGAACACCCATTTGCAACCAACAAGTTTTATTCCTTCAGGTAATGGTACAAGATCTCATGTATCATTATTTTTCAAACCTACCATTTCTTCACCCATAGAAATCTTCCAAGATTATACATCATTCATACTTAATACCTCTTCTACCTATTTTGGTTCATCCATGTTAGTATTCAAAGAAAAATTGCATCTCCAATCATCAGGTGAATACCTTCTAGGTGGTTGTCTATGCCTTGTAGACCTAAGAACAAGCTGAGTTGGAGGTTCTTCCTCCTCTTCTAAATATTTAGAGCTAGATGATCTCTCCTCAAATTCTTGTATATTCATGAGCCTTGATTCAACTTTCTCAAGTGTAGAAGGAAATTGAATCACATCTTCTTGTTTAATTTGTTCTGGCTACAATGTAATATAAGGCTTAGTTTCTCTAAAAATAACACTTCTACTATATATTACCTTTTGTGCAATAGGATCTCAAAGCTTGCATCCTTTCACACCATAACTATATCCGATGAAGATAGATTTCACAACCTTGTTCTCCAACTTTTTTCACTTCTCCTTTGGCACATGTGCATATGCCTCACAACCAAAAACTCTAAGATGTCTTAATGAAGGCTTGTAGTCGTACCATGCCTCTATAGGTGTCTTATCAACAAAAGATGATGTAGGATACTTCTTAATTAGATAAAAAGTAGTGGAAATAACTTCATACCAAAACCTTGGTTCTAGACTAGCACCACTCAACACACTCCTAGCCTTCTCCATCAATGTTCTATTCACTCTTTCTACAACTCCATTTTTTTGTGCAGAATACAAAGTCATCTTTTGTCTATGAATACCACAATATTTATAGAATCTATAAAAATCATTAGAGAAAATTTCATTTCCATTATCAATCCTCAAAAAAAATAAAAAATCTTTCCAATCTGTAACTCAACCATTGATTTAAATTCTTTAAATCAACACAAAACTTCATATTTAATCTTTAGAAAATATACCCATGTCCTTCTACTATAATCATCAATAAATGAAAAATAATGTGGATTTTCCAATTGAAGGAACATATATAGGACCAAACACATCCAAATGAGTAAGATCTAATACACCACGCGATTTATGAGAAGTTGAGTAAAATTGAATGCAATTTTATTTTGCACACAAAAATCAAATTCAAGATTACAATCAGAAAACCCTTCAAGAAGGTTTTTAATTTTCAAGGTCTTCAAACTCTTTTCTCCAATTTGGCGAAGTCTCTAGTGCCATAACATATTCTTCTCTACAATTATTTTGACTCAGAAGAAAGAGCATCCTTGGGTACCCAAAAGCCATGACCATTTACTGAAGGTGAAACCCTCACCTCTTCCATAGACTTACTTTTCATAGAAGTAGTATTTCACTCAATAGTGCATGCATCAAGATTATAAAATGTGTCATATATGACACCTCTATAAATCACCATAGAACCTCTAACCTTATTGCATTGTGCATTAAAAAAATACATGCACACCTGCATCTAGTAGTTTGCTCATAGATAACAAATTTTGTGCTAATACAGGGATATGGAACACACCATTAATCTTTTTTATTCCAACATCAGGAAACCTGATTCTAGATTTACCATGAACAACAATATTTAAATAAGAATCATCACCCAAGTACACCTTACCTTCATCAAATTCTCCATACTCAGAAAACCAATCTCTATTAAAGTTCATATGGAAAGATGCACTTGAGTCAATTAACCATGCATCATTACCTACACGAGTTACCAAAGCTGCACTGAATGCATCACCATCTTACTTCTCGAACTTAGAATAAGAATCAAATTTATTATTATTATTCTTCTTTTCTTCTTTGTAATCCTTACAAATATACTAGGCAAACTAAAGTTTTAGCAAATAACTTTGTACTTTCCAAGAGATTTGGATCTTGTTAGAGTAATCATGCATTAGTAAATAATTATTTATTAGTCTAATTTATTCTCATACACTTAAACTAAATATAAGAGTTCTTTATTCAGTTAACTAAGTTTTTTTCTATGTTAACTGAAGTGAGCTATTATTAGATCATTTTGTCTCCCATGTGATGTTGACACTTGTCCTAATCTAATCCCTTTACCATTTAGGGTTTCTCCTATATAGCACTCAACCCTCATTGTATTCTATCTTTCGCTCTCTTGAGATTTCATATCATTTTGATAGTCTCTTGCATTTTGTAGCTTTTTCTTGTTGAGGAATATTGCCCATATTGTTTGTAGATCTCTTGCGTGGAAGGTGTCTTTGTTCATTGTTTGATCTTCTGGCTCATACTTTTCACAATTCTAACATGGTATTGGAGTGTAGATTTAGTGAGCCTTTTCTTGATTTATGAGGTTTTTTTCTTCAATGAGGGTTACAAGCTTCAAATCAAGAATTCCCTTTTCTTTTTTTGCAATTTATTTTGTGTTCATAGATGAATCTTTTGAGTAAATTTTTTCCTTTCTTATGTAGAGCTCCGTTGATTATGGTAATTGGTAATGATTTTCTAAGTAGTAGTTGTCTATCATGGGCATTCATGTCCAAAGGGTATGTTCCGATAGAAAGTAATTCAACAACATCATGTAGTTCCTTTGGTACTACTATAATCTGGAGAAGGTATGTACCAGGTAGGTCCTCCTCGATAACTTCATTGGGATATCCTCCTATATTAATCCTAGTTAAATAGTTTGTTTCTTGATTATGTTTCCCTAGTTTGACCATTACAATAAAATTAAACAATTGGAATAGTAATAGTCATCTACATATACGCCCTTGAATCACCAGTTTGTTGAGGAGAAATTTGAGTGTCTCATGATCAGTGTAGAATGTAAAGGAGGTACATAATAGATAGTGTCAGAATTTATGTAATGCATAGACCATGGCTAAGGCTTCTCACTCAGTAGTGGTATATTTTCTTTTGGCTTTGGATAATTTCCTACTAATGAATGCTACCGAGTGGTCCTTGTTTCCTCTCGTTTGGGCTAATACTACACCTATAGCTATTCTAGATGCGTCTACATGAACATGAAAGGGCACTGACCAATCAAGAAAAATGAGAACAGGTGTATTGGCTATTTTTTTACTTGAGGGTGTTGAAGGATTGTTCGTGTTGCTTTGTCCAGTCAATGGATTTATTTGTTTTCCTATTTTTGTAGTAATTCCTCCATAGTTACAACTATGGTATCATATAATTTAATGAACTTTCTATGCTACTCAGTATAGCCAAGAAATTTTTGTACTTCCAAAGCTATCTGTGGTGGTGATAAATTCAGGATTAAGGCTACCTTCATAGGGTTTACCATCAAACCCACCTTACAAATGATATGAATAGTGTGCCAAAGGGTACCACAAAAATAAATTTCTTCATGTTTAGAGAGATCTACATACTTTTACATTTTTCCAGTATTGTTTGGAGTGTCTGAATATGATTCTTAACTAGCCCATATATTGTCCAATCATCCAAATATACCTCTAAAAAGCAGTGGATGAAGTCTTTAAAGGTGTTAACCATGATTCGGCTAAAAACAACAAGGGTGTTTTTAGTCCAAATGGCATTACAATGTACATGAATCGCCACTCTGTAGAAAATATAGTTTTAGGTTTATCTTCTTCTCTTATCAAGACTTGATGATATCCGGAGAACCCATTAGTGAACGAATAGATCTCCCTTTTGTTGACAGACTCCAAGATTTATTCTATAAAAGGCACAGGGAACAGATCATGTACACAGGCTTTGTTTAGTTCCCAAAAATCAACACACCGGGATCTCTCCTATATTCTTATTATGCTTATCCATTCAGAATCTTCTACCGGTTTGATTATTCTAGCAGCCAACATTTTATCTAACTTTGTTTTTACCTTTTCCTTCATATTAGGATTTAGGCGATATGATCTTTTCCTATGTGGTTTAGAGCCCTCTTTTAATTCAATTTTCATGATTCCTACTTCTTCCTTAATTCACTTCATTTCTATGAAGGTTCATGGGAATAGTTCCTCATATTCTGTTAGTAACTCAATACTTGATGCCACAACCAGTTCTTCCCAGTAGTAGTCCCATATCTTGACCATTTTTGAGTTATCAGAAGTTGCTATATTTTTTTTCTCGAAGATTAAGTGGTTGATTGTAGTAGTGTTTTTTGGAGTCCTTATTTAGTTTTAATTCTCATTATCCTTCTCCTACCTCAATTTCTATCTTTGGTTTTTCCTCTTCTTCATCTTTATGTACTTTATAACGTATGTGTTCTACTAGCTTTGTTTGTTTGACTTCGAGGTGGCGGATTGGTTTCTAAAAATATAGTTTTCGGTACCGATTTGAATATAATGTCCTTAATTTTTCTCAGTGTATTGTGGATTTGATCATTTTCGTCCCAAAATGAAAATGTGTGAATGAAATATGTCTGGAGGTCTTCCCATTCCCTTATTTATGCTCTCCTCTCTTGATTTATATACTAGGTTTGTACCATCGATGTTAATGTCCAATAAAATAATTGTATGTAGAGGTAATGATTGTATTCCATTTTTTTCATTCATGTAGTTACACAAATATCAAGGTATTCTTCTGAGGTTATGGTTCCTCAATACTTCGGGATGGTGGGATATTCCCCTTCTTGCAGATATCATGCTTTGACCAAATTTCTAATGGTAGGCTAGTCTGGAATAGTGGTTGTATGTGTGTTCTACCAACATGCAACACTGCAGACTAATGTATCTTGCAGTGCTATCATCCTTAATTTTTCTTCATGAAAATTTCTCTCTATTTTCAAAATATATTCATTGATGTTTCTAACTCTAGAGAATCTGGGTAGTTTAATATGTGAAATACCTTGTCTAATGTTAATTATTTTTGGTTTTTTTTATGTATCCTATGTTGATTCTGCAAGATGAATCTGGACCATGAAGACTAAGTGGAATCCATAAACTCTCTGGGATGTTGAATCTGATTTGTTTTCTAAGAAATCATCACTTTCTATGCTTCAATCGTAACTGTTCAATTCTAGTTCTCCTTCCCTATTTGGATTTTCCTTCTTACCCATCCGAAAATTTGGAGATAGTATATGGATTTTTTATATCTTCTCCATCATTATCTTGTGTTACTTCTTCTATGTAAGATCTATCATCTTGTTCTCCCAATGGAATCTGTACAACTCTAGAAGCATTGACAAATGAAATCTCCTCTTTTTAGGAGTCTATTATACCATTAGCATTAACAAACCATCTTAATCCAAGTAATGCCCTGAAAGTATTAAATGGTTATTTCATTTCAACCACTTCAAATTCAACTAATTTTTTTATCCCCTTAACATTTACTTCAACATTTTTCCAAGTTCCTAAGGTTTGCATTTTGGACACATCAACAAAACTTATATGCATTGGTGTTTTTACTAATTTGGGTCTTCCTAATTTTTTCCATGTAGTTGATGGAATGATATTCAAATCTACGCCCAAATCTACCATAACATATTTTATTTTATGGTCATTCAATTGTAAGTTTATCAAGAGTGGTTCATTTTTCCAATTTTGGTTCTTTGTTAACTGATTAACCTACTTTTGTTTGTTCTAGTATTTTACCCATTGATTTAATTTACCTATTAGATCATTTTGTCTTGCTATGGATGCAAGGTCTTTTAGCATTTTCACTTCTTGTTCTCTAAAGAAACCTACTTCTTGTTGTTGCATTATATATTGTTTAGCCTGTTTGACCACCTTATCATGTTTTCTAATATTAGGCTAGAAGTATTATGGTTCCTCATCCTCTCATTCTTCTTCTAGACCATCATATTCTTTGTATGCATCTTTTATTGTTTGTTTCTTTTTGTGTCTACCAGTATCAGTACCTTTCCTAGTGACAACATTTTCCTTTTTCTTGTCTCTAGTTTCATTGTTCTTTTTATTATCTACAACCAACTCTTCTTCATAATGCTCTTCTATAGAAGTATCTAAATTCCATGCATCCATTTTATGAAAACCTATAACTCCTTGTTGTGACACCTTCTGAATTACTCTTGCACCTCTCTTTAGTTCATCACTTCGAGAAGGTTGACTATCTTCCCAATTTTGGCAGAATGTTCTAACTTCACATTGAAATATTGTATGATCATCTTCTTCATAGATAGTAAATTTTGGTTTCTTATCTGCCCAACATTCGAAGGCATAAAGACCTAATTTTCCATAGTTGAAGAAGGTTTCATCATTTCTTCCTTTGTTTTTCTGACCTCTTCCTCTACCTCCTCTATAGTTAAACTACCTATTGTCTTATGAATAACTTGGTTGTTGGTTGTTTTTCATGGCACATGTGCTTCGATTATCTTGCTAGAGTGGAATCTGGTATCTGATATCATTGTTTTCATCAGTACTATAATTTTGGTTGTGACAACATTGGTTTCCATAATTCCCTTGATTTCCTCCATTCTTAATAGGTCTATTCTTTGGATAAACTTTTGTTAGGTTTATATCCCATTCTTGACAAATAACCCAATAAATAGAGTTAGGTTTATCATTTTCACTATAGCTAATGTCTTTTTTGCTCTATCCTTGGGGAATTCATTTCGGATGTGCCCTTCTCTATTACAATTCATGCACCAAATTTTATCTAGTTGACTAGGTTCATTGGCCTTGATTTCTTGTTGTATGACCAATTTTTGAACCTTCAATTGTAAATCTTCTAGGATTTCGACACTTTTATCCTTTTCTGGCTTCCTCCAAGGTTGAGATTCAATTTGGTAGGCCATAGTGATTAGGTTGGTATATGTATCAAATACTCTTCGATATAATACAACTCTAATTTCCTTACACAATCCGGAAATGAACCATTCAATCTTATATTTCTTTATCAATGGTTCCTCCAACTTCCTACATACTTAAACTTGTCATAATTCTCAATGGATTCCTTTTATCCTTGTGTTAAATTCCTCATCTAGGTAACACTTCTAATTGGAACCTCTGGTGTCCCAAAGTTGGCTAAGAATTATTTTTTGACTTCTTCCCATGTAGCTTTGTGTTGTGGGTAGTCTTTCATGTACCAATCCAATTCTTCTTTTCTTATTGACCCTACAAAGTCTAATAACTTATCCTTGTTTTCATCTTTCTCCATTTTTTCCCATATGGATTCTAAAATAAATACATATTCTAGTGTTTTGGTGGTATCTACTCCAAAGATAGATTTTCACTGTGGTATTCACGGTATTTGAACCTTGTTTTGGATGTAGTGTTCTTTTAGATTTATGTATTGGTTTCTTTACTAGTTTAGTTTCCTTCTTAATGTTATTCTAGGGTTTAATTTCTTTGCCCTTATCTCTTGCAAGTTTAATATCAAATTAGTCTTCTCCTAATATCTCAATCCACAGGGTATCCTACTCTTTCTTCTCTTCTTTCTTTTCTTCTCTCTGATTTTGTAACTCTTGTACTACAACTCTTCTACTTTTAGATCTTAATGGGGATGAGTCTCAATCTGGGGGTTGTGACTCTTGATAAATTATTTTTATTTTCTTGTTATTAAACATCATTTGATTAGTTAATGGCCTATTCTCTTCGTTCTTGGTTTTGTCTTCTTTTTTTATATTCTTCTTCCTTTCTTAATTTGTTTATGCTTTTGGTAATTATCTTTTCTAAATAATCATATTTTACCAATAGAACTTTATCCAAAGTATGTAGGAACTCTTTGAAAATATCATTTATTTTAATTGCAATTTCATCTAGTCTGATTTTTTTAAGGTTTGGTGAAGGTTCTGGTAGGGTAAGAGCCTCTATGCTACAACTTTCCTCTATCGGCAAGATTTTGGGTCCCTGATTGTCTATTAATTTTTTAAAATTTCTTGAGATCCTTCTAGCTCCTTTCAATAACAAACTTGTTTTTTCAAATGTTTTCTTCTTCTTTCTGTTGTCCTTTCCTCTTTTGATGGTTGCATCCACATCAACACACTCAACAACACCCCCAATGGTGTGCTCTCACCTTGATTTTGTTGTCACTTTCATTCTTCTCCTATGTCTATCTTCTCTTTTTGATACTTGCCTTTGTCTTTTCTCCTCCATTAGGGCTGTCCATTCTTTCTTTCTTTTTAAATTAATTCACTTCTTAATCTCTTATGAGTTTCCTTTATTTGTTCTTGACCATGGGTATTTAAGGTTTGGGATTGCATTACTCCTGTATTGTGTCCCATGGTAGTTATTTCATAGTTTTTATCAACAATCACATCTCTTCATAGGTCTCTCCAGACCTTTCACCCTTTATGTTTCCCTTCCCCTTGGCGCCTAACCCCCTCTCACAAGGTAGACATCAAGAAGATGATATTTTAATTGATTATCTTTGGTTTTTCATATGTTGTTTGGTTGAGTAAAATTTTTAGGATTTGATTAGTAAGCCTTGACAGAGCCTAACCGGGGTTCCAACAATGAAACCAATGTTAGCAAGAAATCTGAGGTATATAGTATGAAGTTTCATTCCCAAAATATCTCTGCTAGTTGTAGTCTATAACACCGAAGTAGGTCCTATTGAGGTGACACCATAAGATATTCCAAACCTCAATCCTAGTTGTAAATTAGAATAAAAAACACACATACATGGGTCATCCCACAAAGCTAGTTTACAATTTCTGGGAGATTCTGATTTTTGCTGAAATCACATATTTTTAGAAAATATAATGATTTAAGCCTTTAAAAGTTCTATTTTAAGGATTCCAATTGAAGAGGGTTTGATCAAACCACCTTAGATCAAACCCCCTTAGATAGAACCCCGCTAGTTTTAAATAATACGTACAACGAAGTCTCCTTTACACCTATCAAAATGTTGATAAAATGTTGCTTTTGATTTACCTTTTGGGGGATCAAATGAATTCATTTAAAATTTATTTCAAAGATCATGGTAGTCCTCAAAACGAGCTATCCAATGAATATAATTTTAATATGTTTTGGTTTTATTATGTATGTGTTTTTTTATTTTTATTAAACATAGGTTTTTCACCGAAAATCAAGCTCTATGTTCTGCACATGTGGAAAAATAGCATATTATAAAAATAAAATTTTAAAAAATATTTTTACGTTGGGTATTGATGTCCTTGATCCATTAATTTTTTTTTTTGAATTTTGATACATACAGAAAAAGCTATGTTGTACACAGTCCACCTATGTTTCAATTGTAATTGGTTTGACTTCAAAACTTGATTAAGGAAAACATATATAATAAAACACTATGAAACCAAATTAAAGTGCTAGATATCATAGTTACAAATCTAAATTCAAAAAAAAAAAAAAAATTATCCTTCATACAAAAAAAGTTATTTTTTATATAGTGAGCGTCACTCCTTAAAAATGTTGTTTTCAAAAAAAAGCTAGTTTTTGAAGGAGATGGAAAAATAAGTGCAATTTGATTCCAAAAATTTTGAAAAAAAAAAATTAGAATCTATAGAAAAAACGTTACAAATCACTAGTTTGCATCATCTTCAAATTCCTCATGGTTTAGCCGTTATAGGAGCCCGAAAGTGAAGATTTAGTTAAAAAAACTCAGTTCAGTGTCCAGTTTGCCCAAAAATTGTAAACCAGTATTGTGGGATCACCCACATAAGATAAGTCAAAATTTAGAGTCCTTTATATTCATCATATTCGTAATCATCCATTACATTCCTTATATCTATGTTATAGTCAATCTTATAAAAAATTATCTTCTATTATCTATTCCTACTTCTTCTTCTCTCTCTCTACCCATTAGTGAATAGATCATCTTACCTACTTATATTTATAATATGGGGCATGGCCCTTAGATAGTATCCCTAAATTAAATTTTATCTTCCTAATCTTATATTCTGAAATATTCTTTCTAGTTAGCTATTACAAATCTTCAGAATGATGTTTGTATTCAAGTTTCCGACTAACAGTGCCTATGGGATTTGATTTTTTTATGATGGTACACAAGTATGTATTTCCTTATGAGGATAATAATGAACCTGAGCAAGAAATAGATGAAGTGCATGCATATCAATAATATCAAAAAGGGACATAATTGCAATTTGAGTTGCAATAATTGGCCAAAAGGACCTCTAACTACTTCAATACCACCAAAAAACTTCAATGTGCCTCTTGATTTATAGTCCACTAATAATCCTAAGACACCTAAGGTAGTTCCTCAGAACATTGCAAGTTCTCAACCAATCATTCAACAAGGTAAAACTAAAACTTTCGAATTGGATAAATTAGATTGATACATTGTTGAGGATATTAAGAAAATCAAGATTAATTTTCCTTTGAGTGAGTTACTTAAGATGTTAGTCATCAAGAAATAATTTTTGAATTCTTTAGATGAGCCTTCCCAAAAATAAATTTCATTAGTCAAAGAAATTCCTTCAAAAGATCAAAACCCTAAGCTGAAAGAGAAAACTTTAGTAAAACAACAAATGGTCAAGTGGCATTGTACAAAGAGAAAACAAAGTCTCCACCTTTCTTTCTAACACTTAGAATATTTGGGAAGAACTTACATAATTGCTTAGTTGGCTTTGGTGCATCCACAAATTTTATGCCCTTCTCTATTTGTCAGACCTTAGGGTTATCTCCTGCCAAGTCCTCTAAAAAGGCCACTTAATTAGATAAAACCAAAGTCAGTATTATTGGAGAACTAAAACATATACACATGAAATTAGCATTTGATCCCATAATGAAACATTATATGGAAATTCAAGTAGTTGATATCCCTAAAGATTATGGAATTTTATTAAAAAAATATTGATCAAATACTTTAAATGGATATGTGGCTACTGACTTTTCTCACATGTGGTTTCCATGGAGGGGTACTCATAATTATATTAGGATTGATAGATAACCAAGAATGAAGCATTTGATCACAAAGTATAATTGAAACAATGAACCACTTTAATTTGAGATTGAACCTATTGAATGTAAGTTGTCATTGATTCCAAACAGTGTCTAGGCTATCAGAACTATCATTGATGTCAAGGTTGTCAACAATATAAAATATTGTAGGAGTAATAGAATTATCATTATATTCCTCTTGAATTAGAGTTTCAAAAGCATGTTGTGTATCAGGGGTTAATCATGAAAAAAAATTATCATCAATCATATCACTATATCAAGTTTTATTGAGATGTGACTTCCTAGTGTTACTATATGCTTAATATACCATGTAGGGTATATAGTCAATATGACTATGGTGATACGAAAGTCTACACAAGGATATCTTTTGGGTAGAGAGATTTCTCAAGAAATAAAATTATGGTCAACATTTCTTTCATAAATGTGGTTTTTCTCTATGGTTTGGAAGGAGAGTATGCCTAAACTAGTTCTATCATTTTCTTGAATTTTTGGAGGATATGTTTAGGATGCAAGAAGTTTGAAGTGACAAAAGGCTCTATGTTCCAATTTTTCAACCAGTTGAAACTCAAGATGTGTGTGGTAATTACTTAAATATTGTGTGTACTGTTAGGATAGGACTTGATTAAGGTCCATGTGGTAGTGCATGACAACATGTTTTGTAGATAATAAGAAATTTTTTTTTGGACCGACTTTCTACACATTTTACGTAATTTGAATTAAGGTCCACATCATCTTGTCTCTTTAGGGATCCTTGGCTGACATGGAAGAGTGTTAATGTAATTCCATGTATATATTTCAAATGTTCAGATGCATTGTAATGTATCCGAATGTGACCGCATGAATTAGAATTACACCTGTGTGAAGAATATTTGATCATTGGTGAGGAAGTGTGAAGAAAAGAGAGTGTTCCAGTATCATAAGTTCATATACATTAAGGAAGATTGTTAGTTGTAGATCTGGAACGTTTTGAGTTACATTGAAGATCTGCAAGCTTTATCATTCTATTGTAGTAGGACTGGTGTTCTACTTGTTGTATTGTTTCATTTGGGGATTGGTGTCTCTAGTAGGTTGGTGCCTACAAATATATTAGGCGATTTTTGTCTCTAGTAGGTTGGTGCCTACTTCAGTGTGTAAAATTCACTTATATATTTGTGTATTGAGGCTGGATTTGGGTAGTAGATCCAAGCATCTATTCTCATTGTGTTTTTTCCCATTTTGGATTTTCACATATATCTGGTGTTCATGTGTGTGCTTTATGCTTTCATGTTTCAATTTCTTATGTGGGATTTGTTGAGTAGAATTGTGTATTCTGATAATTGTAGCAAAAGTTCTAAGTTGCATGATCTATTAATCAATGTTGAAGTTGAGAATTATGAATTAAGTAGATCTAATAATTCACCCCCCTTCCCCCCCTCAGTAGATTGTGTTCCCTTTAATTGGTATCAGAGCTAAGTTCCTTTGAAGAAGTCTAAAAACTTAAGGTAGGTCTGAGATAGCACAGGAAGGATTCTCTAGAAATAAAGCACCAATTTTTGATGGATCAAATTTTGTATTTTGGAAAGTTAGGGTGGAGTCCTATTTGATGGCTTTAGGAATGGACATCTAGATGTCATTAATAAAAGGATATGAATTCCTAAAAACCCTCCTAGGGACCAAGTTGGAAAGAGAGCTTGTGAACTCAATGCTAAGGTACATAATGTTATTTTATGTGGATTGACTAATTTTGAATTTGTGAAAGTAATGCAAGACAAAACAACAAAGGATATATGGGATAAATTGTAAACCATTTATGAAGGTGATGAAAAACTTAAAGAGTTAAAGTTGAAAACTTATAAAGCTCAATTTGAAGGTATGAAGATGAAAGAAGATGAGAATATTGCTACATTCTTGCTTCTAGTTGATGAAATTTTCAACTCTATCTAAGGTCATGGTCAGAATTTGAAAGAGAATAATGTTGTGAAAAAGGTACTCAAATATCTCCCTAGAAGATTTGATTCTAAAGTCTTTGTTATTGAAGAAGCTAAGGATCTAAATGCTTTGAAGTTGACTAAACTGCATGGAATTCTAACTACATTTGAGATGAGATTTGAAAGTGAAGATTCAATAAGAGCCCACCCAGAAATGGTTGATCTTGAAGCAAGAATGTAAAAATCTAGGTCGGTACCAACCCCACCTAAGGAGAATTTAGTGGGGTTGGGATGAACCTCTAGTCAAAAATAATGGTAATGACTGGATTTGGTTTACCTTTATAGCATAGTTTATTGAGTTGATGAAGCAATCAAATTGGTGGAGCTTGCTTAATGGTGAAATTATAGATTACTAACATCACACTCATGAATATTGTCATGTTACATATAGAATTCATATAGTTATTGATGGATTATACCCTTCGGGAGCCTCCATCCCCTCGGCACAATACACCCCGATAGGGGGGTATTGGATAGTTGATTAATTATCTATCCTCTGTATTCAAAGTATCTAAGAAGCAAGTTGATCAAGATTCTAATATTGGATCAGATATTGAAAAATCAAGTTTTGTGAGGAAACTACAAAGAGGTTCTAACAAGTACAAAAGAAATTTACCTTTTAAGTGTTTTAATTGTGGTGAAGCAGGACATTTTATGGCTAAGTGTCCCTATAAGAGTTCTAGCAATGCTATACAAAAGAATAGAAAGAAATCAATTCAGAGAAGCTATAAAGGTCAAAGGAAACATAAGAGTTTCTACACTAATGAAGAACAAGACTACTGTACTGAAGAAGAAGATGAAGATATTTTTGAAGATGAAAAGATAAAGTTATGTTCATGGCTTGCAAGACTATTGATAGAGATGCTAAAATGTATTATCAAAACAATGAAGATGAAGTAGATCTTATGGAAGAATTGATGTGTGTTGGAAAAGAAATCAAAAAGATGAAGAATAGAATTGTAGAGGAAGTGAAGGCTAAAGAAAAGGTACCTCAAGATTTGAAGAAAGTAGAAAAGATGATTATTGATTTGAATACCCAAACAAAAGAAGAAAAAATGATTGAAGAATTTTGGACAAAAAAATTGACATTAAGAGATAAAGACTGTGAGAAACTGGAATTTGAAATTGTGACAATAAGAAAAGAGCTTGATAAATTGAGTTGAATAGACAAATTTGTCTCATTGTGCAGAGAGAAGAAATCTAGCTTGGCATAAAAGGTTAGGAAATAGGAATTTTGATGATATTGTAAAGATTAGTTGAAAAGAACTAGTCCAGGATATGTCAAAGATTAAGAAGCCCCAATCAATCAACTGCAAGCCATGTCATGAAGGGAAGAAGACAAGAAGCAAATATCCTGCTAAGGAGTATTCTACATCAAACCCATTAGACTTGGTCCATACAGGTTTGTGCAGACTTATGAGGATAAAAATTCTACAAAGATATAGGTATTTCGTAATGTTCATTGATGATTATACTAGGATGACTTGGATTAAATTTCTGAAAGAAAAGTCATAAGCATTTGAGAAGATTAAGGCATTTAAGGCCTCAGTAGAGAATGAAACCAGAATGAAAATCAAGGTTTTGAGATCAAACAGAGGAAGAGAATTCACTTATGAGAAGTATGACAAATTTTGTGAAGAGCATGGGATCCAAAGACAATTTTCAGCCACTAGAAATTTGCAGCAAAATGGATTTGCAGAAAGGAAGAACTAAACTCTACAGGAAATGGAAAGAACAATGTTATGTCAAGAAAATCTTTTGGATATGTACTAGAGAGAAGCTACATAGACTATTGTGTATATTATGAACAGAGTTCAAATCAGATGCAAGATTGATAAGACACCATATGACCTATGGAGAGGAAGATTGACATCAATTAGACACCTCAAAATATTTGGAAGCAAGTTTTACATCAAAAGAGATGAAGAAAACTTGGGTAAGTTTGATTCAAGATCTGATGAAGGTATTTTTTTTGGTTACTCTTTGATAAGTAAAGCATATAGATATAGAAAAATATTGAAGAGGATTGTAGAAAGAGAAAATGTGAAAAGTGGTGAAATTATTCAGTCTATTGGTATTCTGAAATTAGATGATGATGAAGAACCAATTCATAGTAGCATTGAAGACTCAAAAGAGGTTGTTACAAAAACTCCAAAAAAGTATGTTCAAAAGCACCATTATGAATATCAGATTATAGGAGACAAAAATAGTGGGGTTCAGGCCTGGAAGATTCTTGAGAGAACAAGTGAGCAAGTACACTTTTCATTTTTTCCAAATATAGAGCCTAAGTCCTATAAAGGAGAGTAAAGAAAAAGGTTGCGTAGATGCAATGGAGGAAGAACTAAATTAGGTCATGAAGAATGAGACTTGGGAACTTGTCCCAAGACCTGAAGGCAAAAATGTGATTGGAACCAAGTGGGTTTTTAGAAACAAGCTAAATGAAGATGGTGAAGTGATCTAGAATAAGGAAAGACTTGAATGTAAAGGGTATGTGTAGGTTGAAGGCATAGATTTTGAAGAGACATATGCTCTAATGGCAAGACTAGAGGCAATAAGGATGTTTTTAGCTCTTTCAAGATTCAAGAACTTCAAAGTATTTCAAATGGATGTAAATTCAACATTATTGAATGGGAAGCTAGAAGGAATTCACATTGAATAATCAAAATGGTTTCAATATTCTGATAATCCAGATTATGTTTGAAAAATTGAAGAAAGATTTGTATGGGCTCAAACAAGATCATATAGATTGGTATTCAAGGTTGGATGGATACTTGTAGTAGCAAGGGTTTCAGAGAGGATTTGCAAATAGTAATTTGTACATAAAAATATAAGAAGATCAATTGTTGATAGTTGTAGTCTATGTAGATGATATGATTTTTTATGGTAGTAGTGATGAAATGTGCAAGGAGTTTCAGAAGGCAATGCATAATAAGTTCTAAATGTCTATACTAGGTGAATTATCTTTCTTCCTTGGACTATAGATTAAACAATTTGACAAACATATTTTCATTTCTCAACACAAGTACATAAAGGAGATGCTAAGTAAACTCATGATGGAAGATTGAAAATCAGTTGGAACACCTATGGTTATAAGATGCAAGTTAAGTAAAGATGATGAATCTTCTTCGGTAGATCAAACATTGTATAGATCTATGATTGGTAGTTTGATGTATGTGACAACATCTAGACCAGATATAATGCAAGCAATTGGAATGGTTGCCATATTTCAAGAAGCGCCTAAAGAAACTCATATTAAAGAAATGAAGAGGATATGTATGGATTTGAAGAATACTAAAGATTTTGGATCATGGTATCCAAAGAGTGAAAATTTCACTTTAACTGCATAAATAGATGCAGATTGGGAAGAATGCATCGATGACTGAAAGAGCACAACTGAAGGAGCATTTTTACTTGGTGACAATTTGGTGTCCTAGTTGAGCAAGAAACACAAAACAATTTTTTTATCTACAGTAGAAGCAAAATCATTGTTGTAGCATCATGTTGCACTCAGGTTTTGTAGATGAAGAATTTGAAAGAAATGAAGATTGAGTTTGATGAACTTGCCTCTATTATTTGTGATAACTGTCGGCCTCCTACAATGATTTAATAACTAAGCCTTTGCAACTGTGATTCAAACATTGGACATCTAACCTAAATATCCATTTTAATCATTATGAAGGTGCATTTAAATTGTCAACCCAAGGACATGAACTTGAAATGGGTCAGCACAGTATGTGCACTAGGAACTCAAAGTAGTCATATTCATTCTACAACTAAGAGAGATTCAATATTGAAAGTAAATTGCATGGAAAGGAGAAAAGTAAATGTTGAACATCACTCAACAATTAAACTAAGTTGAACATGCATGACATGAATGAAAATATGAGCAACAAATAGGAAACTACTATGTCTGCTTTGGCTGCAAGAACAATCACCGAATGGAATTCTAGTGGTTGCAGGAATAGTCGGTGCCAGATTCTTAACTAAATACTAAACAAAAACTAATAACTAATCTAGCTAAAATAAAGGACAAATTACTCACCAAGTTGGCCCCCTTGGATGAGTATCCTCTAAAACTAATATAAACTCAAATGCTCAACTTAGAATTTCATCTTATTCATTAGGAAATGCAAATACAAAAGAGTAGCTTGTCTGGAAATGCTATATTATCATATCGTACAACATCAATAACTCAACAAATCCCAAATAAGGAGGATCTGAACCTTATTTATACTATCAACTAAACAAGGCACTCAACTCCCACTAACTAAGAGGATGCCATTTAGGGAAAGTGAAGAGAAGAATGGAAGGGTGGTTACACATGTAGGGAATCTGGTTAGACATGCATCTCCAAATGCAGACTCAACATTGTAGTAACGTTCGCATCTTCTCAACATCATGAAAGACCAATACAAGGTGGTTACATGTGGCTGACATGGGGAATCTCCTATCATCGTCCTTCAGTTGACCCTCAAACGATTCCTCATCATGACCATCTGGCGGTTGCATTTCTCAATTTAGTATCTTCAAGTATTTTTGCATGGAAATGTTATTATGCATAATAATTTCACATCTATAACCACCTTAAAGAAAATTCATTAACCACATACAAAATTAATATAGATAGTCCACATAATAGGCTAATGTCATTAAAACTGGCAGAAATGGAATTAAACCCAATATATACGGTTTGAGGGAAACTCTATAAAAATATCAACATTTAATATCAAAGTCCACGTCAAATTTTGCAAATAAACTATAGATTCTACCCAAATTTGGACCAAAAACTAGGCTCATCACTACCCCCAACCTAAAATTTGGTTGGTCCTCTAGCAGGGGAAGAGTTGTTTTTTTTGTTTGGTCAAAGCTCTAAAATTTGCAACTGATAATTGTCCAATATTAGTGTTTGTTGAGCACAAGTCAGGGTCCTAGTAGAATCCTCCCAATCTATCAAGTCTTCTCCATCTTTGATTTTCTTCATCAATGTTATAGCGGTAGAATCTGAAATTTGGAACAAGCCACATGAGGATAGGTGGCTGAAAAGTCAAGGGAAGCCATTGTCGTCCTTTTATTCTCCCAAGTTGATTGTACCTTTCAATCATTTTTATTGCTGCAACATAGTTCTGAATGAGGTTCAACCTATTTCATCTGATCAATTAAAGTGTTTCATATATGTGATAGATATCCTTTCATGGCAGTCCTCTTTTGTTATCGTCTTTACCTCCTAGTCACTATAAACTGCCTCAATCCAAGGCACAATTTTGTTACCATAACTAGGTTTGAAAATCATTTTGTTCCATTCTCTATAAATATCCTTGGGATTTCTTGATTCGGCTCTAATTTCCAAGGGGATATTGGATTCCCTCTTCCTATAAGCATTATATTGCTCTCCCTAGCTAATCTCATTTTGCACCCAAGACATGAATTCTCTCAATTGGATATCTCCAACATATAGCAGTGGGTTCTAGTCTTGGTCTTGAGTTACAACAAAATTATGTAAATAAAACTCACATAACAATTTTTCATTTCAAGGGAGGCAACCCTATAAGCACTGAAAAATTCAATGGGAGCCTCAATAGAGGGATTCAAACTTGAGATATTTCTTGATAGTTTAAAAGAGAGATATTTTTCCTTCAGGTGCAGAGCATAAACCATTGGAGGGGTTTTGCATTCTAAAATTTGTGGTACCAAGGTTGCAATTTTTTCCACCCTCTCCTTTAGAAAGGCAATCTCCTCATTCTTTTCTTCAATGATTTCATCCCTCTTTTGAATTTCCTTTTTCAATATTTTCTTTTCCTTTTTCCATTCTCCCTCCCTCCTTGGTATCTCTCCCCATAAATTCAAAATTGTTGTATGTACTAGAAAATTAGGAGGGTTATGAATTTCTACCAGGATTTTTGTCGATGGTTGCTCCCCATATAGTACCATTTGCATGGATTCAGGCTGTCCAACTAGCTTAGGCTATGGAGGTACAATTTCTTCTCCCACTTCTTGCTATAAGGCCTCTTCTTCTTATTATTGTAGTTGCTACAGGAATTCCTAATCTAATTCTTGGTCTTGTTGTAGGAACTCTTGGTTTTCTTCATGCTCTCAAATTTCAACTTCCTCTACAAGGGCAGCAAGATCCGCTAGGTTCACTTTTGTTGCCTCTTCAAATACATTATTTTCTTTGACATTTTTCTACCCCATTAGGGTTGTTGTGCTCTTATGTGATGTCCCTCCACGCTTAGGGTTTTCTCATGAAGGCATATCAACAACTGGTTTTGATTTCTTAAGAGGGCTCTCACATTTTCCTTTGGCTACAAGATGAATAGTGTCAGCCTTTCTCTTCTTAGGATTTGGCACCTCTTTTTCCACAGGCTATGTTTTGACTTTTCCTTTTCCTTCCCTTGCCTTCTTCCTCTGTGCCCAAGTTCTTATTAGGGTTTCAAGTGGAAAATCATCATCATCAGAATCCGATGAAAAAATTTCTTTTTTAGAGTGTTATGTTTCAGAGGAGCTAATATCTATGGTCCCTTCTGCTATAGGAGGATTCATACTAGAGCTAGTACCAGAGGTTGAAGCACTAGTGGTGGCTTCACCCATGCTTAATCTCCTGCTAGACCTACATGGTTGAGGTAAATCCCTATATTGCAGTTGCTCAGGTCTAAATTGATCAACATATATGAATTCCTCGTCGGTCATTTCTAGCGCTACATCATGCAAAGATTTTTCAACCAACAATTTAATCAGGCAATGTTGAGAAATAGAATTGTCCCTACCTTTTTGAGTTCCCACCGTAATGATGGAGACAAGGTTGTATAAGATGTTGGGCACATTCATCCTCCTCACATGCCTCATGTGACTCAAAATTTTGAAATGTATTGAATGTAGTTTTGATAATCGACCTTCACAAGTGATGTACCTGATAATGTGGATGACTACCTTCTTTCATGGCATGGGCAAAGAGGTTCTTTTGGCACCCTATTTGCCTGTACTGATTGGAGGGTCACCATGTATTGTGAATATGGCCCTAGTTGACCTTGCATCTCTAGAAATAGGGTAATGCTCACCATCAGCAGGTAACCCTGTAACTTCTACAATTCTTTCCTCACTTTCCACAACCTCCAACCCTTTTACTGTGGATTTTCCCTCAAAAAATGTTTGAGCGAACTCTAGTGCAATGCCTTCATCAAAACTATCCAGCTTTAGGAAGTAGTCCAACTAGCCACAGTTTCTAAATTCAGGCAAGCACTGTACATCCTGCCATAAGGCATCATAAACTGAGGGCTCATTTTGAATTAGTTTTCCTCTGATTGTCTGCAATCAACTGTCACTATGCAAAATTCCCTTCCTATAATTCTTGTTTGAAAACAAATTCCTTTCTACAGCACTTGCTAGTTGAATTGTCCTAATGTCGACTGAATTTTCTTTCTCTCTTTTTTTACCTTTTACCACTTGCAATTCAAGATTATGATGGGGTAATAGAAGGGATTTATGGTGAAAGGAAATGGCAGTGGAAATTTAGAGTCACATCACATATGCGAGCCATCCTTCACTTCAAATTTTAAATCAACTTAGCTAGATTTACTGATGCAACAAGCATGGACTGGCATGTGGGAAATTTACTTGCATCTTTCCTTTCCCCCTCAACCTAAATTTGGACATGTGTCCACATATGTGAGATGGGAGTAGTGATTTGATAGGGAGTAATGAAAATTAAGTGAACATCCATACTAGCAGACAATGATTAAATGAATGTGTTAACAAGATAATTAAGAGAGCAATTAATGTGCACATACCTGAATGTGTGGAGGATACGTTGCAAAGATCATGGAGAAAGTATCATTCACCTTTTTAGGAAATAAATTAAGAAATTAATGATGAAATGGAATGATGTGAGGTGGAATGAAGTGATGGAAGAGAGAGAAAGGTGGTGACGGATGGGTGAAGAAATGGACTTATACAAAAGTAGAAGTCTTTATTATGACAAGTACGTACCTTAATTAGCCAAAAAGGAGGGACACTAGGTCTACTTCCTTCAGCTACAACAAGCTCAGGTGCTGCATGTTCGATGAATTGATGCATGAACTCTTCTTTGGAAGTTGGCTTGTGATACAATCTAAGATGATGACCATTGACTAGTAACTTGAATCTGACAAGGTCAATGGTGGTGAGTTGAACAACTCCATTGGGAAAGACCTCAACAACTTCATATGGTCCTAGCCACCTTGTCTGCAATTTTCCTACATTGTCCTGATATCATGAGTCATAAAGCAATGCCCAGTCACCTAACTAAAATTTCTTCTCTTTGATAAATTTTTCATGCCATTTGATTCTTTGATTCTACACGACCTCAGTGTGGTACAAGGTTTCCTTCCTCATCTCATCTAAAGCATTCAACTGCATGATTCTTTCTTTTTGTGCTTCAGAAATATCCATCCCTAAGTCTACTGTAGTTCTAAGAGTCTTGTGCTCAAATTCAATGGGCATCATAGCTATCTTCCCATACAATAGCTTAAATGGAGTGAAGCCTATAGGTTTTTTCCAAGTGGTTCTGTAGGCCCAAACTGCTTCTGATAATCTTTTTTCCCAATCCTTTCTATGCATAGCCACTGTTTTGGTTAGAATGGATTCAATTTCTCTATTGGTCACCTCAACTTGTCCATTGGCTTGAGGGTGATAAGGAGTAGAATTTTTGTGCCTTATGTTATACTCATTGACTAGTTTTCTAACAAGTGTTGAGGTAAACTGAGCTCATTGATCAGTTACTATTTCTCTTGGGACTCCATATTGTGTGAAAATTTCTTCATAGAGAAATTTTGTAACCTTGTTATCTCTTGCATGATTCATGGCCTTGACTTCTACCCACTTAGTTACATAATCAGTGGATACCAAGATATAAAACTTACCATTTGATGGGGGATCAATGGGTCCCACAAAATCCAATCCCCACTTGTCAAAGGGAGTGACTACTACATGGGGATAGAGTGGCATCTCATCTGATTTGGTTGGTCAGCCCATTCTTTGGCACCTATCACATTTCCTTGTATATCTTCATGCATCCTTGTGGATTGTAGGCCAATAGTATCATGTGTTCAAAATCTTCATTGTTGTCCTTTTGGCTGCAAAATTCCCTCCATAGGGTTCATCATGACATGCATGCAAAATGTCATATGTCTCATCTTCCCTCACATATCTTATCATAACATGATCTTGTCCAGTATAAAAAAAGCATCTAGCAATCCATGAAAAAGGAAAATATTTTTCAATGATCACTCTTCTCTTTTTTAGAGAGAAGTGAGGAGGAACTCTCCTTGTCACTAGGTATTTAGCCATGTCAGCATACCAGGGTGTGTGCACACTAATGGAAAATAGATGCTCATCAGGAAAGGAGTCATCTATGGATTGATTGTCTTTTGATGTGGTCCCATCAGTATGGATATGAAAAGGAATATCCCAATTAGGTCCCTTAAGTACAGGAGCATGAGTTAAAGCTGCTTTTAAGTCAAAAAATGCTTTGTCACAATCTTTTTTCCATTAGAACTCAACATCTTTAGTCAGGAGACTATACAATGGTGTTGTTATTTTGATGAATTTTTTGATGAAATGCCTATAATATCCTAAATGTCGCAAGAATCTCCTAGCATCCTTTTGTTTTGCAGGTGTAGGCAGATTAGTAATTACCTCAATTTTTGCAGGATCTACATGAATTCCTTGGTGGGAAATGTAGTGGCCAAGAACTACACCTTCCTACATCATCATGAAGCACTTATCACTATTTAAAGATAGATGTTGGTCTTCACATCTCTGTAGGACTTTCTTGAGATTTTCTAATGCTTCATCAAAATCAACACCATAGGTGGTAAAATCATCCATATAGATTTCCATGCAGTCAAGGGAGATGTCTGAAAATATGTTGATGACTGCTCTCCAAAAATTTTTAGGTGTATTGCATAAACTAAAGGGAAAGACTGAATAGGCATATGTTCCCCATGGACATGTGAAGGTTGTATTCTCCTAGTCCTCAAGTGCAATTTGGATCTGATTGTAGCCATTGAATTCGTCTAGAAAAGAGAAGTACTTCTTTCCTGCAAGTGAGTCCAATACTTGATCTACAAAAGGAAAGGTAAAATGGTCTTTCTTAGTAGTAGCATTGAGTTCCCTATAGTCAACACAAACTCACCATTTTCCTCCCTTATTGGGCATAATCACCAATAGAGACACCCATTGGTTGTCTAAAATGGGATAGATAAATCCTGCATCTAGCAACTTTTGCAACTCTATTTTGACAATTTCTCTCAATACAGGGTTGATTCTTCTATGTGGCTGCCTTATAGGTGTACAATCATCTTTGATATATATCCTATGGGTTGAAAGATTAGGGTCTAGTCCTTTCATACCATGATAATCCCATGCGAATGCATATTGGTGGGCCTTCAACAAATTTTCCAATGTCAATTGTTCTTCTCCCAGTTTGATGTTAATATTTAAATATTTTCCTTCAGACACTTGTACTTGTGTAGCTAACTCTATCATATATGTTTCATTAATACATGGTACCTTAAGTTCATATGGCAGCATTGTGTGGAACATACCTGATGTTGTAGGAATTTTGTCTACTAGAAGAGTGGTTGTAGGAAGAGTGGTTGCAAGAAGTTTGTTTTCCGAAATAGTGGTTGTAGGAAGATCAGGCAGAGCAGGCAAAAGTGTCTTCACACGATCAGAAAAACTAGACACATGAGAGGGTGGTACCTCCTCTACCTCACAATGGTTTTGAATTATATTAGATAACACTTCATCTTCATCTTGAAGCTGTAGGAGAGGACTTCTACCTAACATCATAAGTTGCACCACAGAGTTAACTTGCTTGGCCTCTTCACCTACATGTGGCCATACAGGATCATCCTTATCATGGGATGGCTGAGTAGGAGGATAAAGAACAAGATTTTTTTTGTTTCTTCCATCATAAATGGTCATGTCACCTGATTGACATCCAATATAAGCATTTTTTGTTGCTAATGATGGCCTTACAAGGATAATAGGATACCCACCTAGTGTAGCTTTAGGAGAAAGAATCATGAAGTTGGTTGGATACTCCCAAGAGTCTAGAATCACCACAAGGTCCTCTACTATGCCATCAGACTTAATAGTGGAACTCTCAACAAGTTGTAGGATAGTAGGAGTGGATCTCATACTTACAATGTTTAGTTGTTGCAGGATGTCTTTAGTCATCACATTTATTGTTGCACCCAAGTCAATCAAAGCATTCTTTATGTGTATCCCATTTATAATAACTTCAACCACAAGAATACCTAGATCATTGTACTTGGGGATAGTTACTTTTCCAAGCATGATGTCAGCTAGTTTCCCCACTACATGAACTGTAGCTAGGTCTTTCCTTTTCCTACCTAACTTCTTCAGGTACGCTTCTCTGATTGTTTTTCCATATATAGGAACATCTTTTATGGCCTGGAATAGGGGTATCTGGACACATATATCCTTCTGCTGGTCTAGAATGTTAAAAGTGGTGTCCTCCTTGTCTTCCATTTGTTTGGCAACTTCCAATCTCTAAGGAAATGGTGGTTCGAGTTCTATTTTCTTGATTGGAGCTAGTTCATAATTTTTAGGTGCACTAGGCTGAATGGGATCATTCAGAGATTCATCTTCCTCCACGGGAAGCTCAGTGATGATGGGTATAGAAGGGGTTGGAAAAGTAGTTCCTAAATGCAAACCTATGTTACTTAAACTCATAGCATATGCAAGAAATTGATTTGGATTAGCAGAGTATACAAGTTGTGGTTGTGGTTTATTATTTGGGTTAGGTGTGAGCTGGGCTGATAACTGAGTGGGTTTAGGTGCATTTGAATTGGGATTAGCAAGAGGAGGCATTATAGAAGGTTTCTGGAGTTGAGAAGGTGGTTGCATGTAATTGGTTGTCTGTTTTGTCCATTGTTGTCCACCTCTCCATTGAGATGTTTGTTGCTAGTTTCCTAGAGGTGGCTACCAAGGTCCTTGAAACTACTGCCAATTCCCCTGAGGTTGCTGCCACTGAGGTGAAGAATTTTGATAATTGGGCCAAGAATTTTTGGGGTTATTCCAAGACTGTGGTGGATATCCTCCATAGTTGGATGGACATGGGGGTTTCCACTAGTTACTAGATGAATACGAATTAAAATATGGCCCAACAAAAGATAGTGGATCTGGTGGCATACCTTATTTTGGAGCCCATGGCCTTCTCTGTGCAACAAAGTAGACTTGATCTTCCTTAGTCTAAATTGTTTGAACTCGGGTGGAATCTGCTTGCTATCAATTTTAGCTACCATCTTGCATCTACAATCCCTCTTATTTTGTCTGCAATGAGGATAATATTTTGTCAGCATTGCCTTTGCCTCCTCTTGTTTCTTCTTGGCCTAAAGTATATCCAACTAATTAGCTAGATTGTTTATGATATCCTACTTGAAATCTGCCAGTAAGTGAGTAATCTCCATCCTTGAAACTCCACTGGTGGATGACTTACCCATAGAGGACTGGTAAGCTCTTCCTTTCTTTGAAGTTTCCCTAGAATAGTTTTGGCATATCTTCTTGATATCCTCCCAAGGAACTTGAGTGATATCTCCTCCTGCCATCAGGTCCAAGGCATCAGTGAATATTTCATTAATTCCTCTCAAGAAAAGAAGCTTATGTGAGTCTTCATTGAGTGTACGGTGTGGAGATTTTTGCAAACAAAATAGAAACCTTGAAATGAAATATTTCAAGCTCGCATCTTCCTTTTGTTGCATTCTAAAAATTTCATCTCCCCTCATATCAATTCCCCTGCAATACTCTTTGTATTTATCAAGTAACTTTGTCTTCATGTCCTCCCAAGTCTCCATAGTATCTCTTCCAAGTCTCATTAACCATCTTAATGTAGCTTCTTTCAAAGTGGTAGGAAATAGCTTAAGCCTGTGGGCATCAGTGGTATAGTCATAACTTCTACAGAGTATATCAAACTCAAACAAAAATGTATCATGATCTTATGTGAAAAGTCCATAGAACTTAGGAAGGACTAAAGCAGGGATATTTTTGAGGTTGTCTACTTCATTTTGATGAGCAATGGGAAAAGGAAAAGCTGGTTGGTTCTGCCTGTTAGGCTTGTTTCCATTTGCATCACCCAGGACTACTTGATGAAGTTCCAAAGTAAAGGGTTCTTTAACTAGATTTTGATCTTTAAGGGAAACTTCAAAACTGGTTAAGTTAGGAAATGTATTAGAAAAGGGGTGTGGCTCTTCTTCTTCATTTTCGGGTAGATTTGGAAGCTCTACTAGCTAAAATGGTTCTAGATTATTAGGAAGGAATCTCCCATAAGCATCTATTCTTCTTCTATGCATGCGTTATCAACTCAAGATCAACCAACTCACACAAAGAATTGGTGAAAGAATAGTGGATCATAACTCTTCTAACGAGGTATACACTAAGAACAATTGTAGAGATACTACAACAAGAAAAACTATCAATGACTCCAAAGAACTCCCTAGTTTGACACCATCCCCAACAATGGATGCTAAACATGTTGGCCTCCTACAATGATTTAATAACTAAGTCTTTGCAGTCGTGATTAAGAGATTGGACATCTAACCTGAATAGTCAATTTAATCATTATGAAGGTGCATTTTAATTGTCAACCCAGGGATGTGAACTTGAAATGGGTCAGCACAATATGTGCACTAGGAACTCAAAGTAGTCATCTTCATTCTATAGCTAAGAAAGATTCAATATTGAAAGTAAATTGCATGGAAAGGAACAAAGTAAATGTTGAACATCACTCAACAATTAAACTAATCTGAACATGCATGAAAGGAATAAAAATTCGAGCAACAAACAAGAAACTACTATGTCCACTTTGGCTGCAGGAAGAGTCACATAATGGAATTATAGTGGTTGCAGGAATAGTCGGTGCTAGATTCTTAACTAAGTACTAAACATAAACTAATAACTAATCTAGCTAAACTAAAGGATGGATTACTCACCAAGTGCCCCCCCCCCCCCTTGGATGAGTATCCTCTAAAACTAATATAAACTCAAATGCTCAACTTATAATTTCATCTTATTCATTGGGAAATGCAAATACAAAAGAGTAGCTTTTTTGTAAATGCTATATTATCATATCGTACAACAACAATAACTTAGCAACTCCCGAAGGAGGATCTGGACCTTATTTATACTATCAACTAAACAAGGCAGTCAACTCCCACTAACTAAGAGGACACCATTTGGGGAAAGCAGAGAAAAGAATGGAAGGGCAGTTACACATGTAGGGAATCTAGTCAAACATGCATGTCCAAATGCAAACTCAACATTGTAGTAACGCCCGTATCTATTCAACATCATGAAATACCAATACAAGGTGGTTACATGCAGTTGACATGGGGAATCTTTTTTCGTCATCCTTCAATTGACCCTTGAACGATTCCTCTGCATGACCAGCTAGCAGTTGCATTTCTTGATTTAGTATCCTCAAGTATGTCTACATGGCAATGTTAGTACACATAATAATTGCACATCTATAATAGTCCACATAATAGGTTAATGTCATTAAAACTAGTAGAAATGGAACTAAACCCAATGTCTACAGTTTGAGGGAAACTCTATAAAAATATCAACATTTAATATCAAAGTCCATGTCAATATTGGAAAATAAACTATAGATTCTACCCAAATTTGGACCAAAAACTAGGCTCATCAATAACACTGTTGCCATAAACATTTCAAAGACTCCAATAATGAACTCAAGGACAAAACATGTTGTAGTCAATTAACATTTTCTAAGGGAGAAGGTTGTAGAGGTAAAGTTGGAGTATGTTGAGACAAAGGAGCAAGTGGCAAATATATTCACAAAGCCACTTCCTAAGGAGATATTTGAGTTTCTTCGATAGAAGCTAGGAGTTGTTGTGATCCCTCTCTTAAATCAAGAGGAAACATAGGTTGAGGGTGAGATTGGTCTCCCTATCACAAGAAGGCTTGGTGGTATTGCAGAGTATTTTTAGAGGTTGAGAAGCATTGACTCAGGGGGAGTCCATCTAGGAAACAAGTTTATGGATTGTGCAGGGTACCATAAATGAAGAAAGGAGGAGAAATAAGTAGTGCAAAGAAAGGGGAGAAAGTGAATTGTTGACCCTTTGTTATTGATGTCAAAGGGGGAGAGCATGAACTCAAAATGTTGAATTTCTCAGAAAGTATATTGGACTCAATGCTACATCTTCCAAAGGGGGAGAGAGTGAAAATTCTATAGAGAAAAAAATATTTCAAAGGGGGGAGAAATGTGTTTGTGTGTAGCTAGATGATTTGGTGGCCCAACAATTCTTTTTGGTGGCCCAGAATTTTGTTGTTTGCCATCAATGACAAAAGGGGAGATTGTTGAACATAGGTTTTCATTGATGTCAAAGGGTGTCTAGGCTATCAAAAATGTCATTGATGTAAAGGTTGTCAAGAATGAAAAAGATTGTAGGAGTACTAGAATTATCATTATATTCCCCTTGAATTAAAGTTTTGAAAACATGTTGTGTATTAGGAGGTGTTAATCATGAAGTTGTCTCATCAATCATATCACTAAATCAAGTTTTATTTAGACGTGACTTCATGAATTAGAATTAGACTTGTGTGAAGAAGAGTTGATCATTGGTGACGAAGTGTGAAGAAAAGAGAGCGCACCAGTATCAAAAGATCATATGCAATAAGGAAGAGTGTTAGTTGTAGCTCTAGCAAGTTTTGAGTTACATTGAAGATCCACAAGCTTTATCATTGTATTTTGGTAGGACTAGTATTCTACCTATTGTATTGTTTTTTTTGGGGATTGGTGTCTCCATTAGGTTGGTGCCTACAGATACATTAGGGGATTGGTGTCTCTAATAGATTGGTTCCTACTTTAGTGTGTAAAATTGACTTGTATATTTTTGCATTGTGAGGTTGGGTTTGTGTAGTAGATCCAAGCAACTATTTGCATTGTGGTTTTTCCCATATTGGGTTTCCACATATATCTAGTGTTCATGTGTGTGCTTTATGATTTCATGTTTTAATTGCTTATGTGGGATTTTTTGAGTATTTATTCTGATAATTGTAGCAAAATTTCTAAGTTGCATGATCTGATAATCAATATTGGAGTTGAGATTTTTGAATTAAGTATATCTATTGAGTCAACCCCCCCGCCCCACCCTCCGCCCCCCCTCAATAGATTGTGTGCCCTTTAGAACCTATGGTATATGACTAGAATGCATGGGGTACTCAAGAACTTTTCATGTGACAAATAAATTACAATAATGATATTTAGATAACTTCTGATACAAATATGTTCATTGAATTGAACTATGGATCTTCATCAGAAGATGAAAAAATGTTTTTAGAAATCTTTTAGAATTTTATTTGCAAGAAAGTAAAGTAGCAAAAAGAAGAGATAATCTTCTTGGAAGATATTTTGTTAAATATTAGTGCAAAGTACATAATGTTACATATTCAGAAATCAATTGTTCCTTATACTCATTGTTGTCAATAAAGAAAAGAAAATTTATCCTTTAAAGAATCAAAATAATATTGAAAGTGAGCATGTGCATGTTGAAGATTTAATTGAGATTAATGTGCAACTAGAGGAATCTAATGAGTTTACTCAAATACATGTTGAAAACAAAGAGAAATTGGAAATGAGAACTCTAATGAAAATTGAAGAAATATAAAAACCTTGTGAAAAGGTTATGTCCCAAGATAATTCAAATATCAAAATGCTAAGAGAAGAAAATAATCAAATGTGGACTTTAAATTTTGATGGATCGAAGTCAAAGCGAGGAGTTGGAATTGAAGTTGAATTTATCAGTCATCAAGGTAAAAAGTTGATTGTTGCATATAGATTATAGTTTCATTGCATAAATAATGTTGTTGAATATGAGGCTTTGATCCATGGATTATTATTTTCTTTAAGAAAGAAAGTTAAGATGTTAAAATTTCAACTAGATTCATAACTTATGGTTAAACAAGTTAGAAAATAATATATTTGTCATTATAAAAGGTTGTTTAGTTACAAACATCATGTATGGGATTTAATTGAAAGTTTTTGTGCTTTTCACATTCAACACATGCCAAGGAAGTTTAATCATTGAGAAAATATGTTTTCTATTGTATCCAACAGATTAGAGTCATTAACTTTGTTAAGTTTGAAGAGATTTTCCGTCAAATTAGTTGAACAGTTCCATGAATTCCAATTAATGTAACTAATCTTCAAGAATTTGAAGATGATTAGAACATTTTAGATTTCATCACAAATATTAGAGTATTTAAATCACATTATTGATGAAGAAGAAATGGAAAACTTGGAGCTAAAGGAAGAAAGTGTCATAAACCTGAAGAATAACACCATTCCCAAGGGTATGATTCAACTTGAAAGATTATTTGATATTAACCAATTGATAAAGAAAAAATATCTTCCCAAGATAAATGGAGGGAAGTATGAATCATTTAACATAGAAAATGAAGGCAGCCCTAAAAATGTTCCAATTGGCAAGGTATGCACTCAAGAACAACGAGAAGGCGTTGATAGAGATCTTAAAGATTATAATCACATTATAACATGGAGTTATGAAGATCTAAAGATGTATGATACATCTATCAAAAGGCATACCATTATGTTAAAACCAATAGTAAAACCCTTTAGACAAAAGCAAAGGCATGTAAATGCACTATTGGAACCATTAATATTCCAAGAAGTCAAGAATTTTCTTTCACTCGAAATAATCTTCCCTATCTAACATTCAACTGAGGTGGCCAATTTATTCCCTATCAAAAATAGAAAGGGTGATATAAGATTATATGTTGATTTCAAAAAATTAAGCAAACCATTGGAGAAAGACAACTATCATTTTTCATCATTAGATGAGGTACTACAAATTGTTAATGTTTCACAAATGATATCTTTCCTATATAGTTTTTTGGATACAACTAGGTAATTGTTGATCAAGAAGACAAACTAAAAACAACTTTCACTACTAAGTGGGGGATATTTCCTTACAAAAGGATGTCATTTGGACTGATAAATATGGGAAAAAAACTTCAAAAATATATGGATATAGCATTCAAGGGCTTAATTGGAAAATAAGTAATATCATACATGGATGAATTAATGGTATTTTCTAAGAATATAGATCATATTGAAGATTTGAGAAGATTATTGCATAGAGGCAAAGAACATGGTATATCGCTTAACCTTAAGAAGTGCATCTTTAGCATCCCAAAAGGGAAATTGTCGGGTCATGTCATCTATGAGAATGGGATCTCAATCAATCCAAATAGGGTTAGTGCAATAATGAAACTACAACTATTAGCAAGCAAGGAGTTAAAACTCTTATTTTGGTAAGATCAAATTTGTTTGAAAATTCATCACAAGCTTCACTAAAATTGTTGAAATTGTTAAAACACACAAAAATCAAGATCAAACAACAAACAAGAATACCTTCCACATACAAAAGTTGCAAACAAATATTTTTTATTCCCTCAAAAAAAAAAACTTGCAATTTTTTTGAATTCCTAGAGTTATTGAATAATACAATGGAGGAGAATGTTTATAAGAAAAAACCCTAAATGAGAAAGGGATTAGATAATGACAAGTGTCATCATCCTATGTGATGAGACATAATGATCTAATAATATATCAAAAAAAAATATTACTAAGTTTAGTTTAAGTGCAAAAAGTGAAATTAGCCTAATAATCAATTAAAGATTAATTAATTATTAGTTAAAAAATGATTACTCTAACACCCCCCTTAAGTGTAATTTAGGGAGTAGTTAAAAACTCTAAAAATTGAATGCATAAAAAGAAAAGAATGCATGAATGGGTTCCAACAACAAGGCCTAATCAACTACACATGTACAAACAATCTAATCTCTCATAACTAGAGAAAAAAGAAAAAACCTTATGAGAAAATCTCCTCCCCAAAAGAGAGAAAGGTGAATGAAGAACTAAAAAGCCTCCAAAACAATGTCCCAAGGTGTTGCCACAATAGTGGGTTACACTTTTTGGGACTTCCTCATTTTTGTTGAAATCACATATTTTTAGAAAATATAATGATTTAAGTCTTGAAAGGTTCCATTTAAAGGATTTTAATTGAAGAGGGTTTGATCAAATCCCCTTAGATCAAACTCCCTTGGATAGAACCCCGCTAGTTTTAAACCATACCTATAATTGAGTCTCTTTTACACCTATCAAAATGTTGATAAAAAATCACTTTTGATTTACCTTTTGGGGGATCAAATGAATTCATTTAAAATTTATGTTTTGTAAGTGTGTAATCCTTATTATAAGCTTCCCAAAAAGGATAATTTTAAATATACTTAATTTTATTATTATATTTATTTTTTATGTCTTGTGAATGTAGGGTTTTCACCAAAAATCAAGCTCTATGTTCTGCACATGTAGAAAAATAGTAGATTATCAAAAAAAATCTTTAAAATATCTAGATGCTTGATATTGATGTCCTTGATCCAACCAAAATAAAAATAAAAATTTGTGTTATACAGTACACCTATGTCTAAATTGTAATTGGTTTGATTTCAAAACTTAATGAAAAAATATTCAATAAAACACTATGAAAATAAATGAATGAGGTGGATATCATAGTTACAAATTTAAATTTGAAAAAATTAGAATTTTATCTTTCATAGAAAAAGAGTTGTGTTATACAGTAATCACTCTTTAAAAATGGTATTTTCTGTTAAAAACTAGTTATCAAAAGAGATGAAAAAATGCAATTTGATTCCAGACATATATTTAAAATCTACAAACGAAATTTCACAAATCACTAGTTTGCATCATCTTCAAATTCCTCATGGTTTAGCAACTATAGGTGTCCAAAAGAGAATTAGTTAAAAAAGTTCAATTTAATGTCAAGTTTGGCCAAAAATTGTAACCCACTATTGTGGGATCACCCCCAAAAAATAATAAATGAAGAACATTGTTGAAGCAAGAACTTTTAGACAATTGTTGAATGATGACTACTATAGTGTTGAAATGAAGAACCTCCTCTAAAACAAATGATGATCAAGGTAAAGAAGACAAGAATTTGCATGAGTTCCCCCAATGACACTATTGGAACAATGATTAGATGGAAAACAAATGCAAGCATATGATAGTTGAATATACAAATGGCACATTAATCTGCATGAGTGACCACAATGACACTACTCAACCATGCAAGATGCAAGTCAAAAATACAAGTACCAATAGTCTAAAGAGCACCGATCAAGTGAAAATGAAAGGTCGCCTCTACAAAATAGGAATGCAAGAGTGTCCATATGGTAAGTGCCCCATCTCACCAATATGCATGGTGTAGTACATCCCTCCAGTTGATACTATTGTTTTAGTTTTTTTATGGTCATTTGTTAGTCGTTTAGTTTCTTTGGATGCTACATTAAATTATTTCAGTATGTCATTGATGTTATGTTAGTTGCTATACTCTGTAGATGATACATTTGACATTATGATCATCTGATATTTTCTTATGATCGATATGTGTGTATTATGGTTTATGTTGTTTCTGAATGTTAAGGATGTTATTATGATATATTTGATATTTATGATGTTATGATGCATGTCAATCCTGGTGAAGAAGACAGTGTAGCATTACTTACTTGTGAGTACCCTACTACACTGTGATTCTTCTTCACGGTGTGTTTTTTGATATATGTATTGATATGTTTGACAATGTCATTTGATGCAATTTGTAGGTACAAGCATCGACTCCACCTACTTTTTTAGGTCTGAGCGTGCTAAGACCCAATGGAAATATGTTGATAGGAGATAGTGGTTGGTCTTTTGTTGTGAGCCATCGTTCTTGAAAGAACGAGTACCCATTCATTACCTATTTTGGTTGACATTCATCTTGTCATGCCTTTTTTTGTTTCGTCATGTCATTCATATGTTCATCATGTTAGAAGTTGACTTGTTTAAGTTAGATAAATGATTGATTATTAAGTATTTGATTCAATTATGATTTATTTGCAATATTGGATTAAAATGATTATGTATAGATCACTTTACGATTAAAGTTAATTATTGTGTTATAAAGGTTTGATTAAATATTTAGAAGATTTAATTAATTAAAATTATTAAAGTAGAATTTATTTGATGTTAATTAAATTTTATTGATTTTTTTATTGTGCAACTTAAATGTTATTAAATAGATATTTTTGAAAGAGTTGTTTTGAATAGATTCTGCAAAATATCTATGAATTTGAATTGGTTGTTAGGATATTGTAACTTGTTCATTTAATCAGTTTTAATTTCTCTTTCAATTATGAGTTCATGCAATCGGTCAGTTATGCTTTGAGATTTGCATTTAATTGTAAAAACAATGATAAAGCATGTTACGCAATTTTTACACGACAATTGGTTTTTGGGGCTGAAAAGTTGATTCACAACAATATTTGAAAGAATCTTTTCTGTATCTCTATGTTTTGGTTGGAAAACTTTGAAAGTTGTGGAATCCGGAGGCTTTTCTCATGCTGGGAAAGATACGTTGTTTGAATCCCTGTGTTTGGCTTCATCATTTGATTGGAATTTGAAGGAGGATACCAGGTTTTCTTTTGTAATTATGTTTAGTTTCTTGAATCCAAAGCTTATAAATGATGAATGCAAATTTAGTTGGTTTTATGTTGAGATTTCTCGTTTGAAACCTGCACAAACAATAGAAAATGAAAACGTTAATGGTTATTTTAATTTTTATCAAAGAGAAATTATATAGTGAAAAGAAGACCTTTGAAAACCTAGCTTTATATCCGTAATTCTACAAAAAAATTGCTTAAAACCCCACAATTTTTTGGTGTTTGAATAAATAAATCATTGTTGTAGAACGTCCGATGAAGTTAATCTTTTGCACCATAAGGTTGTTATGTTTGAATTATTTTCTTTGCAACCTCTTGATGATTTGCATGTAATCCTCAATTACGCCATAGTGCGTTAATTGTATACCTCTGTGTGTATTTGATTAATGAACCATTAGAGTTTCGATGTCCATGTATTCTACCCGTGCATGCTTTTATGCATCTGTCCAAACCTTTATCTTAGTAAATTTCTTTGTTCGTGTGGTTTTGTATACTCATATTTGTACAATTTTGTTGTTGAAGCGACTCTCCTATATGCCATTAGCATCTTGTTTACATTTAAATACTGTGTTAGTTTATCATTTTGTTGTATTCCAGTTCTTCTTACACCTATCGGTTCCTATTCTATCCTCCATGCATTGGATATTTTGCTTAGACCTTGTTAAGTTGCATGCTTTTGACCATGGTTTACTTTTTATAGTGTGTTATCCTTTGTGGAGATATTTGGTGCTGCCTTCCTATCTCTGTGATCTCCATTCCTTATTCCTGGGATGCCAAGGAGGAGATGCTAGTTCTTTCTTATTTCCATATCTTTTCCTAGCGAAGGAATCAATAAGTCGTCGCTTTATGTCTTTTATTCCTCCCTTTCTATCGGTGTTTCCTGTTGGCATAGACGTCTTATACTGTTATTCTTCATAGGTTTGAAATCATGTTTACGCATTCTGCCATGGCTGCATGCATGTACTCCAGAGGTCCATTTTGTTTGCATGTAAATTTTGGTTACTATGAGCATAAGCATGTACGATCTTACTGAGTTTCTTACCCTTGGTTTAATTTTTTTTCTTCCCTATATTTGTGTCGTTGACTGCCAGTTTTAGGGAAAAATATTAGCTTGGTATGAATGTTTTATGAATGCATATTATCATGCATTCAAAATCGGTGATTATGGTATCGACTACTCGTCAAGTTCCATAGGAATTGACAGTGGACTATGATGTCGCATTAGTCTATCATTTGTACTGATCTTGAAAAATTAGAGTTTCACATAAGGTTCTCATTGATGTATATTTACGTATAGATTATTTATTTTATTTTATTTGTTCTTTTGTTTCTTGTCTTTTGTTAATTATCCTTTGATAATAGAAAATCTATAATTATGTTATTAATATGCTAAATATATGTTTATATAAATAAATTGAATTATTTAAATAGTATTTAAATAATTAAGTTGTTTTCATTCTTCTTTATGAATGAATATTGGATGTTTGTGTTTAGTTGTAAACAATAGATTAAACGTATTGTTATGGCATCAATTTATTAACATTGTAAGATATTAAAATTTGAACGTTTGGATAATCTACATTTAGTAGGTTGGTACTTTAAATGTGATTGATTTTTGGAACAAGAGAATTCAATTTAATTTAATATTATGAATTTTGAATTATTTGTTAAATGGAATCAATAAATAGAACATCTTAAACGTATATTCTTTTATGAGTATTTAAGTATAACGATTTTGAAATATGTTTAAAGTTGATGAACCATGTATATGTTGGTAATTGGTTTGATAAGTGCACTTTTGGTGTTAATAAGCTTTTGTAACTTCCAGAGGCTAGGGAAGGGTAATTTGTTTTGGCATAGTATAAAATGCTTGTTTGTTGTTGTTCTTTGCAAAAACCTGGTTTTGGATTTGGCCAAGAATGTTGTGTTATCATGTGATGGTATTTGGTTGTTTTGAGTTCTATGTCTATGGAGATGTGCATATTCATGTTTTAATTTTTTACGTGCATGTTGTGTATCCTTGGCATTGTCAGTCAAAAAGTTTGTACATAGGAGGAGTGGATTTTGTTAGGGGTCGAAACCCTAAATAGGTTACCAAGGTAACCTATTGGAAGTGGATAATCAAGTGAAATCATAAACTTAAAGTTCTAGGGGTTGGGTAGTAATCATTTAACAAGTCAGATAATTGTTTTTCCTTACCTTGTAATTTAACGCTTGTTTAGGTTAAGGTAGGTTGAGATGGCCTGGAATGACTTTGTCGATTACTTTGTCTTCTCAAAAAGTGTTTTGATATCACATAAGTTCATTTAGGGGCCAGGAGTCGGTAAATATTTCTAGGGTAACTCAGGACGAGGGTTGGTAATCTAGGAAGATTCATCAGGGTAACCTAGAATGACTGTGTGATGACACTCCTATCCTTGTACATGTTTGTGGTCTCTTGTGTAGAGTCACCTATGGTTATGTTGTTGCCTTTGGGAGTTTTTTTGTTGTCTCATGGTTTGGATGTCATTATGTTGTCATGTGTATGTCAACCATGTGACGTATGATCTATCTTCTTTTATGTTTGTTTGACTTGTGGATCTGATAGTATCTCCTAGCATGGGGGGTGGGCTTTCCAGTACCACATGGTTGGGAGGAACGTGCCTTTTCCTCCATTGGGTTCCCTTGCAAGTGATGTTATTTGAGAGGAGTTTGTTCTTGACAGGTTCTTGGATTCACATCGTTCACCGAGATGATCATTGGGCGTGATCCTGAACGTGATTGACAATTGTACTTGTTCATCTTCTTTATTGTATTCACTCATGATGATTACATGATACTTCATTGTATTATGATTATGGATGTATCGAGATTTTTCACAATCTCATTTGATGTATATTGAACTTGTAACTTAAATCTCCTTATGATAATGTAATCAAAATATGGCATATTCATATGTATCCTATATCTGGTTCTTGATGTGTTATTCTTCTAATATTTAATTTTATTAGCATTGTTGTGGAACCTCAAGAACGTTCATGTATATGTTGTTTGTTCAAATGTAATTATTTTTATTTTATTTTAAATAGTTATTTAGTTGTTTAACGTGTTGTTCTTTGGGTTCCATGATGGGGTGTTACAAATGGGTAAACAATAGTTGCATTTGCCTAGTACATAGGAACAAAAACTAGATACATAGATCACTCCAATGCAAAATCAATGAAGCACTAGAACCAATAGTACAAACCCTTCTATAATGAAAATAAGGGAGAGCCATGAAAGTTCCACTAAAATTGTGTGTCACTAAGTGCATGAAGGAGAACAAAGATCTAAACATGCACATGAAACTACCTGCAATTGAAAAAGTGTGTGGAAACAAAGGCACACATGCATGAGGCAATAATCACTAGGATTCAATGTTGTCATGGAAAAAAAAGGGCACTACACAACCCCCCCATGGCACTTTATAACATAATGCAAGTATAAAAAGGTATAATGAGATGTGCAAAAACCCTCAAAATCATGTACCATAGTGGCACTTTATCTCAGTGTTCTTATAAAAGAGAAGTGCTTCAAAAAGATGTCTACAATGCCAAAATAAGACAAAATACTAGTGTTATCACTCTAATTTGCACCCTAGCTGAATCTTAACATAGCTAATCATGTAAAACATGGGAAATTTTCTAAGGTTGTGGGTCACCTATAGTAGAAAAGAACCTCCAAAGAAAGTTGGTTCTTTAATTTTTTTGGATATCACCTAAACTACTGATTTTTGAAGGAAAAGGGGAAGGAGAAAAAAACTTTAAAATGAAAATTGATAGAACACTATTCCTATGGTGATACACCTAACTGAACAAGACTATGAAATTCAGAAACTCAAACACTTAACCACAATGACAAAGTTATACATTGCATAATTAATTGTTGCATGCTCCTGCATAAGTGCTTCACAAAAAGGTCACAATGTTTAAACTCCTAGGAGGAAAGATGATTTCACAGCTAGAAGCTATTTATAGTGTTTGACATAGTCTGCAACCTGCATTAACATACTCTTGCATAAAGGTGTTAAAATCTGAGACAAAATTATTAGGAAATAAAAAATATTTCACTAATAACTTGATCAATCAACTAAATACACACAATAATGCAAAAAACTAATAGGAAAAACCTAAAATTCAATGATATCCAAGGTTTGTATTGTATTCCATATCTAGAAAATGAGTTACAAAGTATGTTGTATTCTCCAAAAGATTGTAAAAATCATAAGGTAGAAAAGTACATATCAAGAACTAACTCAAAAATGAGTTACAAAAGCAATAAATCCTTCTCCAAATAGTTCCTCAAATGAAGGAAGAAGAAGCTTCCTTGGGTCAGATGCAACAATAAAGCAAAAAATGTAGCATGTCAATTTACTCCAAAAATCCTCCACAATCTAGAAAAATTCAAGGCATGACTAAGTCTACCATAAAGGCATGCAAAACAAACTCCAAGATGCTCTCCAAAGCTCATAAATGTGCCAAAAAAGCCCCTAAATCTCCTCCATGTGTTTGTAAACTTCTTCAAAAACCCTATATTCTCTCCATGCCATAAATCAAAATATATCTTCTCTCCTCATGCATTGAAAGCCTCCATTATTCTCGCATTAAAAGAACACTTAAGTCTTAATGATTTATAAAGCATCACCAACACTTAGTATTTTACAACTTTCAAATATTATGCAAAAACAAAAGGAATGAATTATAAGTCTTTAAAAGACTTACACCATATAGAGAAGAGAAAATACTAAGGCATAATACTAAAAAAACTTAGCCCACAGGTATGTATTAGTTGGTGATTATATATTTTAAAAACAAAGGTGAAAAGGCACCTTCTCACCTACCGGCATATTTAGGGTTCCAACCCTAAAAATAAAATAAGGGAAAAGTGGGAAATATTGCCTCATTCATTTTCATACTTTTGGAAGATGTTGTCGACATAGGGTTTCAGCAACAAGCTTAGTAGCAATATTTCCATGGATTTTTTGGTCCCTTCACAGTGATTCCTAAGTAGTTTTCTGAAGATTTATGACTAGAAAAGCAAGGTAAGTGCTATCCCTAGTTATAAATCTGTTTTTTCCTTCTTATTTGAAAGCCATTTGAGCCTTCAAGGCCGCGACTATGCACATTTTTCTATCCATTTCCTTATGCTTGTGATTCTTGTTGGTGGATTTTGTTCTTGGCCATAATTGGAGAGCCAAGCTTGAAATTTTGAGAGGAAAACTCAAGGCAAAAACCCGCGGCCATTATTTTACTTCTTCGCAGCAACAATAGGGTAAGCTCTTATTCTTTAAACTTATGTATTATTATTCTTTAATAAGCTCAAATTGAGCTCATTCAAATGAAATGATGAACACATACCTCCTTTATATTTGTTTTGTGTTCATCTCAAGGTTATCTTTGGCTTTTTTGAGTATATATGTAAAATAAGGCTTTATTTCTGATTTTCCATGGCCGCCATGGCTAAACAAGGTCGTGCATTTTCATTTTCTACTCTTCATTTCCTGTAGCTTTCATTTCTTTTCTACTTGATTTTTCAGCAAGAAAATAAATGCAAAGTAACTCAATGTATTTTCCATGGGTTTGTAAGAAACCCCCATTTCTTTCCTGTGTAAGCCTAATTCGAGGGTTTCCATACTCGAGGATTTTATTCTTTTGTAACATCAAAACATGAAAACAACACATTTTTGTTCCTAAAGCTTCACTCACCACATATTCTGAAAGTAGAAAATATACAAGTCGCGGGCTCCATTGCTTAAAATATTTCATTCTTCTGTTGATTCCAATTTTTGCATTAATATTTTCATGATAAACCCCAAATGGGTCTCTATACTTCAGATAAATCCCCAAATGGGTTACATTTTTTAGGATAAAATGTATTCTAGACCAGATTCACATTCTTTTCAGAAAAATGTTTATATTTCTAGGTATGAACACACCCAGCCACCATCATGAAAATTATATTATTTCCTTTGCTATGTATTTCACTTTCTAAGAAAAATAAGATGTCGTTTATGTTTCACTTAGATAGAAAAAAATAAAAAATCTTTTATCTTTGTATCTTGTTTTTCTCCTCTATAGTTGGAATCTTACTCAGGTTAGCTTTCATTTGAAACTATTTTAAATGCCTGGGTACCTTTATTTTACTTTTCAATATGACAATAATCACCTTTGTTCATCTGAATTTGAAGATATCCCCATAATTTTAATGACACTGTCTATTCTGCATCATAGGATCACCTGGTCACAACTCCTTACATATCCTAAAGACTGTTCCTTCAATGCCTCTATCACTGTTATTGGACAGTTCACTTTTATCTCTTATAATAATTGATGCAAGAACTCAAACTTTTCTTCCATATAAATTATACCATATTGAAGCAAAGTAAACAAGATAGTCATAAGACTATTGTAACAAGAATTTGTTCTCTCCATGTCTATTACACTCATCTGTCATGTGTGAGTGAGTCATACTTACTTTTCTAAGATCATTTTTACTGTTTGCATGATCGGAGATTATCATCATATAAATTGCCTTAAACATTGACTATGTTTTCATTGATAACCCTTCATAGATTGGGCTTTCATGAATTAGCACATCAATGCATTTATGCAACCTTTGTAAATTGTCCTGGCAACAAAATATTGCATTCATTCTTTATGAATTTCTAGAACAAGTACATGTCACTTATGATAGTGACAAGCAACTCACTATCATAAATGATGTGCACATGTTTGTATGAATCATAAGTGATGAACTATCTAATGAATTGTCTTTCAATGTCTCTTTAAAACATAACAAAGCAACACATTGGGATCAACCCTTGTGGGAGCCACATTTATCCCACATGTTGTATTTAGATGAATTAAAACAACAACGTTACTTTTCCTATACCTGCACATGAAACAAACAAGTTAGAAAAAACATGTGTGTATGACAAATGTGTTTGATTTTCCTGTGTTTCTTGATCATCCCAATAATGATAAATTTTTTAATACACTTGAGGATCACATTGTATGTTTATAGAGGTATGTGCAGATAAAGATTTAAAACCTTTCATTGCTCTATTAAAACCTTCTTTCTCATATGCAGGCAATTAGGAGCGGCAAGGACAAGACAACTGGATGCAAGACAAGCAAAGGACAGAAGATGATGCAGGGCAACTCAACTAGAACCAGTCATTCAGGTAATGATTGGTCTTTATTCCTTTTATGTGCATTCCTTTTCATTAATATCTATAAATGTACAATGTTTTATTTCTTATGTTTTAAAATAGTTAGTCTCACGACTTGTGTGAGACCTTATACATTTACATTGTTAATAAAAATTACTTTTCTGGAAAAGATTTGTACAATTTTTCTTCTTTGTTATATGCATCTATATGAATGCAATTTGCAATCTGATAATGTAATCTTTTTTATTTTGTTTACGCACACATAAACAAATATAGCAGTACTAAAAATGAACCCTTCTTTTATTCTAAATCTCCAAGAGCTCTATCTAATTGAGCTAATAGTGAAATTGGGTAACAACTAGAAATACATATAGAATAGCCAACAAGTCATCACACACAAACAAAAAGTTTTTAGGAGCTAAATCTTCCAAGTAATTCATGACAATTTGAAAACAAAAAAATAAAAATAAAATGGATCTAGAGAAAAATCTAGAAAAAATGAAAGGATAGTGTTGAAGATCCGTGAAAGACCTTTACAAAATCGCAAGAATTGCAAAAAAATAGAAAAACTAGTCAAAAGTTGTGAGCTCAGGAGTGAAAAAAAAAATATCGACTTTAACATGTTGTAGAATGAACCAACTGCAAAATATGATGATGAGACCCATACCACTGGCAAGTACACAAAACTAGCTTTCTAATGATATCCCGTTTGCCCAATTTTGCCATTGTATGTCCAAGTTATGGCCAAAAGAAAGAAAAAAATATCCTTTAGGATACAAAGGGGGCTAGGAGGGGGGCCTTGGGGCATCTATACAACTGGATGTCATGTTGAAGTCAGCATGATATTTTGGGAATATTCCCTTCATTGGAATAAAAAAATGGTCGTCGAAAAATAAAGTCACTGAAATATTTTGGACCTTGCACAAAATATACTGAAAGATTCTCTGTCAAAAAATTGTCGGTTTGCAAGAATTTATTTTATCAATTTTCGAAAAACAATAAACTTCACTGGAATCAAAAGAGTCCTCAGAATATTCAAGGAATATTTCAGGGTTGGTTTTCATCAGAGTTTGTCAAAAAAAATTGTCACCAAGGATGAAACCACTACTAAGCAGGAAGTAGGTCGTCGAAGGGATAACAGTGGTTGTTTGCAAGGGTTTGAGGCCCTACCAATGAGCCTATGTGGTCCCATCGGTGGGTACAACTCATAGGAAAATGCTAAGGAAAGTACCCTACGATAACCATAAAAGGGTCACCTGCCTTTTTTTGAGATTGTTTTTTTTTTTCTGAAATAAAAAAATAGAATTTAAAACAAAAAGTTGCCCACTTGAGTTTTTTTTTTTTTTTAAAGTTGTCAAATAGTGCAACACCTATATAAAAGAAATTCCTTTGAAGCTCCTGATGGAAAATATGTGAAAATTTATAGTCAAAATTATATCTGACCTCCTGAGTGCAATGGTGAGCTTCATTTTGCTCCAACACTCATCAAAAATATCAAATCCCAAAACCTACAAAAAATTATAAAGATTCCAAATTTTGCTTTTTGTAACCCTAGTTGAGAATAACCCTCAAAAATGGAGAAGGGGTTTGTTACAATCCACATTTTGATACCATGTTCGAATTCTGAAAGCACACAAAAAGGAAAGATCAAACAAAAAGCAAGAACAACTTGCACATACGAGTTGCAAACAAAGATTTGTTATTTCCCCAACAAGAAAAACTTATAGAATTGTTCAATTGTTAGAGTTGTTGAATAATGCATTGAAGGAGAATGCTTATAAGAGCGAACCCTAAATGAGAAAGGGATTAGATCATGAGAAGTGTCATCTTCCTATGTGATGAGACAAAGATCTAAAAATAGTTTTAAAAAAACACTCATAAGTTTAGCTTAAGTGCATAAAGTGAAATTTACCTAATAATCAAATAAAGATTAACCAATTATTACCTAATAAAGGATTACTCTAACAAAAATAGTTTGTCCATTGAACACCATGTTGACAAAACATACCAAATCAGAATGGACACCCAAAGGTAATGTAAGCATGGATAAGGTGTAAAGCACAAAACACACTTCTTAATAAGACATTATATCAAAGACAAAGTTGAATGAATCAAATCAAAACAATAATCTATTGAAAGCATCATATTGTTCTCTATCTCCAAAGATTTATTAAACCACTATTGCTCTCAGATCATGAGTGCACTATGATTGTTAAAATGACAATTCAAAGAATGAGATGGATGTTAATGCAATGATATGGAGATTAATGTGATAATACTAGATGATAAATGAACTAAACTAGCATGAATTGACATGAAAAAGATAAATGCAACTAAAGGAAGCAGCCATGATATGAAAGCTTGATTGTTGGATATTGGATGCTTGATGCTTGAATTCCTGCAGAGTAAGAGTGCATAAGTTAGATTATCTGGATCCTTTTCTTGTTTCAATGAGGTTGTATTTATAGATTTCCTGGCTGTAGAAATGCATAGGGAAGACATTGAGAGGCTTGGATTCAATCTGGAGGATTGAATGATGAAAGATGGAGAAGATTGAGAGAATTTTGGTAATTGTCTCTACCCATGAAAACACCAGGCAAGAGAAGAGGAAAGATTGATGGAGGAGGATTGAGAGAAGAATTTGGAATTTGTTTCCAATTTGTCCCCAAAGCTTCCCATGAAGTTTCAAAGCATTAATTGTGACATATTTTAGACATAAATTAGACATAGGATATCTAATTCATTTTTGAGGAAATATAGATGAAATATTCTTTATGCCTTTATTCAAATATTTTGATTTATTTAAATTAGCAAAAGAGGGATAAATAATTTAATAAAACGAACTATAGAAGTTGTTTATTAAATTAGACAGAAGAATACAACAATTAATCAATAGAGTGTTTTAATCTTTATTTAATTAATTTAAGATTGATGTGATAGAATAGAATAGGGATTTGATAATTAAATCAAACAAAGTATTTAATTTTGTTTATTTAATTAAGATAAGATATTAGAAGAATTTAAATGTGACGTGAACGTGAACTAGATAAATAAATATTTCTATTTATTCAAAAGTAGAGGAAATTAGGATAATTAATCAAATAATTTGTAATTAATTAATCGGATGCTCCAGACCAATTTTAGGTGTATACATTTTGCCCCTAGTCGAAGTGATGTGTTTACGCGTTGCTTCGAAGAAAATTTTGCTACTACTGCCAGGATTGATGATAAAGAAAAATAATTTTGTATGCCCCAGACATTGATTTTCAGATGATTGTCGATAATATGCCCCCTCGGGAGATAAATTAATGATTTGTAGAATTTTTTGAATTTTTATGATTTTCTGATGATTTGATGAAGACACGATGATGAAATAATTTATCTCCCGACACATGATGAAGAAATATAGCCCGTAGATGAATTTCAATTAATTTCATGGATTAAATTAATCAAAAATAAGATAAAACCCCTCAAAAATCCCTTTTCAAAAATTATATATAGTCCAAAAGGTCATTTTCAAAGTCATTTGCACTTTTGAGTTTGAAAATCCTTTGATAGAGACATTTCAGCCAGCTAGAGCAGGATGCCAATCCCTTACCACACTCACCATTTCGAGCACGTTCGACGTCACCGACGACCAGCTGCATATGCACCTCCGGTATGTACCCCTTATCCTCCTCATATTTCGTGCATTTTTTTTTATGCATTTTATCACTTTCGGCATATTTTTCCTATTTTAGCGCTTCCAAGCCGCGTTGTAGAGCTTTCACTCCAGTGTAGCGCTTTTAGTAGGTAGATTAACACTTTGAGATTTAGCGCTTGCGTTAAATTCTCTAGCGCTTCCATAGGATAATGTAGCGCTTTCGATGTTATAGCGCTTAGGTTTTGAAGTTTAGCGCTTTGATGCCGGATTTTAGCACTTAGAGAGTTCTAGTGCTTTGATTTGGTTGATTAGCGCTTTCATGGTCTGTCCTAGCGCTTCTGGTAAAGCAGTGCTTTGACGGACTGTTGTAGTGCTTCCATGCGGTAAAACAGCGCTTAGAGTAGACTAGCACTTTGGATGCCTGTTATAGCGCATCGGAGTGATGAAGTAGCACTTTTGAGATTTAACGCTTTGGGTGCCTGATTTAGCGCTTTTGGGATTTAGCGCTTCGAGTGCCTGATTTAGCGCTTTCATGTCAGAATTGAAGATTTTGACTTAGGTAACCTTGATTTCGTCACTTCTGATCATGTCCATTCTTCAGATTGGTATGATTGAAATCCAAATTTTTGATATTGGAGTTTGATGATTTAAACAAGACTAAATTCTCATGATAGGCGAGAAGAAGTCCTATTTGTGATGATCCTCATGATAGGCAAGGAAATGATTCAATATCTGATAAATCTCATGATAGGTGAGATTAGATAATGTTTGATGAACCTCACGATAGGTGAGGTTTGTTGATGTTCGCCCATGAATTTTGATCGAAAAATCATACCAAATTTTTTTTTTGGAATAGACTTGATAGTAGAATGACTTTTGATTTCTTGACATAGTTCACTGATTGTGAATTTTTCATTATGATGATAGGAGGATTTGGGTACTCTCCAGATGCGAGAGAGGTTTCCTTGGACTATAGAGTTGATACCTCATTTGACACTAGATGAGCTTCAGATTATAGGTTGATGCGGGCTTACTAGTTTGCTTGATATGCCCCAGATTAGGATTAATTGGGGTCTATTGACTAATTTGGCTGAGAGGTGGCACATTGACCACAACACCTTTCATCTACCCACTGGTGAGATGACAGTCACACCTGAGGATGTGTGGCAGATTTTTTGCATTTCGTTCATGGGAGAGATTGTAGCGTATGATTCCCATGGGACCGACAGTAGAGATGCTCTTCGCAAAGTTTTCCAGGATCAGGATATTGAGGATCCAAGTGTTCGATGAAGGAGGATCGCTGATTCATATGCGACACTACCAACGGTGCTAATTGGATTTATTGGAGGTTTCTTTTGCCCTAATCGCAGGTCAAAGGGATTCCTCATGGGTTGGGGTAGGACATTAGAGAGCATGATGGTACATGGTACTAGATATGCATGGGGGATGTGCATGCTGGCACATCATTATCATGATCTTCATTCAATGGTGTATCTAGGGGCACACAACTTATCAACAGGGATGACCTTGTTACAGGTGTGGGCATGGGAGCACTTCTCTATTGCTCGTCCATTTCCAGTGGCAGATAGACCAGCAGACAAACCCTATGTGTTCAGATACAGAGGTCAACTTAAACAAGCCCGGATGGGTAAGTTAGAGCACTGGAGGTGAGTTTTTGATGACACAGAGACTGTTACCTAGCATCCATACCTAGATTGTGAGCAGTGGGATGAGGATGATGCAGTGTTAGGATACCTCTATGATTCTATGTATCTAATTGGTCAGACATCATTTGTTCTAAAGAGATTTCTGCTGCGCCGAGTGTACAGATAGTATGACATCATGCAGTGTATGCCACAAGGGGTAGCCCACTATACTAGGCGACGGATGGATATTCCTGATTGGGGGCCCTATTTATCATATGATGCTTTAGTAGAGGGATACAGGGCATTGCATCCATCACCTTGGGATATGCGGAGAGACATTGCAGAGGTGCCAGTTATAGAGGAGTGCATTGCCTTCCTGGACTTGGTTCCACATCCTCGTATTACTATTCCAGAAGAGCCAGCACTGCTACCAGTAGAGGAGAATGTGGCAGAGGTTTTTGCAGAGAGTGAGGGTGGTACTCCGGCAGGCAGTAGTACGGAGAGTGGCAGTGATAATAGCAGTAGTGATGACAACGATGGTGGCAGTCGAGGAGATAGAGGGGTAGGGCCAACCATCAGTGGTCCATCATCTAGTAGGCCTTGCAAGAGAGGCAAGCAGTGACAGTGCCACCTGTGGACCATCAAAGATAGATTGCAGGTTTGCAGACACAGGTTCAGACTTTGCAGGGGCAGTTGGTACACTCTCAGGGTTTGCTCGTTCAGACCCAGACTCAGATGTAGGCCCAGGCACAGGCTCATGCTCAGGCTTTAGTACAGGTTCAGGGACAATTGGCAGCTATACAGACGCAGGTGGCCACTTTGACTGCCGAGTGAGATAGTGCTCAGCAGATTGTCGAGAGGGCATAGGAGACAGCAGAGACCCTATAGAGAGTGGCCGATGGTACCTCCGTAGGATATTATATAAGGGAGGTTTTGTGGGCTGGCCAAGAGGAAGAGTTTTATAGAGGCAGATATCATGATGTAGTGCCTGCTGATCGCGGAGTCAGTTATGCCCCATCGAGATCTGGACGAACGCACACACGGACAGTGAGTGAGGGTGTGACGTAGCCTCCACGTAGAGCTCCCAGAGATCCTGGTTCTTCCAGGAGTGGTGGTGGTACAGGTCCTATTGGGCCTGCACACTCTAGCAGTAGCAGATCATAGATGTTATTGAGATTTGTCTTTTTGAGACATAATGTATATTACGATGTACCTCATTTTTGATGATGTATCTTTATTGCTTAGACTTCATTGTATACTTAACACTGATGATATATATATATGAGATGCAGTTGATGTGATTTTATGATGGTTTATGATTTCTATGTGATGGATGCATTTATTATGTGATGTTTTATGCAATATGTGATGATCTATATGAATGATTTTATTCCAATATGTGATGATGTAATGATGAATGTTTTTATTTCATGTAATGATTCAATGATAAATGTATTTGTAGAATATATGATATATGGATGTATGATGTGATGTATATATGGATGAATGGATAGATGCTTTTTATTTTTAAATGTGATGATGATAAAAATGATGATCTTATGATTGATGATAATGGATGGATGTAACAATAACAATGACATGACTTGCATTTATTTTATATGTGATAAAATGTTTGGATGAAAATGATGTATGCATATGATGTTGATAGATGATAATGTAATGAATGTTTTTATGGTAAAATAAACATGATGTACTTATGGTACAATTTAATTCATAATTTATTTGATATATGATGAAATGCATGAGTGATGAAATGATGGAACTAAATGATGAGATGATGACTCCTACATGTTTTTTTGATGATTTTTGGATTTATGTCAAGTATACTTAGTCTTATTTGTAGATTAGATAATCATTGATTGGAACCCTTTATGCAACAAATACTCTGCAGATAATGAATATGATGAATGCAATCTAATTTTAACATGCAAAACTATATGCAAAAACAATTGTCATTTTAACAGTAGCTTTGTGCTTTTTGTCATCATAGAGCTTTATTGAATGTTGAAAGTGAGTACAAGCATCAATGGTATGTGTTAGACCAATGACGACCTGAGTACTTCTTTCATGATTTTTGATATTGCAAGTGAACACAAGCATCTAGGTATGATTTAACCGAGATGACCTGAGCATTCTTTGTGTAAACAGACAGTGATTAATCATTTCAATGTGTGAATTTTGAATGTCATCGGTGATACATTTACATAGCACATCCCCCAACAATTCATACATTTATATGATTAAGCTTACAGACAGTAGATAATAAAAACATCATTCTTCTTCTTTGTTTCTCTATTTCAATACATCACTGAGTTACTCCAAAGAAATGATAATCAAAAATACAAATTATCCATTGTTTACTTAGAGTGTTTCATTCATTATTCAGATTTTAGATCATCCATCCTGATTTTGTGATGTTTTTGGATTTTTGAGATTTTTGACCAAAGACCTAACCTACTAACCTATCTTAGGGGTCTTGGGGGTTGATCACAGATTGGCCTTGCCTATGTTACATATGCAGAGACCACGTAGTTCGACTGACACAAACCTATGTTTTTGGATTTTGCATTTTCAGACTTACCTTTTTTACATGTTTTTGGATTTTTGAAAATGATACAAATGGTTGATGCATTTCTGACGATGATTGGCATTGCACTTTGATCTTTGTTTTTGGTTTTTTTGTTATACTGTTGTGTGCCCTTTGGTGAAATCGATGTTTTTTGTTGCCCCCAAGCTTTGGAGTGAGTTTTGACTATTTGAAGAATTGATTTTGATATGGATGCAAAGATGGCAAGACTACTGACATGATATGAAACGGTATTGACTGCCAGACTAATGATCCTAGTATATATCAAAATAGATGGGAAAGTTGATCTTAGAATCACATACGACGCCTGTTTCTAGGTTTTCACCATATGTTTTATTACACTCTTTGTTTTGTGTATTTATCATTTTTCTCATTTTTTCTTTCTTTTTGTATTTTCTATTTTTTTTGTATTTTTGCATTTCCAAGATGCCTGGTTGCTAGGTTTTCACCAAGGAAACCATTTTCAAAAGTTTGACCCGTGCACTAGGAGATTCAAGCATAGAATTTTTGGAGATGAATACTGTTGATAGGTTCATCAAACAAATCCCCTTTGTGACGTTGATAGCTAATATGCTCCTGATCCATACACTGATATGACGACAAAAGGACCAAGCCAGTTAGGCTCAAATTTTCCTTTCTTCTCTCTATCTTGTTGATTCCTAGGGTTTTCTTTTAGTACCAAGTCACCAACCTAAAAGACCCTCGGTTTTACCCTATGGTTGTAACTTCTTGACATCCTCTGTTGATAAGTCATTAGATGATTGACAGCTTGTTGACGATGCTCATCCAACAACTCCAGTTCATGTAGTCTAGATACCCTATAGTCTTCATCTAAAATGATACCTCTGAGTGATACACGAAGGGATGGGATTTCAACTTCAATGGGCAATATGGCTTCTGACCCATATACCAAGGCATATGGAGTAGCTCATGTTGGTGTTTTGATACTTGTTCTATAGGCCCATAATGCAGGATTGAGTTGAACATGCCAATCACATCCAACATCGTTAGCCATCTTTTTGAGAATTTTGAGCATTGTTTTGTTTGAGGCCTTTGCTTGGCCATTCCCTTAAGGATAATACGGTGTTGAAAAATGATGTTGGATATGAAATTTATCACATAGTTCCTGGACATCTTGATTCTTGAAAGGTCGTCCATTATCAGTGATAATGGATTGAGGGATTCCATACCGACATATTATGTAATTCAAGATGAAAGAGAACATCTGCTTCCCAGTGATGGTTGTAAGAGGCACTGCTTCAATCCATTTTGTGAAATATTCTATAGCTATTATGATGAAATTGTGTCCATTGGATGAAGATGGATTTATTTTTCCTACCAGATCCAGGCCCCATTGACAAAAAGGCCATGTCAATGTGAAGGGATGCAGTTCTTGTGTTGGTGCATGAATCAGATTATTATGAATCTAACACTTTTGAAATTTCTTAACAAACTGATAGGATTCTTTCTCCATGCATGGCCAATAATATCCCAAATGGAGGAGTTTCTTAGCTAGAGTTATCCCACTCGAGTGAGTGCCACAAATACCCTCATGAACCTCGCGTAGGGCCATTTCAGATTCATCATGTTCTAGACATCGGAGTAAAGTACCATCAAGATCTCAACGATAAAGTATGTCAACGATTAAAGTATGTTAGGCGGATTGGAAAATAAAGTTTCATTTTTGGTTCTTGGATAAATCAGGAGGAAGGATATTGTCTTTCAGGTAAGCATAGGTCTTTCCATAGATGGAGGTTTCAGTGGTTTCTATATGGAAGATGGTAGCGGATTCTAGATTATTATGGGAAGGACATGATACTTGTTCTACCATAAACTCATAACAAACACGCTTCTCAAGAAATTGTAGTAATGAAGCAATTGTAGCCATAGCATCTGTAGCTTTGTTTTCAGCTCTTGGAATTTGATCAAACTTGATACTAACAAAGGACTATTTCAGATTATCTATTTGTTGCTTGTAGGGCATCAACTTTTCATCTTTTGTTTGATATTCATCATTTACTTGATAAATAACTAGTTGAGAGTCCCCATATACCTGTAAGTCTGTGATCTTCCATTGAATTGCTATTTTGACCCCAATGATTAATGCTTCATATTCTACCACATTATTTGTACACTGAAACATCAATCTATATGATTTTGGAATGGTGTGTCCTTGTGAGAAATTAACAAAATTCCTGCTCCTAATCCTCATTGTGTATATGATCCATCAAAATATAAAACCCATTGTTGGGGCATCACTGTCAGAATGTCTACATCTGGAAAATCCATTGTCATTGGTCAATCATCTAGTAAAGGAGCCTCTGCTAATTGTTTAGTGATTTCCTGACCCTTGATTGCCTTTCTCTCTACATACTGAATGTCAAATTCACTTAATAGCATGACCCACTTTGCCAGTCTACTAGTTAATTCAGCTTTACTGAGTAGATATTTTAAAGGATTGATCTTTGCTATTAGCTTGATTGTATGAGTTAGCATATAGTGTCTTAGCTATTGAGTAGCAAATACCACCATCAAGCAAGATTTCTCTATGAAAGTGTAATTGATTTCATATCCATTTAATGTCCAGCTGATATAGTAGATGGCATGTTCTTTTCCTTCATAATCTTCTTGCGCTAATAATGCCCCCAAAGAGATATCTATTGTGGCAATATATAATATGAGAGGTATTCCTTTTGTTGGTGGCATGAGAATGGGTGGTGACATTATATACTATTTGATTTGATTGAATGTTGTTTCACACCCCTCATCCCATTTGAAAACTATATTCTTATGCAATAGATGATTGAAAGGATGACTTTTGTCCGCCAGCTAGGAGATAAATCTTTTGATTGATTAGAGCCTTCCCTATAGTGATCTAAATTGCCTTATATTCTTAGGAGGTGGCATCTCCATAATTGCTTTGACTTTCGCTGGATCCACTTCAATGCCTTTTTCTGAGACAATGTACCCTAATAGTTTTGCTGATGTGACCTCGAAGACACACTTCTTGGGGTTTAACCTGACATTGAATTTTTCCATCCGTGCGAAGATTTTATCTAGGATATGCAGATGTCCTTCCCTAGTACCAGATTTTTCCAAGATGTCATCCACGTAATCCCCCATGAAAGTGTGCATCATATCATGGAAAATTTTCGTCATTGCTCTTTGATAAGTGGCTCCTGCGTTCTTTAGACCAAATGGCATGACGTTCCAGCAGAAGGTTCCCCATGGACATGTGAAAGTCATCTTTTCCTGATCTTCTAGAGCTATTTTTATTTGATTGTACCCAGAGAAACCGTCCATGATTGACAACATGGCATGCCCTGCCGTCAAGTCCACAATGATGTCTATATTTGGTAGTGGAAAATCATCCTTCGGGCATGCTTTATTTAGGTCCCTGAAATCTGTACATATTCTGATGCTATTTTCCAGTTTTGAAACAGGCACAATGTTTGATATCCACTCAGCATAGTCTATAGACCTTATGAATCCAGCATCCAATAATTTCTTTAGCTCTGTCTTTACCATCAATGCGATATGGGGATGCATTTTTCTTAATTTTTGCTTGATAGGCTTGATTCATGTGGGCAAAGACAAGTGATGCATGAGCAGATTTGGGTCTAAGCCTGGCATATCGGAATATGACCAAGCAAAGTTGATGCTTCTTTCTTTGAATAATTTGATGAATTTCGGTATTTCTTGATCTGTCATGGATTCTGCCAAATGTAGGATTTTTTCCTTTTCTTTTGTGTTGATGTTCACTGACTGTGTTGGTTCCACTAGGACTGATGATCACTCATGATAATGTTCTAGAAGAGTGTCAAATATTCCATCCTTCAGTGTCTTAGAAAGGTTTTCACCGCTAGATGTGTTCTTTATTTTTGCTTTTTCCAGATCTAATGCTGCCATAGAATGGTTTTCACCATTAGATCTATTTTCCCTATTTTCATTTTTGCAACTGGAAGATTTGACACCCTCTTGCCAAGTCATTTTGTTATGAGTATTATAGATAGAACTTGTACCAGGTTCACTATGACATAGGAAATTTATGATGGCATCATCATCTGTAAATATTGTTATAGTCAAAGGTTCGACAGGTTCCCAGTCAATGAGTTCAAGATGGATTAATGGCATGAGGTCATCAGATTCATTTGGGTTGATGGATGTAAGGGTTCAAACAGCCATTTCATCATAGTTGTTTATGGTATCATCAAGGTCAATGATGGTACTTTCTTCAAGATCGTCTATCTCACTCGAGGTCTGTTTGTCCCCACTTGAATTATCGATATTTAGTGACACTGCCACGATTGGTCTAGACCTAGAGCCTTGGCCCTCCTCACGCATAGGTGTATATTGTTGGATGATATCAATATGAATATCTGTGCAAGATACATCAGAACATGAATCCCATTCATATTCATTTGAATCTGTCTCAGAGCTATTTCTAAGTTGAAGAATTCTTTCTACAACCTTCTTTTCCAGTTCTTGTTTTTCTTCATTAGAGTATCCTAGTCCTGGCTTCTCCTTTGAGTGGAGAGTGAGGGGTGTAATAGGCTCTATGATTCCATCCTTTCTTAATCCAACGGGTCCTTGTCCTTCATACCCCATTTTTTCTAAAATAGCTTTTCCTTTTCCATATTTATCAGTGTTAATATTGACATTTTTTATGCTGATATCTAATGTAGAGGGCTCCTCATCTTTATATAACCAGTCCAGGATCACTTTGCTATCTGATTCATCCTCTATTGTACCTTTCTTAACAAACATTTCGTCAAGAGCTGTGACTGGTAATGCTGTTTGAGATTTGATCATAGATGGTTGACCATATGTCCTAGGAGATGGCATTAATTGTGATAGGTTAAGCAATTGCTCCATAGAATATGTTCCCATTCCCTTGTCCATCAGTTGAACTTGCTCTTGGAACTTTTATGATAAATAAGTTTGTTGATTTGGATTATCCATTGATTCAGTTTCAATAGGACTTGTCTCTTTTTCTTTACCCTTCTTCTCTACCCACTTAGTAGTGATACTTGGACATTGTTCTTCTTTGGATGATTTTGAACATGATGCTTCCCTGTTGTGTGGTACAAAGGTATCTTGAGAGATCCTAAGGGTGTCACAATGTTGAGGATGATTATAATTAGCAGATATAGTCACCTCTCATCCATTTATTGGAAACTTCAAACATTGATGATATGTTGAAGGTGCAGCCTGCATTTCATGGATCCATGGTCGTCCTAAGAGAATGTTGTATGTTAACTCTCTTTCCAACACTTGACATACTATGTGTTTCATCATTGGCCCCACTTGAATGGGTAGCACAATCAAGCCTTTAGACGATCTTTCTTCCTCATCATATGCTTTGATGGTCATTTTTCTTCGAGCATCAATAGCATCATTTGAATATCCTAGTGCACAGATTAACTTGAGAGTGCAAATGTTCAGACCAACTCCCCCATCTATTAAGACTCTCTTGACACGATGATTGTGGATTAAGACTTCAATATGGAGTGCAATATTATGGGGATGGTTTAGCGAGATATCATCTTGTTTGGAGAATGATAGACAATTTGGGGTAGCCAAATGTCCCACCATATCTTGGAACTGACAAACATCTAGATTCTTTGGTACCGTAGTGGAAACTAAAGCTTGTTCTAGAACCTCCTTATGTGATGGTGATATTTTAAGGAGTTCTAGTATCGATATCTATGCAGGAATGTTTTGCAGTTGATCGACGATGTTATAATGAGATGGAGGTGGAACTGCATGTGTAGATCCAACTCCCTTTAACATGACCTTGGCTTGCCCCCTAGTCATCACATTTGTTGGTTGATGTTCTTGACAGTCTCTGATTTTTAAGACATTGATTTGATTATCAGAGTTTGGTATGCTCAGGAGCAAGTCCAAAGGAGTAGTGTTGTTGATTTTGGGTCCGTCATTGTTATGACTAACTGTATGATCACTCTCTATTCCATATAGACAAAGGATTGTTATGTCAAAGACATGGTTGACATTCTTTCCTTTTTTGTTTGAAGATGATGGTGCTCCTTTGTCATAGTTTGGAAAAGGGTCTTTGAAAGTTGAATGATCGTTATTGGTTTGAGGAGTTTCCACATATGCTTTATTGTTGTCGATCAAATCTTGTATTGTGTGCTTCAACTCCATACAATCATTGGTTTTGTGGCCTTTGTTATTATGGAAGTTGCAGTAATCAGCGTCATTCCACCATGGTGGTTTGACCTTTGGATCCCAGAATCAGGCTTCTCGTGCAGTGATAAGGCCACTAGTGACTAGTTCTTTCATTGTTGATTCTATCGTTTGGCCTAAAGTTGTGAACCTATGCCGATTTGATGGTTTCTGATATGACTGTGTTTTTAAGATCTCATTGTTTTGTATGACATTTGACTTGACAATTTGATCATTGTTTTGATTGTTTGATGTAGATGCTGTCAAGTTGAAAACCAGTTTGACATTTTGGGAATCATTTGTTGTTTCGTTTGTAGTTGTGTTTCGATTCTTTTTCCAAAATTTTGGCTTATCACTGCTTGAGTATTGATTGGAGGAGTTATTTGTGTTATTTGTTTTATCGTTGAAATGTTTGATAACTCCTCTTTTGACTAATGCTTCCTCAATTTTAAGACCGTTTTCTATGAATTTTTTGAATGTGGGAGGACATTGTAATTCAAGCCTATAACTCATTTCCTCCGTCAAGTTGTTAATGAACAACTCCATCTTTTCTTCCTTAGGAATGGATCGAGGATATCTAGCGAATAATTGTCGCCATCTTTGTAGAAAAGACAAGAATGTTTCCCCTTTGTTTTGCTTTAGGTTATAAAGATCCTTTATTGTAACATCATGTTGGATGTTAAAGGGGTATTGGGAAATGAACCTATTGACTAGTTCCTCAAAAGTTCTGATACCTGGTTGTAGTTTTGAAAACCACTCCATACATGATCCTCCCAAGCTCCTTGGGAATAATCTCATTAAGTAAGTTTCCTCTTGGGCAAACTCGAGACTCATTGTTTTGAATTCCCTGATATGATCTATCAGATCCATTCTTCCATTGTACTTGTCATACTTTGGGATCTCACAGTGTCTAGGAAAAGGTATCAAACCGACCGTTGCATCGAAAGGATAAGGACAAATATCTTGTATCGCATATCTTTTGGTACTCCCTTTCATCATATCCTGTCTATGTTGTTGTAACAGTCGCATTTGAGATGTTAAAGCGGCAACTGGATCTATTGTTTGTGTAGGTTGCAGTATTTCAGTCTCACTTGTTCCAAGTGCTTCCTTCAGAAAATTTACGTCGAAGTCCTTGGGAAGTTTGGCACCTGATTCAGCCAACATCAAAAGATATTTCTCCATATCTTGTTCTAAAATCTTATCCATAAACTTATGGAACTTGGGATCTTGTTGAGATGTTTGAATATCCTCTAGAGTTATTTCGTTCTTATCGTTTTGGTTTAAATTGTTCCAAGGATTTTCTTCTGCCATTGTTTGGGATGTTTCAAGTTCTTGCTCTAAGATTCTCTACTTTTGGGACCTAGTGAAGATTGGCATACAAATTTTTTCCCTTTCTTCCGAAATGTTGATCTTATATGCTGGGAAAATGTCAATTGAACTTTTAACAAAGTCAAATAAGATGATTGATCTTATTGATGAGACTATGTTAAAAATTTGATTACTATACTTAGTTTCGTGATAAAGGATGACAGTATCCTGACGATGAAACTTCAATGTAGTAATCAATTGTGTATTTGATTTTGATACTTGTGATTTGCAAGATCTTGTTTCAGTTGATAAGATTGGAAATTTGTATAAACCTATCTATTTTCGGTCTCTAGACAGTGATTCTAATAAAAAGAAACTTGGTTCTGATGAAAACTATGGATAAAATGACAAGCTGATTGATTGGTAAAAATTTTGAACTCTCTATTTTGAAAGCGCTAAAACAGAGGACAGAGGCACTAGAACAGAGTTCTGAAGCACTGAAATAGGTGACAAAAGTGCTAAAATAGTGCACGAAAGCGTTGCAGAAATTGATGGAAGCGCTGAAACAATTCCCAAAAGCGCTAGAAAATATGATGAAAGCGCTATTTTATGAAAGCGCTAAAATATAGACTGTAAGCATTGAAACAGTGCCCGAAAGCGCTATTTCATAGAAGTGCTAAAATAGTGACCCGAAGCACTGAAACAAGATTCCAGAGCGCTAAAAATAGGATTTTAAGACTCTATTGTAAAATATGATCTGGCCTTGTGGCATACTGTATCATGGATTGTGGAAGATAAGAAGGATGTATGTCTGACTACGATTGTGATACTAAGTGAGAGCTCTTCTTTGGAAGAAGGCTCGTGAATAGAGTGGTTCTACTGAGTAATCTAAAGTGTGACCCCTAGCAAAATCGTGATATTTGTGTATGAATGTTCTATGTTGTAAAAAGAGTTTCCGATTTTGATATAGAAAACGTTGTCTTCTCAATTTATCTTGATAACTGAAAGGTTTCTTGGGTTTTGTGATTTTGATTTTTCTCTTGACATACATGGTGGACTTCCACTTTCACAGCATGGATTTTCTGATCTAACTTGACTTTGTTGGTTTTCAAGATGATCTTTAATCTGATTTTAATGAATATGTGAAAACATAGCAAGTAATTGTGAATAATTGTTTTAACTGAATAGATCATGTATGTTCAAAAATCACGAATGATTCTTATTGATTTTGACGGGTTGCTTTGAAAATTGTATACAAATCAAACAGACTCACACTTAAGGACAAATAGGTCATCATTATACTCACAGCCCACATCTTGAATTGCGTTGACGCACACAGCCTTGTCACCCCCTAGAGGGCGCCCGTGTTTTTGTCGTTTCCAGGCGCATACTCAGAGTTTGACTTCTCGTCCCCTGAGCAAACGGTATGTGGCAATTATATGGTGAGTGTCTTGAGGGTAGATTCTTCCCTCCCCTTGCACCATGAGTATGACAATGTATGGATATTGACTCGGCGGGATACTACTCTATGGTTTGTAGATAGGACTTTCGTGCAGTGTGACAATTGATAAACTCCCTCAGGAGACCTCCCAATCTTTAGAACAAAGATTTTGGGGATGGTTATCTTGCTCACTACCATCAAGCTGGACTTTCATCAACAACTTGCATTTTTATTATAGTGGGTTGGAATCCTTGGCTTTAGGCGTTCCCACTTAGGTTGTTCCCGTAGGGTGAGTACTTTTTCCCACTACTACAAGCCTTCTAAAGGATTTAATAAAGCATGAAGTAAAAGTGAATCTAGCGCTTTGGTCACCCAGTTAAGGGGAGAGCATAAGCCTAATCACCACAAGCACAGCATATAAGTTGTTTTGTTTTAAGCCCAAAAAAAAATTTTTTAATCTATGTGAAGGTGTTGCTTCATAGAAATCATGTTTGTTCTTTTTAACTTGTACTGTAAAAAATGCGATGACTATCCTAGGATTGATAAATTTTCTTTTAAGAAAACAAAAAGTGGCTACCCTAGGATTGATATATTTTAGAAACCAAGAAGTGACTATCCTAGGATTGATAAATTTTAGAAAACCCGAAGTGACTATCCTAGGATTGATAAATTTTAGTCCAACTGTGAAAAAAAATTAAAATCTGGCCACGGCCGCGTCGGATCTAGACTGAAATTACAAAAGCGCTGGAACAGTCCACCGAAGCGCTAAAACATGAAAGCGTCAAAACAGGACACTGAAGTGGCGAAGTTTGCCATGGAAGAGCTAAATCACCAATGCGCTAAAATAGTTGACAGAAGCGCTAAAGTTGAAAGCGCTGAATTTTTTTACGGATGCACTATAGTAACACGGAAGCACCGAAACAGAGCATGGAAGCGTTGTAGTTTGCCACATAAGCACTAGTATTTGATGAAAGTGCTAAAAGAAAACACGTCGGGAACCTGTGTGACACTTTCCAGAAAAATTGTAAAATTGGGGTTAATGCTCCACGGTGGGCGCCAAACTATAACCGTGGATAAGGTGTAAAGCACAAAACACACTTCTTAATAAGACATTATATCAAAGACAAAATTGAATAAATCAATTCAAGCAATAATCTATTGAAAGCGTCATATTGTTCTCTATCTCCAAAGATTTATTAAACCACTATTGCTCTTAGATCGTGAGTGCACTATGATTGTTAAAATGACAATTCAAAGAACGAGATGGATGCTAATGCAATGATATGGAGATTAATGTGATAATACTAGATGATAAAAGAACTAAACTAGCATGAATTGACATGAAACAAATAAATGCAACTACAGGAAGTAACCATGATATGAAAGCTTGATTGTTGGATATTGGATGCTTGATGCTTGAATTCCTACAGAGTAAGAGTGCATAAGTTAGATTATCTGAATCCTTTTCTTGTTTCAATGAGGTTGTATTTATAGATTTCTTGGCTGTAGAAATGCACAAGGAAGACATTGAGAGGCTTAGTTTCAATCTGGAGGATTGAATGGTGAAAGATGGAGATTGAGAGAATTTTGGTGATTGTCTCTACCCATGAAAACACCAGGCAAGAGAAGAGGAAAGATTGATGGAGGAGGATTGAGAGAAGAATTTGGAATTTGTCTCCAAAGCTTCCCATGAAGTTTCAAAGCATTAATTGTGACATATTTTAGACATAAATTAGACATAAGATATCTAATTCATTTTTGAGGAAATATAGATGGAATATTCTTTATGCCTTTATTCAAATATTTTGATTTATTTAAATTAGAAAAAGAGGGATAAATAATTTAATAAAACAAACTATAGAAGTTGTTTATTAAATTAGACAGAAAAATACGACAATTAATCAATAGAGTGTTTTAATCTTTATTTAATTAATTTAAGATTGATGTGATAGAATAGAATAGGGATTTGATAATTAAAATCAAACAAAGTATTTAATTTTGTTTATTTAATTAAGATAAGATATTAGAAGAATTTAAATATGACGTGAACGTGAACTATATAAATAAATATTTCTATTTATTCAAAAGTAGAGGAAATTAGGATAATTAATCAAATAATTTGTAATTAATTAATCGGATGCTCCAGACCAATTGTAGGTGTATACAGGTAAAGCTAATTTTGAAGACATTAAGAAAGCAATAGTTGACACCCCTATGTTAACCAGCCCAAATTATACCAAAGCTTTTCATATTTATTATTTTGCTTCAAAGCATACATGTGTGGCTATCCTTACCTAGAAAAATGAATAGAAAGAAGAGAATGTTATAGAATTTATCAATGCTCCCTTCAAAGATACAAAATTGAGATACATGAATATAGAGAAATAGGCTTTAGCTTTAGTAAAATTTATGAAGAAATTCAGACACATCTTGAGGAGTCAAGTGATCTCAATTATACCAGATTCAACAATTAAAATGATATTGACGCATAGTGAACTAGAAGAAAGAAGAGCTAAATGTATCACAATCTTTCGAGATTTCAATTTAGAGATTACTCCTATGAAACTTGTGAGAGATTGAGTACTAACACATACCATAGCTGAAATTGATCTCTACCTCACAAACCATTATCTGTTGTAGATTCAATTTCCAAGGATGATCGGTACACGAATATCATCCATTATTTGTGAAACAATAAATGTCCTCCAAGTCTAAAGGCTTCACAAAGAAGAGATTTAAAATTGAAAGCTCAAAATTATATGATTAAAGGAGTTCTCTTCAAGAAGAACCATGAAGAATTTTATCTGAGATGTTTAAATCATATTGAAGTAGACAAAGTTATGTAAGATTAGCATGAAAATTTTGGTACAATTCATGGCTCTCATTTAGCTACTATAGATCATATCCTCAAGGTTGGATACTATTGGCCCACATTTTTCAAAGATACATTGCATCACATGAAATATTGTCATACTAGCCAGATTGCTTCTACCAAAGGAAGGAACATTCCTCAACCATTGCAACCAATTGTGGAGATTAATCCCTTTTCTCAATGGGGACTAGATTTTATTGGATAGACCAATCCACCCTCATCTTCTAAACATAGGTATGTTTTAATTGTGATAGACTATTATACCAAATGGATGGAAGAAACACACAACAAGTTGTGCACAGTTGAAATTGTGATCAAATTCCTAGAAGACAATATCATTACCAAGTTTGGAGTACCTTATTCATTGGTATATGATAGTGGCCTTGCATTTTCATCTTTGAAAATTTTTAATTGGCCATTTGAATATGAAATTATTTTAAAATTCTCCTCCAACTACTATCCACAAAGGAATGGATTAGCATAATCAACTAACAACTTGTTAGATATAACCAAAAAATTAATTGGAAAGAATCCTAGAGAGGAACACTCTCGAGATTTTTTTAAAAGGTTAGATAAGACCAAGATAAAATTGGCACTAGGGAATTCCCCTTACTAGTTGGTTTATGGTGTACACCCCATCCTCCCTATCAAAATTCCAACTTGTTAGTTCTTTCAAGAATATTTGGGCTTAGATGATAAATTAGAAGTCGAGTTACTCCAACTTTTGCACTTTGAAGATAAAAGGAGTAAAGCCATAGATCACTTTGCAAAGCACCAATCAATTGTGAAAAGATGGTTTGGCAAAAGAGCAAAAGTTGAAGCATTTAAGATCTCATATTTAGTCTTGTGTTGGGACAAATCCCATGAGAAAAGAGGTGAACATGGTAATTTTGATTAACTCTAGACCAACCCATTTCAAATTGCAGAAATCTTATATAAGGTAGTAGCTACAAGCTGAAACCTTAACAGGTGAAGAATTTCCTTTACCTATGAATGATCAATTCATGAAATATTATTTCCAAGCTTGAACCTTCAATAATCCTTTGTATATGCCTATAAATTTTGTGCATAAGTTTTGTCTTGCTTGCTTATGTTATTTTTGTTTTGTTTTGTTTTGTTTGCTTTGTGTTTTAATTAGAGATCTTTATTTTTTTGAAATGTCAAAATAAGGCAAGTCTACAACTTTCTAAAACTACATAGTTTCTTAAATTCTAGAAATAAGAGTAAATTTAAGTATAGGTTTGTGATTTTCTATAAATTTGGTTTGTTTGATATGTCCCATGAAAGTATAGCTTGACAAGGATTAACATGAATTTTTTTAAAGAATCGTATATATTTGAATATCTTAAAATTATTTGAACTTGTTGAGGAATAGTGGATATTTGTATTAAGTGAAAAATCTAAAGGTTTTCCTTCGCTACCACTATAATTCTCAACCTAATAGCATGATTTATTGCTTGTAAGTTGAAAGAAACGAGCTATGAAAATAATTTTTCAAAAGAAAACAAATGTTGAAAATAAATAAAAATAAAAAATCAACTGATTAGCTGATTCAAATATCTCTACTAGAGCTATGGACGCCCAACTCGAAAGAGAGCTATGTTGGAGGGAATTATAGAGAGAATCTTGTCGAAGCTATGGTCGTTTGACTGCTAGAAAGGCTTTATCCAAGGAAGCTTAAAAGGATAAATCACCTATGTAGCTTAATACAAAAAAGTATTATAATTTAAGTTTTCCAAGGAAAGGAAATTAATCATTTACATACACTTAAATTCGTTGGGCGAATTCATGTTGATTTTGTTGGATTCACTATTATGTGGTTGGCTTGATAACAAGATTAGATTTAGAAAAGTTGGAAATTCTTTTCAATAATTTTCTTTTATTTCCATTTTTTAAAATTTTTTGTTGGTTTTCTTCGGTTGCTAGTTGTTGTCTGTCTTCACAACATGCCCCATTTTGCTTTCAGAAAAATAAGGACCCCCTTTTCTTTTCTTTTTATTTGTCATGTAGTTTGAGAAAATTTCTAAAATCTCCCTAAAATTTTCCTTAAGATCACTAAAAGTTCCACAATTTCAATTCTTCATATGGTCAAAATATTGTCAAAAAATTGGAAGAGCATAAAAAAATAGCATAAGTTTTCTTTCAAAATTTTCAAAATTCCTCAAAATGAGCGAGTTATTTGCTTGCAAGTTTTGCATGGTCATATAGCCCAAAATCAATTTCATAGCCAAATCCCACATGATGAGTTTAGTTACATTTTCCTACAAAACGCATTATTGTGAAAAGTTCAATTGCTAGTGAATTGAATGAAATCGCAATCTTGAAACAATAGATTCACTTAAATATTCCCACAAACCTTTGTTTCTACAAAGATCTTGTGTTGTTGAACTTCACTTAACGACACTGCTAAATGGTAGCTCACTGAAATTTACCCATACTTGAACAAGTTTATTAATTGTTTGAACCTCTGTGTAAATCCAACCTGGTACTGAACTGCACCTATTAAGTAGTGTTGAGTTCACTTGACTTTTCCAACAAAATACCCCACATCCATAAACCTGATTTGTTTCTTGTGGAAACCTACAGTCTTATTGAACTTTTTTCGAGTTTATTAAAAAAAAAATTGAGCTATTTGAGAAGGATAAGATTAATCAAATGGCTAACCTTCTAGTCAAAATTAATAGCAAGAGATTTGACTTGGAAAAGAGCATGAAGACAAATTAAACTTGTTTTGTCTCCGTCCCATAAACTATTTAGTCTCGTGAATGTCATTAAAATCAATCTTTCATTCATTCACTCTAAAATTTCAATTCACATGAAATGTCCACACATTACATAATGATGACGTCAACATACATCACAATGATTTAATTTATCCTAAAGACCTAACCGAGCCTCCTCTCACGTCATGATGACCCACCTTGTCGAGGTAATCCATCTAGATTCTAAACCTAACCTCAAGAGCCTTAATACAAGTGGTCCACTAATGGTTTCCCGCATGTCAATATCAAATAGAAACCCTGCATTTGCAGAAAAGGGGCATCCCTCTGAACTCGGCCCTGGATTTACGAGAAGTGACTATTGGAATTTAAAATTCCCTCCCTGTGTATGTCAAACAGCGAGTCTAAAAGCCTTGCAAGAGATCTTCAGGCATTTACTGCTCACCAACTCATCTCCTGCATTGAATGCACTCCTCGTTTGGGAATTTTACAACTTAAAAGGTGATTTTACAATTTTTTACAATCACAAAAGCAAATTTCAAAGCAGAATAGAAACCTAGGGCGATTCAACAAAGAAGTGTTTAAGTGCAGATTTTGTGGAGAATAAGTAGCAAAATAATTTTATTTATTACAGAAGAAGAATACTGGTGTGCAACACAATCTACTTACAATTCCGAAGGTTTGGTCTGCTCGACACAATCAGGTATGTAGAACATGAAACCCTATGAAGAATTGATGTATTATGAAGCAATTTCATGTAATCAGAGCCTGTAACCTTCGTTTTCACTGTATAAATCCTAGATTGAAACAAATGCAATTAACATTAAGTCCTAATTGTACAATTTGACAATTGTGAAACTTTATTGCCTTATATGTCCAGTGAATACAAGAGAAAAGAGGTTGCGTTGGAAAAACAATGCACAATAGAAGATGTTACTGAAGTAGATACTGAGAAAGTATTTTGCCATGTTTTGCAAAGTTTCTAGTGCCTATTGGTTTTACAGAGTTTTTTTCTCACTTCCTCACTAAGGTTTCTTGGTATTGTTTTGTATGTCGATACTCATGGAATATGTTACCAGCTATTATTATTATTTTGCGAAGGATGTGATTCTGAAAGGGAATATGCCAAATTTCAAATTTGAAGATGTCGATTCTAAAGAATATTCTGTAAAGAAGTTGATTCTAGAGGAATATGCCACTACTATTTGAATTGTGACCTACCATTTTTGAAATGTAATTTGAACCATTGATTTTGTAACTGATTTGTAACTAATTATTGGCATCCCTTGTCAATAAAAGGGTCATAGTTATTCATTTTGAAGGATTGAAAATTGGTGATAACTGTTGAGCAATAGGTTGAAGAATTGTGAACTATTGTGTTGCTTATGCTGATATCTGTGTCCAGTATGAAGACAATTTGAAGGTGCGCAATCTAAATGAGCTCTTCAAGGAGACTAGGCTCCTCAAAACTGCTGCCTTTTTGGTCAAGATCTTTAAGAGGAGGGCGAACATAGAAAATAACTTGAAAGTGGTTAAAGTTCCGACGTTGGGTCCCATAGACTGATGGTTTCGTGGACGTCATTAAAATCCATTCATTCATTCATTCATTCTCATATAAGTGAGATCATTTGTATATTCTTGTAAAGTCATTTTCCAATCATAAATCTAATATGATTGGATACTTGTCATTTTCTTAGAAATATCAAATTGTTGTGTCAAAATTTGGGTGCATTTTATCAATTTCTTTGTGTGATAAGTTTCCTTTGAAGATTTGCATCATCTATGTGTAGTTGTGAAGAATTTTGGTGAAGCATAAAGTGATTTAGGTCTCATTTCATAATTCTTGAAGGATATTTGTGTGTGATTATTGAAAATTTAGCTTTATTAACCATTTCCTTCTTCTCTCAATCTTTTTTCAATTTTTTTAAGATATGTTAGATAATTTCAAAAGAACTGATTAAAGTTGTCTACAATTCTTGTAAATTTGTGAAAATAACTTGTGACCTCGACAAATTAAGGTCAAATCATGTGTGTTTAGCAAAGCATCCATTAAATCCATTTCATCTTTAGCTCCAAAAGCAAGGAACAATTCCGCAAGTCCCTTTGTAAAATCATCCTACAACGAACTCTAAGTGAAAACTAGTGCATTAAGACCTGATAATCAAAGCCTTGGGATAATAAATTGTCTCAAAATTTAAAGTCTTTCAAGAGAGATAATATTTTGTTTGTAGATTTATCTATGTTGTGTGTGTATACAAACCACATCAACAGATAACACCTACATCATATTTCAATACATAGTTTGAAGTGGATTTCCTATCAATAGAATCACCAATATGGTCAATATCATAATAACCAATTCATTCAGCATTTTTGATGTAGGAATAATAAAGACCATAATAAAGTATACTTTTAATATTCCTTTTACCATTTTCTAGTGGTCCACATGTGGATCTTGTATAAATCTAGATGCAATACCTACAACATAAGTAATAATAGGCCTAAAAATAGTAATGTAAATATTTCAATATATAGTTTGAAGTGGATTTTATATTAATAGAATCACCAATATAGTCAATATCATAATAACCAATTCATTCAGCATTTTTGATGTAGGAATAATAAAGACCATAACAAAGTGCACGCTTTTAATCTCCCTTAATATTATTTTTATCATTTTCTAGTGGTCTACATATGGATCTTGTATAAATCTAGATGCAATACCTACAACAAAAGTAATAATAGGCCTAAAAATAGTAATGTAAATCAAACTTTAGTTGATTATTTATATAAACTAGGTTTGTTCTTTTCACATAATGATTTAAAATCTTATTTGATACCTACTTTACAAGGTATAGCAGTAGGTTGTAGTTCATCACATTACATTTTTAAAGAAAATCATGTGTATCTACCTTGGCATTATACAATGTAGTAACGATCCTTAAATATAGGAATTCACAAGAAATGATGAAAAAATCTCAAGTTATCTTCTTTAAAGGATTGAGTTTTACTTCCATAGAAGATCATTAAGACATGATATTTCATAAACATAAGTACCTCTAAAACATCCATGTTTTTTTTAGTACTAAAAAATCATCCTACTAAACATAGGCAACCAAAGAGCCTTCAAAATATTCTCTTAGTAATAGGTGAGCCATCCTTTCTAGGCTCTTCTCAGATAGTTTCTCAAGGAAATAACCACCCATTACAAATAGGTGCACTATACCCAAAAAATTTATGAAATTTTGAAGCTCATAAAAACATGTTAATTGCATGCTAAAGCAATGATGTTCTTGTTGGACAATTACCAGTGTGAAAGCATCAAGACATCCACATATCCTAGCCTTATAGTGTCATAATTGCTAAGAAATATCAACAATTGAAGATGATAATGTAGTCATGTTACTTTTGCAACTTATATGTATGTAGCAATCAAATAATAAATTAACCATAAAGAAATAATTTAGATTGGGTCCCCTCTCTTTTCTTGGATAATTTGTTGTGTTATTAATAGGAGCTTAAATATGTGCATACATGATTTATCAAAAACTCATTTATATGTTCTTTACAAAACCTCAGTGAAAAAAAATCTAAAGGAGGAGTTGGAATACATAACATGTCAGCTCGTAATAAAGATTTGGGAGAAAAGTTAGTATGGTTCATGTATTCTAAGCCGCAAAATAAATGGTGTAAAATCATGCGAGTTAAGTACTTAGATAATTTGGATCCGGAAAGAATTTTCACAGTTTCAAACCCTCCACAAGGATCATCGATGTGGAATTTTCTAATATCTTGTAGAGAAATAATTTTACCATAACTAACATGGGAAATAAATGATGGATCAAAGGAAAAGTTTTGGGAAGATTCATGGGGAAGTCATGAATCTTTGGATACATGTAATAAACTGAACAACATCAAATCTCAACTGATTGTAAGCATGGGAGTCAAGGTTTGTGACTATTTTGAAAGCATAGATGGTTGTACAAGAAAGGTCAAATGGAAGAATGTTTTATCATTGAATTGTTCGCAAGTTGAGAAAGTGGATTTAGACCGGATCTTGACACAAAGAATAGCCTCTCAACGAGAAATTCTGATAAGTTGTTATGGGTCCCTTCTAAAATTGGAAATTATACAGTCAAAATGGGGTACAAGGCTGTAATGAGTCATGGTGAAACAAGCAAACCACAAAGAGCTTTAACATTTTGTTGGGACCCATCAATATTACCAAAAGTTGGGTGCTTCTCATGGCTGGCTATTAAACGAAGGATTCTAACAAGTGAAAGGATGGTAAAGTTAGGCATTGCAGTTCAATTTAAGTGGGTGCTATGTAATTCTAAGAATGAAGACATAAATCATCTTTTTCTTCATTGCCCATTTGCTACTCACTGTTGGTCATTTATTAAAGAGAACTTAAGTTGGTTAGCTCTTATACCAAAAAATTTATGGGATCTTTTCTTGGGATGGCCAAATTTATATAAATCTGCTTTGTTTGTTTGTATTTGGAGGTTGATCCCTTCAGTGGTCTCATGGACAATATGGTGGGAAAGAAATAGAAGAATTTTTAGAAATGAAAAAATGCAAATGGAGCAAATTCTGGAAAAACTAGATAATTCAATAGTAGAGATAACAAATGCATGTGTCAAGGACAAAGCAAGTAGATTCACTATTCACAAATTGGGATTCAAAGGTTTTGAAAGCGTGGAAGAAAAGTACACTACCATTCAAAGGAAGTCTTCACAAAAATCCAACTTCTAAAGCAAATAAGAAACAAATCCACTGGTCTCCACCTCCAGAAGGTTTTTTTTAAATAAACTTTAATGGTGCCTCACGAGGTAATTTGGGTTTGTTTGGAGAAGGAATTCTAATTAGAGATCATATGGGTTCTTTAATCTCGACACAGTCAATAAAATTACCAAAAGGCACAAACAATGTAGTAGAAGCACATTCCTTACTTCATGGACTAAAATTAGCGCACGATTTGCAAATTGAGAAGTTGATAATTGAGGGGGACTCTTTAGTTATTTTGAATGCATGTAAAGAAAGAAAAATTTCATGCTGGCATATCAAGTATGTGTTGGAGCAAGTATGGTTGCTGTTAGAAAAATTTAGTTTCATTCAAATTAAGCATATATACAAAGAGGGAAATTTGGTGGCAGATAAATTGGCAAATATGGCATGTGATCAAGCAAAAAATGAAAGATTTTATGATAGTAGTGTAAAAAATTTGCCTCAAGATTTACACTCCATAATAGAAAAAGAATATATTTGAAAATTTCATGGGTTTGATTACCTGGTAAAACATGGAGGAATAGATGCTAAGTTTGATAAGATGTAATAAAATTAGTGGAAATTTAATTGTATCTTTAACCATATTTCATATCAAAGTAGTACACTAGAAATTTCATGTTAGTGCCATGTAGGGGTACACCGTTCGCTTGGTCGGTGTTGAAAGCCAACATGAAAGCATGTGTAATATTCAATAGATCGTATCTACAACATGTAATCATGTACAGCCTATAATTCTATATAAATTAATACCTTTGGAACATGAGATTTGATTTAAATGCTACAAGTAAGAGTCGACGGAAATAAATTTAACATGTGCAAAAGTTGTAAGATGCATTTCACACGAATGTTGATGTTGGGAAGTGAGATTTATCATCAAATCTAATCATTATCCAGTGCGGCTGTAGCTAAGGTATGTTTTATATTTAACAAGTGTTGGTTGTTTGCAGGTCTTGTGAGGAACAATGCACAACATACAGATATTTTGTATTGTCAAATGGAAAAAGGACGATCTCCAACAAAGCAATTCTTTCTTCGCATGTGGTGGACACTATGGGTTTTATTCCTTTTCGAGTAAACCAAGTTAAAATCTGGAGCTATTAAAAGCAAGGAAAGTGTAAAATGAAATGCAAAAGACTGTTCCAAAACAGTGTAATGCAAATGGCAGGGTTCCTGTAGAGCAACCGGCACGTGGAGGTGAATATGTTGCGAGGTCTTCAGGCGAGGAGAAGGAGAAAGCTTGGTATGTGCTGGTATCTATTGCTAAATAGTCGGCTATTAGTATGTGTGGATGTCTAGTCAAAATTGTATGTGCTGGTAAATTATGTTAGAGAATCCATAAAATATAGCATTCGATCTACTAAAGGTATCTTGTTTGCTATCATTATACTTTAAGTCGTATCTCTTCTTTGTTATATCCGAAATGGAGTTCATGCCCATCAACAACAGAGCACCATTTCCAATTCTTGATTGGGAATTACCATTCTCCAAAGGCCTCAAAAGAGAAACTATGGCCAATATATTCCATATTGATTGTTCTCCAGTGTTTCGGTCCCTAAAGACCTTGATTGGGGACAAAATTTTGCGCCCATCAGCCCAAAGACTTATATTTCCTTCAAATATAGTGTCCATTTTTGTCTCAAATGTGCTAGACCTAAATCCAAACTACAAGGACATGGAAAAAATTGCAAAGGCTATCATACAAGAAGTTTTCTTGCAAGATAATGATATTCTCAAAAGCATTCAAAAGTACAGTTTTTGGAATGGGGAAGCATACGTGCGTGGCATATTTCCAAGACATTATCTCCACCACAAAATATGTTTCAGAAACATCTACATTGCAATGAAGTTGTCACTAGAATTTGATACACGCAGTCATCTCTACAGAGCTCTAGCACATCATAACTGGGAAATAGGAGAAGACATGGAAAGAAGCTTCAAAGAAAAATATCACGCTTTATCATTTCTACTTACCCACCATTGCCATCACACTGAAGCTGTCAACAGACATTCTATCAAGAAGGAGGTAGCATCAGCAGGCTCACAAGCACAAGGTAGAAATGAAATTAAATTACAAACCAAACCTCTCTTGAACATTCCAGACATGAATATAATAGTGAAGTCAAATCCCACACCACCGACATATCAGTTCATGGACAAGGGATGTAATACCCCTCTGTTTTTCTTTCTGGACTGGACAATGTGTCATTTTTTTTTGTTTGCTTTGAGTTGCTTTCTAGATATTCAGATACTTTGTTATAATTTATCATGTGTGTGTTATTGGATCACTATTTATTAAGCGACAGGCTATTTGTGGTTGTGAGATGTATTGCTTTGATGCTTTATTGGCATGCTTAAATTGGTGTAATAATGTTAGTTGTTATAACATGTTTATTGCATATGAGTTATTGGATTATTATGGAACTGTTAGTTTATGTTGAATGTATTGGTGAAGGGGACGAGATCGCATCACTCGCTTGCAAGAGCCCTACAACTTCATGATTTCCTCTTCATAGTGTGTATTTTATGTTGTTTATATATATATATGTTCTTTGTTATCTCATTTACAGGTTTGCAGGTACATGACATCGACTCCACCTGGTTTCACAGGTTTGAGCGTGTCGACCCAATGGTAAAGTTGAATAGGAGATAGTAGCTAGGTAAAATGTGTCAAGTCTACACCCCAGCCACAGTGTGTCGCCAGTCGTTGTTTGGTGTGTCTTCGTTTGCCTTGTTTATTGCTATTTAATTCTACAGGGTTTATGTTATGAAAATAAATGTTAAATTATGCATTAAATGATGTTGATATTTATTTAATTAATTTTTAGATAATATGATGGAAGCTTTCTATTTAGATTAATTAATTAAATTTAACTTGATTAGTACATTAAATTTAATCCATGTGGTTAAATTTATTTATTAAGTAATTAAATTATTTATTAAGAAACTTGTTTAAAGGAATTAAATTTAATTTGGAAATTAAATTTGAATATAAAATTATTAAATTATTTTGTGAAAATAAATGTGGTTGTTAAAAGATATTTGTTAATTGCCAGCATGTTATAGTTAATTAATTAAGGGTTGTTGGGAAATTAATTCCCGGAGAGAATCTTAGCTTTGACTTCTTCATGGCAAAACACAAAATATTTTGGGAATGTTGAAAAATTTGGGGGAAAAGGATTTCGCTTCTATGGAAAAATTGGAATGGGATTTTGGATTGTAAGGAAATTGTGAAAAAGATTTGCATTCTTATATTTGTTTGGGATAGATTGTTGTGGTGTTGGATTCAATACTGTGCTCGAGAATTTGGATTGCTTGGAAGAAGTTGTGAAAGCTTTGCTAGAAGCTTTGGAAGAGGCTCGACTTCAGAAACTCCAATTACTCCAGAAGCTTCGTTGAAACAGGTTTCATTCTTATGTTATTGTTTTGGTTTAAATTTTTAAATGGAATTGTATTATTGTAGAAGATTGTTGTGCTAGATCTGTAATAAAAAACTTTATTTTGTTTATGAAAAGAAAAATTTAAGACTTTTGTGATTGTCGTGAAGAAATCTAGAGCCTCTGTAAGAATTCTTTTACAGTGAAATCAGAGAGTAGCATTGAGAATCTTTTATGGGTTTAATAGATTAAATATTGAAAAGACCTAGAAGAAATAACATGAGAATTAAGAAATTTTATTTTAAAGTCTTTGTGTAATTATAGAAAACCTTTGTTAGGAAATTGTTTTAAACAATAGAAAACTTCAAAGGAAATGGTAGAGATTTAGAATTCTCTGTAGGAGTAAATTGGTAAATCTTCCTGTAACAAATTTGGGAAAAAACTTTACTTCTTTTTCTCCTTTGTGGAATTTTAATATTTTCTGGAAAGTTGCACAATTTTTCCTGTAGATGGTGTTTTTGAAAAAAAAAATTCAATAAAAATTAGTGTGTGGAATTTCTTTATATATATATATATATAAAACATATATACATGTATGTGAAATTATATATATTAAATATATATAAATCCACATATATATATAAATTTATTTATTGTGAAACTTTAAATACTGTTTAAACTTGAAATAACCGTTCGTACGACGGAATGAAATCACATGATGATCGCAGGTTACATTTTTATTTATGTGGGAGTTTGTTTAAATACACTATGGGGGCCTTGGGAGGCACTACCTCCACCGCCACCCCCATGAGGGGACGGTTGTGGAGGAAGGGCCTCCACAGGCTTCCTCCATACAGACGCACCCTATTGGTGTTGGGGAGGGGTAGGTTGTGTATACACAATGCCTCTCCCTAACACCAATGTGTATTTTGATTTATGCATACCTGCGCTAAATACTTGACTCGTCGTTGGAGGGTTAATGAAATAATTCGGATTTTGTATGTTTAATATGATTTATATATGAATTTATAATATTAATATGTGTGTGTGTGTGTGTTTTGGAAATCAAATACTAAAGAATTTTAATTTTGAAGAAAATAATGTATTTGTTACCTAATTTTCACCACCAGCTCAAACAGATAGAGCTGAATTGCAAATTTAGGCTAAAAGGTACACAAGATGTTAAAAAATTTCTGCTATGTATTCATATTGTGCATTGATTTATTACAGTGTAAATTTCAGTAATGTTATGTAAAAAAAATCTCGAAATGATATCATAAGTTTGCATAATGTTTGTTGTTTTTATTTATAATGTACAAACCAGAATCCCACACAAGCCGTGGGAGTAACTTATTTGATTTTTACAATCAAATAAAGTGTGCATGAGCAAAATAAAACTATACAACTGAAAATAGAGAAAACATAGGGTAGAAGATGATTCATCATTGCCTAGAATGACAAATTGTTGACAAGTTGAGGTCTTCAATTGCGATTCCAGTTCCGGCTCCAGCTCCAGCTCTGCGTACCTGCAAGTTGAGGGAAATGTCGTTAGAGCAATGCCAATCAAATCCTATCATATGCCTACGCTACCAACAAAAATATAGAATACAATCGATCAGGCATACATCAGATGATTACAAAAATTCAAAGGCATAAAACTCAAGAGAAAGCTTTCAGCTTCTTTTATTTTGCTAACATGTTTGTTCACTGTGCAGGAACAAGTCCATTATGTTCGTAATCGTTTTATCAGATATGTGGAGTAAAACGGGCTCCCACAAGGGTTGAGCCTGACATATCAAAGAAGACATACTCTCTAGTTACACGTGAGATTCATTATCAATGTCAGAACAACCATAAAGAACAACTACTAATCAATTGTTCAACACTGAACAAAATGAGAATAAGAGACAATGCTGAACTGAACTGTTCCATCACAAAATGAGCATTTAAAATGATAGGTCACAATCACATCATATGATGATTTCAATGAAATACAAACACAACAAGAGTCTATGCGACAATTATTCCTTGGAAAAGCTTATTGGATGTTACCAGATTTTGAATAATATACATGTTCAACATGAAAGACATTATAACACAAACATGGCAACTCAGTCAAATGGTCTGAATAATGTTCCAGCTTCATAAAGGTTCCCACTTTCAGTTTTTTTTGTTTAGGATGACCTTTCTGTACAAGAGGCTCTCATTACAAATTTTTGATACAATCAGCATTATAATTAGCATAAGGGGAATTTATCAGATACAGTTTTGAATAGTAGAGATCATAAGTTTTCCTTCTGTTATCATTGTGTGCTAGTATTACATGCCCAAGGAAATGTGTTTGTTTACAAAGATGCTAAGTGAAATGATAACAAGTAGTCATAAATGCATGTTTCAGTAAAACATCAGGGGTATTCATATTCAAGTAGCAGCAACTAGGATCATTTTTCAAAGGGAGCAAGTAATGAATATGGGCGAAGGTGCTAGAGGTCAAGGGTTCGGTCCTTTATTCCCTCAGGTGCTATTGGAGACTTTCTAAAATATCAAAACAGAAGCTTCAATCAGAAATAAAGAAGATGATATGCTACAGGACTGCAAAGATAATTAGTGAGTATTTGACTTCAAACAATGTGAAGGACAGTCTTAGCATCAAGGACAAGGTAATGTGCTACAATTCAAGGTTACAGTGGCAATTGATTATAAAGCACAGTCATAGAAAATACAGTTATATTTGTTGCACAGTTAGATAGCGACCAAGATGCAGATATAGTGAAAAGATACAGAGATAGATAAGCATAAAGAACACTCATCAAAATGTCTATTACCAATGGAAATTATTGCCAGAACAAGTCAAGACAAAGCAAGTGTTGATAAACCAGTACAGCATACAAGATAAAGTGCTAGGCTCAAGTAAAAGTGAGACAACAACAAAGCTAAGAAATCTATTAGGAGTGGAAGATGACAATCCATACCCAGAAGCCAAAGTCCGTAGCCTCTCATAATGGAAGAGTTATCTTTTCTTAAAAGAATGAACAATTTTTATTGTTACACACAGAGGAAGGCTCTTTCATCTCGGCAGGATAAAGATTTTTATTCTGAAATAGGTAAGTCCAACCTTCGGAAAAAGTAGTAGCCCAAAAGGAAGAGCTCACAGGAAATGCATAATGAGAGCCTAAATGGTACGGTATGCCATGGAGATTGTGCACAGAAAAATAGGATGTCATTGCTTTGCTGAGACAGTAAGACGTGCCAGGTTACATAAATCATTTTCAGTTAAGATTTCAGGTCTCCACTTGGGGCTTTCACTTTTAATCCAAAACACAGAGAAATACAAGGCTCGTAGCTAATACCCATGTAGGGTTTCTTTCAAAAAAAAAAAAAAGTGAAAATCTAAGCAAGCTCATGATGGTACGACCTATATTTGAGATTATACACAGAAAAAATGAAGCAGGTCCAAGCTTATTTGAAACTGGAATGAATCTCAAATAACCCTCAAAGCCAAGTCGAGCTATCTCATGGCAGCCAACAGAAGACATCACTGCATGAAAATTAAAGAAAGGAAAGAAATAAAAGATGTCACATGTCGTGGCCTGTACAAAAGTCTTTGTTTCTTTTTTAAGATTGGCAATCGTTCTTTTACTAGGAAAGAGTCTCTTATGGTCTTTTGTTTGATGAGTTATGGAGTAGGTAAAATTATCGTTATAAGTTTGTAGAAAAATCCATGTCATGGCTAGGCAATTGACAGAGCTTCTAAAGCCAAGGTTGACAATAAAACCAAGATAAATGCATAAATTTCATGCTTAGTCATGGCCTTATGGCCATTATTTGGCTTTCAAAGTGATGCTAATTGAGGAAAGCCATGGAATATTGGGATAATAGCTCACCTTGCATTCATGAAGGAGTCGACCTGCTAAAGAAGAAACTGAAAAAACCAGCTATGAACCTTAGCAACATGGTGGTGCATTGGAGTCTTCCAAAACAAGTGTTTCACAAAAGTGCGAAATGATCAAGTGTTTAGGGTTCAACTATCTTTGTCTACCCTAATTCGACTTAGGGTGACTTGCCATGTTTTTTAGGTTAATCATTTTTTTAAATTACCTCTGTGGTCATGACTTTAAAGTCAAAATACCTAATGATGTGGTCGGCAATAGTCAAATGTTTATAATGATAAAATGGCCGATCAATGTATTAGGGACCAATATATGTTGAGAATAGTGATGGATTTTAGAATATGCATAGGCTCATGTTTATAAAGTCAAATATTCCATTTTAGATATAAATTGATATATTTATGCCTTGCATTACATTTTTGTAAGGTTGATAAATTAAATGATAAAATATAAATCATTTAATTTATTTAACTATCTCAAATACAAGCATAGATTATAGGCAAAGTGGAGTTTCTATTTTTACTTGGGCGGATTGACACAAACGAGGTGATTTTCGCATGCTTGGGCCCACCTTTTTGGGGATTTTTTAGTTCAGTTTGGGTGTTGCATGTTTCAGTTAACAATTGACAGCGAGTTGGAACCTGAGTGCACTCATTTTTGCATGGTTTTGACTCCTTTTTTCAGAGATATTTGCTTCTGCTCATATTTGTCCTTGGAGTTATCACCCTCTCACTAAGGTTTGACTTTTAGTTCTATTTCCATGCCTTTTTGAAGGCTTTTGTATATATTGAAAAAAGTTAACTATTTTTCCTCAGTTCTTGTTTTTTCCTTTGCTTTCTACAAAGAGAATTATTTGTAACTCAGCATCATTTCAAATTAATACATAGCAAGTTTTATAGGTTACCCTCGATTTTAGCATGGAGTTTTTCCTTTTATCTTCTCAATAGTGTTAGGTTTTGCCTTCAAGCTTTCAGGCATCATTCTTGTGTTTGATTTTTGATCGAATTATATTGTGTTTCAGCATTGAAACCTTTATCTTTCTGTCTCAATCATAAATATATGTATGCATTCAAGTTTAATTCATAGGTCATACACCGAGTTCGTAATTTAAGATTATTTTCTTATTTGTGAAAACACTTTCTTTTCCTCTGAAAGAAGATAGTTTCATGAGCCTTTGTATGGAGCATTTATATGAGTTCAAATTGTTCAGATTTTGATGTGCAAATTAGATATTCTGAGAATCAATTGTGAACCAAACTACCTTTTAGATCATCATTTTTAGGTGCAAGCATCACCATTTTTAAAATTTCATAGTTCTGCATTCAGGTTAAATCTTTTTTATCCTTTTTCCCTACAAGTTACCCAAGTACTAATCAGAAAATTCATAGGAACCAGCCTAGAATCTGGAGGTCTAATTCCTTATAGGACACCCACAGCCTAGAATTAGTTCCAATGTTTCAATAGATTGTTGGATTTAGTTATTAAAGCATACGGGTGCAATTTGTTTGACAACAGTTTTTGGCATGCCCGGTGGGACTAGAATTAGTTCCGATGTTTCAACAAACTGCTGGATTTAGTTATTCAAGCATATGGGTGCAATCTGTTTGACAACAATATTTCGCACGCCCGATGGGACTCTGAAGCACGCTTCAAAGAAAGAATTCAAAATTGCAGGCTGTTGTTTTGGTATATACAACAACTTTTTACCTTTCAGAGGTTACTATACCTGGTGACTCCGAGAAAATCTACTGGTTTCAAATGATCAAGTGCTGGTATGTTTCTAATTCCTTATAGGACACCCACAGCCTAGAATTAGTTCCAATGTTTCAATAGATTGCTGGATTTAGTTATTCAAGCATACGGGTGCAATCTATTTGACAACAGTATTATTTTGTAGAATTGTTAGTATATATATTTAATGTATATAATTAAATATTTAGTTATATATGTGATATATATGTGATATATATACATTGCATGAATATATATATTAAAATGTATATTTACGTCGAAGGCGTGTTCCTATATGAACTTTCCAAGTTCATTTTCTCTTTCAATGGTTGAAACGTAACAAGAGGCCCTGGTTGACAGTGAAACAAATCTCAGTCATCCATCATTTTTCATCATTTTTCCATTGTTTTTTGCCATTTTTCAACTGTTTTTCTTTTCCGCTAACCTTTTTTCGGCCGAATCTCAGTTGCTCATCATTTTTCACCATTGTTTCAGCTATTTGCCGCTGATTTTCATTGCTTTCCCCGTCGCTTTCCCCACCGCTCCTCCATCTCCAATTTGACGAGCCGTAGCCTGAAAATAAGGCTTTGACGAGGGTTTCAGAGTATGTTGTTTATTTTACATATATGAAGAAAGGCAGACAACCTGATATGATAAATCAAGGGTGCAGACTATAGAATATGGTTGTTCATATTTTTCTATTGTTTTACTATTTTTCATGTGCGGAAGGCTTATCGTCATAATAGAAACTGTGTGGTGTGCTCAGACCGTACATGGATGTAATTGGTGATGGGATAGAAATGCAAGTGAGGACACTTTTATCTTCTCCAATTGCCTTTTCATCTTGTCTTGTCTGTACAAAGGAGAAATAAGATGATTAATGATGAGTAGGATTATCCCCTAATAAGATTTACTTAAAAGCCTCACGTTTTGTATGTCCGACGTGATCAAATTTAGAGGTTGACGTAAAGTGTGGGATTGAAAGCCATGAATGGAAGGGGAATGTTACTTAACTCAAGGAAATCCAAGAGCATCAAGTTTCAAGGCAAGCCAAAGGTAAATAATGCTTGGCATGACTGTGAGGTTTCATTGAAGTATGCCAAAGAAGCTCTCTTTACGTTGAATATTTTAACTTTTCTGTCTCAAATCTTCACTTGCTTAATACCTTCTTGTGGTTGGATTATGTTGAATGCATGCATCCAATTTTAAAAGTGAGCCATAGTAAATAACCTTTGCTAGCATCTTCTCAGCTTGTGCCAAAATGGGCATATATTCTTCTGATGGATGCATACTCATTGAATTGTTTCAAATTTTTTGAACTGTTCTAGTCCCCTGTGTCTATGTCGTACACAAGAGAATAAAAATGAAAAAGTGAACCTAATCATACTCATGCCCATGAAGCACCCACGTGTCCTCCATTAAAAAATATCTTTGTCAATTGTTGGTTTCGACACTCCTTTTATATACATGATGGCATAGTTTTCTATTTTAACTACAATCAAGGATATTTTTGCATGGACCGACAATGAATGTGTGTTTATTACTTACATATTCACTACCACACTAGTACACATCTTTAAACGTGCATTTTCTACGCAATCACTTCACCACTCTCATTCGTCAATGAATGTACTAGCACTTGCACCCATCAAGAAACAAGCAAGCAAGCAATGAATGTCTTTATGTTTTTTTTTTTTAAAAGCAAATTTTTTTCCTTGGGAATCAAGAAATAAAAAAATAAATATACAAAATTAGATCAAAGTTGTGTTGACTCTCCAAATATTTTAGAGTAGAGTTAGTTGTCTAATAGTAATGTAGCGATAAAATAGATCTTGTGGTGTTTCATAAAATGAAGGAAATGAATTTAGTAATTGTGAGAAAGTTCCTTTCATGTAGTTCATTTTCGTTGGAGTGTAGTACTCTGCAGAGTAGTTCACGATTGCAACACTTAAATTTGACATGGTCTAAGAGTTTATTTAAACTCCCTGATACAATTCACAACCTGTCACAACTGCAACATTTAAACTTGAAAGGGTGTGAAAGCTTAAATAAACTCCCTAATACAATTGGAAAATTGTAACAATTGCAATACTTAAGCTTGAAAGAGTATGAGTTAAAATGAACTACCTGATACAATTGGCAACCTATCACAGCTGCAACACTTAACCACAACCAAGATTATCTCAACGATTGATGCAAGAAAAGTTATTGTGAGAGATGCAAATTGGTTCCATCATTTCAAACAAGGGGAATGTTCTTGTAGAGATTATTGGTGATGCGAGATGAAGCAACCTAAAAAAGTAGGTTTTCACGAGATTAAGGTGCAATGTGCCATACTTGAAGTGATAAAGAAGGGACTCGATTTTATTTCCAATTTCCAAAAAGTGTTTTTCTAAAGTGTCTGGACTTTGGAGAATCATACTACGTTGTTAAAATAATAAAATAAGATGTATAATTTTCAATGTGTCGCTATCTATATAAATACTAATGGAGTGTTTGTTAAATCCCTATTTTACGACACCTCTATTTTATCATGACATACACCTGTTTTCATGAAGGAAAATATGGAGGGGGTGGAGAATGGGAAAAATAAAAAAGAGGAATTCGTGAATGAATGGAAAGATGATTCACCAACATGAAATGTGAGAGAAGGGCTTCAAATCAATCCATGCAAAATTGGAAGAATTGTCTTGGGAAATGAAGACATCATCTAGTATTTTCCAGATTCGAGACATGCATTGAATGATGTGAAAGAGGATGAACAATAAATTTTCCTCTAACACTATAGTGAGAAGTTGAAAATTTCATTTGGATTATTAAATAGATCCTTGAATCAAATTTTAGAATCTTCAAGAGCATTTTAAGTATGTGTTGACTATCACAATGCAACTCAATATATCTCCAAGATTAAAAGACAAATTATAGGGACAAATGCCAACTAGTTCTATCATTCTCTACCTATCTCTTCCTTCCTCTCTATCTATTTATATCTCTCTCTTCCTCTCTATCTATATTCCATATACCTTTCCTTCTCCATATCCATCTCCATCTCCACCTCTATCTCTATCTTCCTCTCTATCTCTATTTCCTTACCCCTATCTCTCTCTCTCACTCTTCCCCACTTTATCTCTCCCTCTTTCTATCCCTATCTCCTCCCATCTCTCCTTCTCTCCCCATTGAAAACATTAGATGAGCCTGTTGGTAATGGAGCTTGATTATATTTTTTCTTCAGATATTTTGTTTCAATCATGTTAGGATCCCTTTAAGTGGATGCATAGTTGATTTGAAGCTATCACTTCTCCATTGAGGCTTTTGTTAGATAAACAATATCATTTGCTAAATGGCCTACCAACTAACCTCATCTATTGTACAAATGTATGCAAAAAATAGAATGAAATTTTCCCTAATTGACCTTCTACATCTCTTCGGTGTACCCATTGCACACCAAGGTGTGATTGCTAGTTTATTGATTTTAAATAATCAGTTGCATGCAATTGTGTTCAATTGGAAACTTGAGAAAGAAGAGAATATTTTATTTGCATAGCATAGTTTTTAGGGAATATGGGTATTTTCTTAAATTGAAAGAAAATACTAGCAGGGAAGTTATTTTGCTTTTAAAAGTAATCAGGGGATTTGATTTATTTATTAAAATTAGTTTTCCCCCTTCTCTGTAATTGAAAAGGAAATTACTTGTTTTTATCAATTATTTTGTTAAAGCAATTGTTATCTTTGATGTGAAATCAATATGGAAGGGAAATGGATTTAGTATATCCAAAATTAGTTTATTTCCTTGCAATTGCCTTCAGTAATTATTTCCTTTGAGTTTTTGTTTGGGGAAATGGGTTAAATGTGTCTTTAATTGGTAAGTCTTCTAGAGGTTTATTTGTGGGGGTTGTCGATTTGTTATGTCAGCCTATTTTGATTCCCTTGGGTAGTGCATGGTGCATTGTCAGTGATTTACCCGGTTTCCACGATTGGGGATTTGTGCCTCTTTTGGAAGGAGTGGATTATGTGAATTGTTTCCTCTTAGGGTTGGAGTGGTTTTATCTAGTTTGTATGCACTTGGGATTCCCTTGGTGATTGACCTGTATGTGTGTTGTCAAGTAGAAGAGTGGCTTTCGTTAGGGACCAGAGCCCGTAAAAGGTAAGACTGGGTAACCTTCATAAGTAGTTTAATCAAGTGATAACTAAACAATGTACTTAGAAGATTAGGTAGTATTTCACACTAAAAAGATAAGTTCTAGCCTCATTCATAGTCTCGAGTGCTTGTTTAGGCTTGGGGTGAGTGGGAAGGGCCTGGAATGGCAAAGGTCAACTACCTTGTCTTTTCGAGAGGTACTTGATCTCGCATTAGTAAGTATGAGGGTCGGGGATCGGTTGAGGTCTCCAGGATTTCTGGGGCCTATGAAGATCCGTAGTGGGTAACTCATTATGAGTTGTGTGATGACACTCTGTCTAGGGCAACAGTTGGTATTTAGTTTTATGTGTATAGTTTTCTTAACATACTCGATCTGTTTTATACCTGGAAGCAATGTGACCCATGTTAGTGTTGTATTATTATACTTGTGGTTGTATGGTTCATGTGATTGGTTGTATCAGTATGAGTCAGTATGTGTTAGCCTGTGACTTGAGATTGTAGGGTTGATCATGTTATGTTGTTACTATCTCCTAGCATGGGGGTGGTCCTTCAAGTACCACCTGATTGGGTGGAACATGCACCATACACCGTTGGGGCCCCCTTTGATTTTTAGTTCGTGATGGCGAGGTATCCAATGGGAGAGCTCACAGGTTCCAGTATTCATTTCAAGCATTGTATTTATCTCAATTTGGCTCATGTTATTATTACTCCTCATTTGTATTCGAGCTGGATATTTGTATATATAACACATTTGTATTATTGCCTCATTCAAGGAATGAGAGATGTAACCTTATGATTAAAATATGGATTTTTGTTATATCTCTTTATGTTATGATGTAACTTTATTATGTATGAGTACTCAATTGTTTGTGTAATTAAATGTTATAGATGTTAGATGATGTATGTATGGGTTTTAAGTAATCTCAATCTCTTAGCCTTAGAGGTTGTTGTCAAACACTAAGTGAACATGTATGCTATTACACTTTATAAAAAAAAAAAATTGTTGCGCTTAAGTAGTTAATTGCAACTTCCTTTAGGGTTATGTGGCAAGGCATTACACATGGTATCAAATCCCAGGTTTAAACATTGGGTTCTCTGGGATTATGATGTACCCATTAAGCTTTAGTTGTGTAGGGTTTTCAAGTGTTATCTTGTCTAATACCTTTACGTGTCTATGTAGGATTATGCCTCATAGATGTGGAAGAGGTAGAGGACGAGGATGTGGCTGGGTAGGCAGTCGCAAAGGGTGTCAGCATGACTCTCCTCCTCAGGCTCCACATATTTCGGATTAGGAGGAGCAATAGGCATCGCAGAATGGCCTAGGGACCGGTGATCGACAGCAGGATCCTCCAGGGATCGAGGCCGCACGTAGAGCATTTGAGGAGGCATTAGTGCTCATTGGTCAGAGATAGGTAGATGCATAGGATAATCCTGGTGTGAGGGTAGTTTTGGCACAGACAGAGACAGTAGCCTCTGCACATATGAGGGATTTACTCAAGGCACGACCACCATTTTTTTATGGAGTAGGCAGTGGATTAGAGGCTGAGACTTGGCTCATAGACCTTGATTGGTGCTTTTCTATGCACCCGTATGGTATTAATACCAAAGTGCGGTGCACTATCATGCATCTTTGGGGGTTTGCATCCACATGGTGGAAGCTGGAGGAGCAGAAGCTCTACATAGATATTAATATAGTGTCTTGGGAGATGTTTCTAGAGCGGTTCAGAGCTCGCTTCCTTTCTGACCATTGGCGTTAGCATAGAGGCGATGAGTTTCACGCCTTGCGACAATTATCCATGACCGTTGAGCAATATGAGAGATGCTTCTATGAACTTAAACAGTTCACAGTTATAGGTGATGATGAGGGGATGCTCATTCAACACTTTGTCAGGGACTTGAATGCCCATATTAGTGGTGGTGTGAGGGTCTTTGAACCCAATTCTATGGAGACAGTTGTGGAGAAAGTGTGACTAGTGGAGGAGAACTTGGCCATATCATTGGGAGGCCATACTAGTGTACAAATTGGCAGTGGTTCAGTAGCTGGGTCTAGTGCACGAGGGGTCAGACTCAGGGAGTTGGATCACCGATGACTCGGCAGGGGCCTACTTAGAGTGTGCAGTAGCAGAGTGCGCTTGGAAAGTGTAAGGACTCTCAGTCGTATCAGGATGATGATGGTTCTTCACCTAGGAGGAACTGGAATTGGTGGCGCAATAAGCGCAGTCGACAGGAGCAGCCAACCCAGAGTTCTCAGTTTGTGGTTGACTACGGTAGTATGTAGCAGTCTACTGCACCAATAGGAGACAGAGGATTTGGTCGTAACATGGGGTGTTACTCTTGCGGCCAATAGGGCCACCTTGCTAGGAATTGTCTGCATCAAAACACTTATGGATTTGGTCAGGGCCCAGTAGTTTCTGAGCCGATAGTGGGGGATGCAGGTAGATCTCATTAAGCTTACATTGCATTTGATAACCGTCAACTTGAATATCAAGGAGTTGTAGTCGAGACTTCTGGAGTTGGACGTGCGGTGCAAGATACTCATCCTCAAGGGTCGAGGTTTTGATTTGGTGCAGTTTGTATGAGGGAACTATATCCCTACTTGTTTGCAGGCTTCTAGGAGTAAGCCTGACCCTAGGGGGAGGATGTAATACCCCTCTGTTTTTCTTTCTGGACTGGACAATGTGTCCTTGTTTTGTTTGCTTTGAGTTGTTTTATGGATATTCGGATACTTTGTTATAATTTATCATGTGTGTGTTATTGGATCACTATTTATTAAACAATATAGGATATTTGTGGTTGTGAGATATATGCCTTTGATGCTTTAATGACATACTTAAATTGGTGTAATAATGTTAGTTGTTATAACATGTTTATTGCATATGAGTTATTGGATTATTATGGAGCTGTCAGTTTATATTGAGTGTATTAGTGAAGGGGACGAGATCACATCACTCGCTTGCGAGCGCCCTGCGACTCCATGATTTCCTCTTCACAGTGTGTATTTTATGTTGTTTATATATATATATATATATATATATGTTCTTTGTTATCTCGTTTACAAGTTTGTAGGTACATGACATTGACTCCACCTGGTTTCATAGGTTTGAGCATGTCGACCCAACGGTAAAGTTGAACGGGAGATAGTAGCTAGGTAACATGTGTCAGGTCTACACCCTAGCCACAGGGTGTCATAAGTCGTTGTTTGATGTGTCTTTGTTTGCCTTGTTTATTGCTATTTAATTATGCAAGGTTTATGTTATGAAAATAAATGTTACATTATGCATTAAATGATGTTGATATTTATTTAATTAATTTTTAGATAATATGATGGAAGCTTTATATTTAGATAAATTAATTAAATTTAAATTATTTAGTAAATTAAATTTAATCCATGTGGTTAAATTTATTTATTAAGTAATTAAATTATTTATTAAGAAAGTTGTTTAAAGGAATTAATTTTAATTTAGAAATTAAATTTGAATATGAAATTATTAAATTATTTTGTGAAAATAAATGTGGTTGTTAAAAGAAATTTGTTAATTTCTAGCATGTTATAGTTAATTAATTGAGGGTTGTTGGGAAATTAATTCCCGGAGAGAATCTTAGCTTTGGCTTCTTCACGGAAAAGCACAAGATATTTTGGGGATGTTGAAAAATTTGGGGAAAGAGGATTTTGCTTGCTGTGGAAAAATTGGAATGGGAGTTTGGATTGTAAAGAAATTGTGAAAAAGATTTGCATTCTTAGATTTGTTTGGGATAGATTGTTGTGGTGTTGGATTCAATACTGTGCTCAAGAATTTGGATTGCTTGGAAGAAGTTGTGAAAACTTTGCTAGAAGCTTTGGAAGAGGCTCGGCTTCAGAAACTCCAATTACTCCAGAAGCTTCGTTGAAACAAGTTTCATTCTTATGTTATTGTTTTGGTTTAAATTTTTAAATGGATTTGTATTATTGTAGAAGATTGTTGTGCTAGATCTGTAGTAAAAATCTTTTTTTTTTAAGAAAAGAAAAATTTAAGACTTCTATTATTTTCGTGAAGAAATCTAGAGTCTCTGTAAGAATTATTTTACAGTGAAATCAAAGAGTAGCATTGAGAATCTTTTATGGATTTAATAGATTAAATATTGAAAAGACCCAGCGGAAATAACATGAGAATTAGGAAAATTTTATTTTAAAACCTTTGTGTCATTGTAGAAAACCTCTATAAGGAAATCATTTTAAACAATAGAAAGCTTCAAAAGAAATGGTAGAGATTTAGAATTCTCTGTAGGAGTAAATTGGTAAATCTTTCTGTAATGAATTTGGGAAAAAACTTTACTTCTTCTCCTCTATGGAATTTGGGTATTTTCTGGAAAATTGCACAATTTTTCCTGTAGATGGTGTTTTTGAAAAAAAATTCTCAATTAAAATTAGTGTGTGAAATTTCTTTATATATATATATATATATATATATATATATATAACATATATACATATATGTGAAATTATATATATTAAATATAAATAAATCCACATATATATATATATATATATATATATATAAATTTATTTATTGTGAAACTTTAAATATTATTTAAACTTGAAATAATCGTCCGTACGAGGGAATGAATTCACATGATGAATCGTAGGCTACGTTTTTATTTATGTGGGAGTTTGTTTAAATACACTGTGGGGGCCTTGGGAGACACTACCTCCACCGCCACCCCCATGAGGGGACGGTTGTGAAGGGCCTCCACAAGCTTCCCCCATAGAGCCACACCCCATTGGTGTTGGGGAGGGGTCGATTGTGAATACACAACGCCTCTCCCTAACACCAATGTGTATTTTGATTTATGCATACCTGCGCTAAATACTTGACTCGCAACTGGGGGGGTTAATGAAGTAATTCGGATTTTGTATGTTTAATTTGATTTTTATTGGAATTTATAATATTAATATATATATATATATATATGTATGTATGTATGTATGTATGTGTGTGTGTGTGTGTGTTTTGGAAATCAAATACTAAAGAATTTTGTTTTGAATAAAATAATGTATTATTTTGTAGAATTGTTAGTATATATATTTAATGTATATATATTAGTATATATATAGTTAAATATTTAGTATATATGTGATAGATATACATTGCATGAATATATATATTAAAATGTATATTTATTGATTTTAAATAATCAGTTGCATGCAATTGTGTTCAATTGGAAATTTAAGAAAGAATAGAATATTTTATTTGCATGGCATAGTTTTTAGGGAATATGGGTATTTTTTTATATTGAAAGAAATTACTAGCAAGGAAGTTATGTTGCTTTTAAAAGTAATCAGGGGATTTGATTTATTTATTAAAATTAGTTTTTCCCCTTCTCCCTAATTGAAAAGGAAATTAATTATTTTTATCAATTATTTTGTTAAAGCAATTGTTATCTTTGATGTAAAATCAATATGGAAGGGAAATGGATTTAGTATATCCAAAACTAGTTTATTTCCTCGCAATTGTCTTTAGTGATTATTTCCTCTGTGTTCTTGTTTGGGGAAATGGGTTAAATGTGTCTTTAATTGGTAAGTCTTCCAGAGGTTTCTTTGTGGGGGTTGTCAATTTGTTATGTCAGCCTATTTTGATTCCCTTGGGTAGTGCATGGTGCGTTGTCAGTGATTTACCCGGTTTCCACGATCGGGGATTTGTGCCTCTTTTGGAAGGAGTGGATTATGTGAATTGTTTCCTCTTAGGGTTGGAGTGGTTTTATCTAGTTTGTATGCACTTGGGATTCCCTTGGTGATTGATTTGTATGTGTGTTGTCAAGTAGAAGAGTGGCTTCCATTAGGGGCTAGAGCCCGTAAGAGGTAAGACTGGGTAACCTTCAGAGGTAGTTTAATCAAGTGATAACTAAACAATGTACTTAGAAGATTAGGTAGTATTTCACACTAAAAATATAAGTTCTAGTCTCATTCATAGTCTCGAGTGCTTGTTTAGGCTTGGGGTGAGTGGGAAGGGCTTGGAATGGAAAAGGTCAACTACCTTGTCTTTTCGAGAGGTACTTGATCCCGCATTAGTAAGTATGAGGGTCGGGGGTTGGTTGAGGTCTCCAAGATTTTTGGGGCCTATGAAGATCCATAGTGGGTAACTCATTATGAGATGTGTGATGACACTCTGTCGAGGATAACAGTTGGTATTTAGTTTTATGTGTATGGTTTTCTTAACATACTCGATCTATTTTATACCTGGAAGCAATGCGACCCATGTTAGTGTTGTATTATTGTACTTGTGGTTGTATGGTTCATGTGATTGGTTGTATCAGTACGAGTCAATATGTGTCAGCATGTGACTAGAGGTTGCAGGGTTGATCATGTTATGTTGTTACTATCTCCTAGCATGGGGGTGGGCCTTCGGGTACCACTTGAATGGGTAGAACATGCACCATACATCGTTGGGTCCCCCTTTGATCTTCAATTCGTGATGGCGAGGTATCCAGTGGGAGAGGTCATAGGTTCCAATATTCATTTCAAGCATTGTATTTATCTCAGTTTGGATCATGTTATTATTACTCCTCATTTGTATTCGAGGTGGATATTTGTATATGTAACACATTTGTATTATTTCCTCATTCAAAGAATGAGAGATGTAACCTTATGATTAAGTTAAAGAATATGGAGTTTTGTTATATCTCTTATGATGTAACTTTATTATGTATAAGTACTCAATTCTTTGTGTAATTAAATGTTATAGATGTTAGATGATGTATGTATGGGTTTTAAGTAATCCCAATCTTGTAGCCTTAGAGGTTGTTGTCAAATAGTAAGTGAACATGTATGCTATTACACTTCAAATAAATAAAAAAATGGTGCGCTTAAGTAGTTAATTGCAACTTCCTTTAGGGTTACGTGGCGAGGCATTACAAGGGAAGAAATGAGAAATGTTCATCAGTTGGTAATGCATGATTCACATTACAACAGTATATCATTTTGATTATATATAATGCAGCACCTTGAAATAATTTTTTTGAAAAGATCAAAAATCAGATATTGTATAAATCTAATTTTTTGGTAGTTGACACATATGTTTTAAAAGTGCAAAATCAGATAGATCGTAGGAAGTATTACATTACTATGTGCTCATAGCATGATCAATTATCCATTTTGTATATACTTATGTAAATATTTTATGATATATTAATATAAAGTCGGCAATATGCCTTTTATCAAAAAAAAAAAAAAAAATACTCATTTATATGCATGACATCTTACATTAAGAGATTTATCGCAGTAATGAATCAATGATTCATTCAATTTTTAGAAATATTTTTTTCTTTATAAATAAATCAAGTACCAGCAAGGAGAGAAAAAAAAAATCTACATTGCTTCAATAGGCAAGCTATTCATAGTCACAAGGCCATAAATATCACTTATCTAAAAAATTTGAATCTTTCAAAATATTAACATTAGGTATAACCAATTCAAAGAAATATAATATAAAGGTCTTACGATTCTCTTCTAAAAGTTGCCAACAAGGACCAAAGGGGAAAGAAGGGAAACTAAAAGTTGACAAAACGTTTTCAAGAAGGTTACAAGAACCAAAGTTTCTCTTTAAAGAGAGGGCACAAAATGCTCCTTCTTAGTGTACACAAAAAATATAAAGGCATTATAGTTAATGAACTAAAGTAGCTCCATGTGTACATACTTGCACATTGAGTAAATTTTTAGAATACAAATTGCAATAGAACAACAAAGCAAGGGAAAACATATTTTTCCTAAGTGCCAAGAGGATCATATTGACCAACCAAATGATGTAGGAGTAAATCTTGAAAAAACAAGTCAAATATGAGATTAAAGAAATTAAAAAATTGAAAATTTAATGTCTATATAACCAAATTACCTTCATAACTACCATTCTTATTTGCAAAGATTTTTTCCCAAGTGGACTATTCTGCAAAAGCATTTTTATTTAATAAATTTGCCTATAAGATTAATCAAGCATGATAATAATAGTAGTATTAACTTGTGTGTTGTTAGAATATGTGGACTAATTAGGAAGTAAACTAACACACCAATGAAACATTAGATTGAAAGAAATTAATTAAAAAGATAAAACACACTCTAAATAACAACAACTTCTTCAAATTCGTCCCATTGTCCTCTATCTCCAAGGATTTGATTAAAGTTACTGGCTCTCAGTTGTGTAAGCATCAACTTGTTGAAATGACAACTTAGGAGAACGAGATTGATTGAAAACGCATGTCCATTGCTAATAATTTAAGCTATGAAGTTGAACTTGAAATACTAAAATGCTATGATATTGCTAAAATGCTGATATCCTGATTCAAATGCAACTATAGTAACTACTCATGAAATATAGGATGAAATCTACTTACAAGAAGGCTGCATTTATAGATTTTCGAAAGGCAAGAATCTAGTTGGTGGAGATCAACGGTTGAAATTCAAACCTGTTAATATGAACGGTGGAAGATTCTGGAAGTTGAGAGAAAGGTGGAAGGTTGAGAGAAAAATGGAGAATGTTTTCCACCCATGAAACTATCTTCATTCAAAAATGGAGACAAACATGGCATTTGTCTTTTCATTAATTGAAAAGTTAGTTGAAAATTGAGGATATATGCCAATTAAATAAATAAATTTATTTAATTTCTTGTGACATGTGCAAATGGAAGCTTCCATAATTAATATTTAATTATATGAGAGGTGAAAAAGATGAGTAATTAAACAATATTTAATTAAGTGAGGTGAAAAAGATATTAAATATAAAATATTTAATTTAAATGTGAAGTGAAGAATAAATATTCCATTTTTTGAATTTAAATGTTCAAACTTAGAAATAGAATGATAATCAAATAAATAAATTATGAAATTTATTCAATTTAATTAAGAGGAATAATAGCAATAATTAAATAAACTTATTTATTTAATCAAACCAAAAGATTTAGAAAAATGATCGATATAAATAAATAATTAAATTTATTTATATGTAGATGACTTAGAATACTAATTAAAAAAATCATATTTAATTAATTAACAGGTTTGATTTACAATGACCATTTTTAGACATGTACAACTTAAAATGATATTTTGCATATTAGAATATGCCACTTTTGATTGAATAGGTTTTTGTTAATCCATTTTGTTCTAGAATTATTATTTTTAATTCACCTTTAGAGACAAATTTGTAAGATTCAACATTTAATAGTATTGTTTGAATGAATAAAATGATAATTTAAATACCAAGAACACAAAGTGTAATATATAATTTTTTTATTAAAGGATAAATAGGTTTTATAGGGCTCCTCCTAAAACCTATTTATAGCAAAACATCAATAGATAAATAGTTGACCAACAACAAAATAGCAAATAACAAAGAAATCATCATAAGAAATCATCAAATATAATAGCCTATATAACAATGAAATTTCCAAAATATATAAGAATGAAATTTCCAATATAAGACTTAACGTGAAATCAAAACTTATAAACTCTATGAAATTTTTGATATATAAAGAGTCACAAAGAACTACCTCTAGCTTGCTTAGTTTTATGTTTAATGATATCATCATCAATTGTTATTTGTTTGATCCATTTTTATCATCACTAGATAAAAACTCTCATAGAGAGAGATGTAAACTTTAGGTGCTAAACAAGCTAGGATTTTTAGACCAAACCCTACAATAATGTGTAGAACTAAACATATAGTTCAAATATATGTTATATCTATTTTTATTTCATCATGAACCTAAATAGATCTTAGTTAGAAAAGCTACGCATATCTATATAGTCACAATTCAAAATCAAATAGGTCAAATTAAGTGCTCTAGTAATATAGGATATACACTTTTATCTCTTTTTAGGTTTATCTTTCAAAAGCTAAGGTATGGCATGGTTTAAGGAAACATCATACACTACATACACTAGGTGCATATATACAAACATAATACTCTAGAATATTTTAGAGTGTTAAGATTTTTATTGTATATGTGATAAGGTCTCAAGAAATATTGAATTTTCCCTTGTAATTTAGGATTAAAAAGCAAAAAAATGACAACCATTAAATTTGGCCCCATATAACCATATGCAATAATACTTAACATATATATCTACATGTATCAAAATAAATGTGTTGATAGATAAAAGTTAGGTAAGCCTAACTTTGCACAAGAGTAACCCATTTGAGACCATGTATAGGTATTAATACATTGCCCAAAAAACAGGTATAGGAAATTGAAATTCTATTCACTCAAGTTCACATAAATCTTAAATAGATTACACTATTTAGTAAATATTTAAAATTTACTATATTTTTTCCTTATACAAATGCTATGCGATATTAACGATCTCACACAATCATACCACATGCGTGATTCTTACAATGTATATGCTTTCATAATTAAAAAATATATTTATCCAAATTAAACATAACATATATATATATGTGTGTGTGTGTGTGTGTGTGTATGTACCATTTTACACAGAAACTATAACATATACGTATGCATACATACATGTATGCTATATATGTATACATACATAAACATATATACATACATTTACATATACATAATCCTTTAGAATATATTATTTTGCATTAATATACATTTTAAATGTTTCATTAAGTTAAACATCTATTTGAAATTTCTTAATAAAATAATAAAAGACTATTTTTTATATAATTTGTTTATAAAGTATTAATGATAAAAAATGCCTTATTTTATAACTTAATAATCAAAATTCCATTATATAACAAATAATTAAAATTGCATTTTATAAGTTAAATTTTATTTTATTTTAATAGTTAAATCTCATTATGTAAGTGAAAATTGTTTCATCTTAGAAATTAAAAGTTCATTCTCTAAGTTAAAAATATATTTTGTTGAACTTTAAAAGCATCTAAAAAAATTCTATAATAGAACTATTGTTGAAAGCTTGAGTTGTTTATGAGTTGTTTGGGTGTTGTCATTGATGTCAACCCCTTGTATGAAGAGAGTGTTGGAATAATGTTGGTGTTGATGAAGTCAACCCTTAGCATTGGAGTTGTTGGAAGCCTGGAGTTGTTGGTATTAATGTCAACACAATGCTAGTGTTGTCATTGATGTCTTAGTTCAATATAGTTGCAGAAGTTGTGTTTGGAGAGATAGTTAGGTGTTATAGGTTATGAGAGATGTTGCAGATGCCACATATGTGTTGCAGAGAGGTTAGTAGTGTTGTTGATGTAGTTGGTTCACTTGGTTTCCAAGTTCTTTTGAGAAAAATTAAATAAAAGAGAGTTTAGTGTGATGGAGTGGTGTTCAATGTTCTACTCCACATTTCTTAATGGTTGAAGATATGCCTGTGTGGTTTGGATATGATGATTACAGGTGTTCAGAGGTTCTATATCTAGAGTTTCAGGCTCTGGATCTTAATATAGTGGAAGATGTGTTTGACAACATTTCTCTGCAACGAAGGTTCTTGTCTTGCGCATCTGGGAATGTGCTTATATATTTTGTATCTACCTTCCCTTGAGGTTTAGGTGTTGTGGTGTTCCACAAGGTTGTTTGGTGTGTTGGATGTTTGTGTCAATGTGTCTGGTTCTGGTTACACAAAATAAAGGTGTTTGTAAGTTTCAAGTGCTTGCAATAATAGTGGTGAGTATTCCGATGATGTGGAATATTCTGATATGTTTTAGAATGTTGTTGTGTGGTCGACGAGATGTTTTCGGACTTGGAGAACTGTTCTTGTGGTCGCTTGTTAGTGTTAGTGTAGATTTGTCGACCTGACATGCTAGCACTAATTTTGGAGGATGATTGATGTTTGTGGAAGTGTTGAGAGGAATTTCGGTGTAGAATTGGGTCTCAGTTAAGTTGTGGCGTGTTCTACCTTCACTTGTTTACACCGTGGAAGTGGTTGGTGCCAACCTAGTTGATGTTGCATGGTTGAGGTGCATATGTTTCCTTATGGCCGACCTAATTGAGATTGTTTTAGGTTGCAAAGGGTATAAATGCAAGGCGAGTTTTTGTGTAGATTATGCATGAAGGGTGTGATGTGAAAGATGCGAATGTGATCAAGTGTGGTGATTTGAGTGTGAGTTTTAATGCCTATGACTCCCAGATGCAGTGAGCAAAAGGTGTCTACATTTTAGTATATTTAACGAGTTGTTTGTGCTTTAGTGGAATTGTACCTTCGGCATAAGAGAGATGCATTGTTAGCAATTCAAATTGGCAGTGAGCCACCCCTTCTTCTATCTTCTTTCTTTTGGACAGTGAGTCCTTCGGCAATGAGCCCTTCTTTCTTTTGGATAGTGAGCCCTTATTTCTTTTGGGTAGTGAGCCCTCTAACAGTGAGCCTATTGTATTCAGTGTTGCTATTTTATATTGTGAGATAATCCTCACCATGATTTTTCCCTTCTTGGGTTTTCCACGTAAATTTGGTGTTCTATTGTGCATAGTGTTTTGATGTGTTGTTGTTTTGTTTACTTTCATGCTAAATTTGATTAAGGGTTTAAGGGCTAATAAAGATCTAAATGTTAATGAGGGTTTTTATTTTTTAATGTACAACTAATTCTCCCCCCTCCCACCCTCTTAGTTCTCATGTCCATCTAAAAATTGCTATGAAAGCAAGGTTCCTTGGAAGAAGCTTAACCGCTTGAGGTAGATCCAACTGCTGCATAAAAAGGAGGCTCCCTTGTTTGATGAAACAAATTATGCATTTTAGAAAACCAAGATGGAAAGTTTCCTTGTTTCCCTGGGGTTTGGGGTTTGAAAGTCAATTGAAGATGGATATACCATGCTCACTAATGGTCTGAAAACTAATGATGATATCAAGGCATATGAGAACAATGGCAAAGCAATGAATTCTCTTTTGAGTGATCTTGTTGATTCGGAACTTATGAAGGTTATGAGCTAAAAATTTGCTAAAGAAATCTGGAAGAAGTTGGAAAGTGTCTTTGAAGGAGATGAGAAGGTCAAGCAAGCAAAGATGAAGAATTTGAAGACTAAGTTTGAAACCCTAAGGATGTTAGAAGATGAAGATATTGCAAGCTACATGCATAGAGTGGATGAAGTTGTCAATTCCATCAATGGCCTTGGTGGAAAACTACAAGAAGATGAGGTGGTAAAGAAGGTATTAAGAACTCTTCTTAAATATTACAATCATAAAGTTTTTTCTATTGAGGAAGTTCAAGATTTAGATCATTATTCTAGAGATCAATTGTTTGGTGCTTTAACTTCTTTTGAATTGAGAGAGTTTGATCAAAATGATTCAAGAAAAGAAATTGTTTTTAAGGCTAGCAAAACAAAGAATGATGATGGATCAGATCTTGATGATCTTGATGAGATAGAAGCAAATTTTGTCAGGAGATTGAAAAGGGCATTGGAAAGTACATATGTAAGTTGTCATTTCAAATGTTTTAACTATGGAAAGATAGATCATTATGCTTCAAGATGTCTAGCCAAAGTTTCAAATGACAAATATAAGGATAACAAAGTTAAACCTGTCAAGAGAAGTTATTATGTTAAAGAAGATGCTAGCATATCTGATGATGAATCTGACTACCCCGATGATGAAAATGATGAATACTTGTTCATGGCTCTGAATGTTGGAAATAATTCTATTGACTCTAAAAGAAGTATGAAGGAAATTGCTCTGGAAATAGGTCATAACATCAAAGAGACTATAGTGATTTTTTTTCATGCTAGAGAGGAGAAGAACCACTAGATAATTGATAGTGGATGTTCAAATCACATGTCAGGTGATAAGAGTAAGTTTGTTAAACTTGAGAATTTTGGAGGTGGTCTTGTTAAGTTTGGTAATGATACATCTACTAAGATATGTGGAAACGGTTCAATTAGTTTTGATGGAAGGCATGATACAGATGATGCTATTTATGTCAAGGGTCTCTAGCATAATCTTCTAAGTGTAGGACAAATGTTAGCAAAGGATATAATCACGTATTTCAAGATGGTGGTTGTGAAATCAGAAAAGGAAATTTCAGAACTCTGGTTGCTATAGGAAAAGGGGCATAAGGGAATGTTTATCAACTCAAAGGTGCCAATGGTAAGTGTTTTATGACTCAAATCTATGAAAGTTGGCTATGGCATAGAAGAATGTGTCACATTAATTTTGATAGCCTAGTGAAGATTAGCTCTACTCAAGCTATGAGAGATTTTCCAAGAATTACAAAGCCTATCAATGCAATTTGCAAGGAATGTCAGGTTGGGAAGCAAACAAGAAAGAGGTTTGATATCAAAGAATATTCAACTGCAAGACCTTTGGAGCTGGTGTATACAGACCTATGTGGACCTACAAGAACAAAAATATTTCAAGGTAACAGGTATTTCATGTTGTTAATTGATGATTACTCTAGAATGACTTGGGTAACTTTTCTCAAAAGAAAATCAGAAGCTTTAGACAAATTTAAAGCATTTAAGACTATGGTTGAGAATGAAATAGATATAAAAATCAAGTGTTTAAGGTCTGATAGAGGTGGAGAGTTCACTTCCAATGAGTTTAACATTTTTTGGGAAGATCATGGAATAAAAAGGTATTTGTCAACTCCTAGAATTCCTCAGTAGAATGGAGTGTTGGAGAAAAAGAATAGGATAGTTTAGGAAGCAACAAGGACAATGATGAAGGAAGCAAATCTACCAGACGCCTATTGGAGGGAAGCTATTCACATTGCAGTATACATACTCAACAGAGTACAAGCAAGAGTAAACAATTCAAAAACTCCTTATGAACTATGGTATGGAAGAACTCTTACAATCAAATATTTCAGAGTGTTCGGAAGAAAATGTTATATCAAAAGAGATGAAGAAAACTTGGGAAAATTTGATGCAAGGTCAAATGAAGGGATCTTCCTTAAATATTCTATAAGAAGCAAGGCTTACCAGTGCTACAACAAGAGGTTGAAGAAGATAGTTGAAATTGCAAGTGTCAAAGTAGATGAAGAACCACATAAAAGATTAGTACCGATAGAAGGTTATAAATCTGATGAGTCCTCTTGCAAAGAAGAAAAAGAAGAAGAAAAAGGAGATGCAGGTTGAAGAAGAAAATGATTCGTTAATGATTCCTACAACTAATAAGTATGTGTAGAAGAATCATTCCGAAGATCAAATTATTGGTGATAAGAGTAGAGGCATGTTGACAAGAAGAAAAGTTATGACAAAAGATCAGGTAAATTTGTGTCTACTTTCCAAAGTAGAACCTAAGATAGTGATTAAGGCATGTAAAGATGAGAATTGGACCAAAGCTATGGAAGAAAAATTGATGCAAATTAAGAAGGATCAAACCTCAAAATTAGTCCCAAGAATAGAAAACAAGAATGTAATAGGAACTAAATGGGTATTCTGGAACAAGTTGAATGAGAATGGAGAAGTTGTTAGAAATAAGGCTATACTTGTGTGTAAGGGCTACTCACAAGTGGAAGGAATAGATTTTGAGGAGACATTTGCTCCAGTGGAAAGAACAGAGGCCATTAGAATGTTTTTGGCCTTTGCAGCACATAAGGACTTCAAGGTTATCAGATGGATGTGAAGTCTGCATTCTTGAATTGTGAGTTGGAAGAAGAGGTATACATTGAACAAGTAGAAGGATTTCAATTATCGGACAATCCTAATATGGTTTGCAGATTGAAGATGACATTGTATGGTTTCAAGAAAGCTCCTAGAGCTTGGTATGCAAGACTAGATAGGTACTTGTTGCAACAAGGATTCAATAAAAGTACTGCAAATAGAAATTTGTATTTCAAAAGTTGGAGAACAAATCTTAATTGTGGTAGTGTATGTTGATGACATAATCTTTAGAGGAAATGAAGGTATGTGCAAGACATTTGCAAAAGAGATACATAAAGAGTTTGAGATGTCTATGTTTGTGGAGATGAATTTCTTCCTTAGGATACAAATTAGTCAGACAGAAAAAGGAATATCCATTTGACAATCAAAGTATGTCAAGGAAATGCTGAAGAAGTTTGGAATGGAAGGCTCTAAATCGATATGTACTCCTATGGTTATCGGTTGCAAGTTGAGCAAGAATGATGAATCTCCTAAGACTGATCAGAGCAAGTACAAATCGATAATTTGTGGACTGTTATATCTAATTGCTACTAAACTAGATATCATCCATGTAGTTTTTCTTGTGGCCATATTTCAAGAAGATCCTAGAGAACCACATGTGGAAACAGTAAAGAGGATATTTAGATATTTGCAGGGCACTCTGGACTATGGTCTGTGGTATCCAAAGGATACTGATTTCTCTGTAAGTTCCTAAACTGATGCAGATTGGGCAAGTTGTGTGGATGAAAAAAGAAGTACAAGTGGAGGTGCTTTCTTTCTTGGAAGAAAGTTGGTTTCATGGTTTAGTAAGAAGCAAGAGTCAGTGTCATTATCTATTGCAAAAGCAGAGTATAATGCAACATCTTGCTACACAAGTGTTGTGAATGAAGCAGACATTGAAGGATATCAAAATTTCATATGATGAACCTATTTCTATCTTGTGTGATCATACAAGTACTATCAATATATCAAAGAATTTGTTGATGCACTCAAGAACAAAGTATATCTCAATCCAGTATCACTTTCTAAGAGAGAAGGTTGCAGAAAATGAGGTGAAGTTGAAATATGTGCCTACAAAGGATCAAGTTGTTGATATTTTCACAAAGGCTCTTCCTAAAGATATTTTTTAGTATCTTTGATAGAAGTTAGGGGTTATTGCCCCTCCTTTCAACTAGATGCATAAGATTGTGCATTAGTCCGGTGGAGCAATTCAAGATTTATTTATTTTGTTCCAGGTTGATGATGGCTACCTCTCAAGGGGAGTAGGTAGTAGTATTATTGGTTGGTAAAGTCAAATGGAGCATATTTTGTGCCCCTAGGGGGGAGTGTGTAGAAAAGTGAGTGCAATATAGTTGCTTGTTGGTGTTGCAAGTGGTATCAAAGGAGTTTATGCAGTTGTCAAAAAGAAACATCCTATGTAGATGATGTGTGAAAGGTGTAGGTGTTGCCCTTTGAATGTTGTCAAAGGGGGGAGAAAAAGAGTTCAATACAGGAAAGAGAGTTGGATGTGTCTATGGGCCTTTTCCATTGATGTCAAAGGGGGAGAGTTGGTTGAAAAACCATAGTGCGAAAGAGAATATGGTCTAAAGACCACAGGGGGAGAGAGTGTTTGGGAGCAAGAGAATATGAAGTGTGAGAGATGCCTCAGTTAGAGGGAATGTTGCTTGTTGCTTGGTTGCTTGTGTTATTGATGGTTTTTTAGAAAGCCGGTGTTGCCATCAATGACAAAGGGGGAGATTCTTGGAACCTTGAGTTGTTTATGAGTTGTTTGGTTGTTGTCATTGCTGTCAAACCCTTGTATGAAGAGAGCATTGGAATAATGTTGGTGTTGATGATGTCAAACCCCTAGCATTGGAGTTGTTGGAAGCCTGGAGTTGTTGGTATTGGTGTCAACACAATGTTGGTGTTGTCATTGATGTCTTATTTTAGTATAGTTGTAGAAGTAGTGTTTGGAGAGATAGTTGGATGTGCTATAGTTGATGCTCAACATGTTTTAGATGTTGCAAATGTGTTGCAAAGATGTTAGTAGTGTTGTTGATGCAATTGGTTCACTTGGTTTCCAAGTGCTTTTGAAAATTTGAATAAAAGAGAGTTCAACATGACAAAGTGGTGTTCAATGTTTTGCTCTACATTTCTTCATGGTTGAAGATATGCCTACGTGGTTTGGATATGATTATTAGAGGTGTTCAAAGGTTCTATATCCAGAGTTTCAGGTTATGGATCATACTGCAATGGAAAATGTGTTTGATAGTATGTTTGTCTAGTGAAACAAGATGTCTTGGAGAAATGAGATTGCTCTACATTTCTCCTCGGTGAAGGTTCTTGTCTTGCGGATTTGGGAACATGCTTATATATTTTGTAGCTACCTTCCTTTGAAGTTTTAGGTTTTGTGGTGTTTCGCAAGGTTGTTTGGTGTGTTGGGTGTTTGTGTCAGTGTCTTGTTGCACAAAATAAAGGTGTTCTTAAGTTTCAGGTGGCTGCAATAGTAGTGGTGATGTTTTGGAATGTTGTTGTGTGGTCTATGAGATTTTTCCGGACATGAAGAGCTATGCTTGTGGTTGCTTGTTAGTGTTAGTGCAGGCCTGGCCGACTTAGCGTGCTAGCGCTAATTGTGAAGGATGCTTACATTTTTTATGGAACTATTGAGAATCATGTCAGTGTAGATTTGGGTCCCAATTAAGTTGTGGTGTGATCTACCTTCACTTCTTTACATTGTGGAAGTGTTTGTTTTTTACCTATTTGATGTGGCATGGTTGAGGTGCATATGTTTCCTTATGGCCGACCTAATTGAGATTATTTTAGGTCATGGAGAGTATAAATGCAAGGCAAGTTGTTGTGTGGATTATTGATGTAACCACCGAATCTTTCCCAAAACAAGCGAATATGTAACGATTTCCCTCACTATCAGTCTAGGTTTTTTCTATTTTCCTCTTGTTTGTGTGTTCCTATTTTTTAGTGTCGATTGTCAGTCTAGCAATTGCTATTTTGGCTTGATTTCTCCTTTTTGGGAGAGTTTTTTTTTGGGGATTTGGGAGTTAGTCATGGGGTTAGGCTGTAGGTGGTGGGAGAATGTTTTTCTTCGGCTGTGAAGGACTTTGTGATATTTTTGGTTTTGAATTCCAAAGAGAAAATATCAATTTTGGTGGGAGAATGTTGTTCTTCGACTGTGAAGGACTCTGTGATATTTTTGGTTTTGAATTCTAAAGAGAAAATATCAATTTTATTACTTGTGAGGATTCTATGAGTTTTGTTTCTTATCTTCTTTGTTGGATAAAATATTTTACTATAAATTTAATCCTTTAGATGCAATATTTTGTTATGGAGTTTTTTTAACACAGAGGTTGAACTGGGGTATTTGAAGTCTCACTTGCAAATATTGAGGTTATAATCTGCATCAATTATGCATGAAGGGTGTGATGTGGAAGATGTGAATGTGATCAAGTGTGTTGATATGAGTGCAAGCTTTAATGCTTGACTCCCAGATACAGTGAGCAAAAGGTGTCTACAATTTAGTCTATTGAGCGAGTTGTTTGTGCTTCAATGGAACTATACCTTCAACATAAGAGAGATGCATTGTTAGTAATTAAAAATGGCAGTGGGCCCTTCTTTCTTTTGGGTAGTGAGCCTATTGTATTCGATGTTGCTATTACTTTATATTGTAAGCTAATCCTCCTCGTGGTTTTTCCCTTGGGTTTTCCACGTAAATTTGGTGCTCTATTGTGCATGGTGTTTTGATGTGTTGTTGTTTTGTTTACTTTCATGCTAAATTTGATTAAGGGTTTAAGGGCTGATAAAGATCTGAATTTTAATGAGGGTTTTGATGTTTTAATGTACAATTGATTCACTCCCCCCTCCCTCTTAGTTGTCATGTGCATCTAACAATTATATAACTCAATTACTTAAAGTCAATTCTATAGAAATCTTATATAATAGAATTTCTACCTTTTTTTAACTTCTCACAAAGGCATTTTAAAACCTTGGGTTATTTTTCTTACTTCTTTATGTAATAGCCATGAATTGTATTTCAAAGAGTCTAAATTAGGTAATCAATTTTTTAATTGTATACTATAATAAAACCTTTTTTTCCCAAGGGTTGAATTTAAATGGTTAAAGCATTGAGTTACCATTGTGGAGACCCAAGTTCAAATATAAAAGGGACATCTAATATGGAATACTAATTCATGACTCTTGGTCTTCCATTATTGGCTTCTAGTGTAGAGGTGGTTTCTAAATTAGTGGAATTCTAAGTTGTGACTCTTACTCTTCTATGGGTGGTTTATATTGTCGTTGCTGAAAAGGAGCTAAAATTAATCTCATGGTTGTGCTTGCAAGAGCTTGCATTAGTCTTATATTGACGCTTGTATGAGAAAAATATTTGTAAATAATTAGTAATATAAAGAAATATATTTTTAATTTTGATTTAAGAAAAGGTTTTGAATAAATATATCCTTACAAAAGATGCATAGTTATTACACAATGAGATTTAATGTGCATTGAGTATACAAAATACAAGAATAAATCAATGAGAGGCACTCAAAGAGTTGCATATGGATTTTCTACCATCTTGCTTGATCTTTTAGCGTGTTAAGACTATGACCTTGTGTCAACTTGTATTGTCATATGTAATCTAAGTGTTCTTTTGTGTTAGCCCTCTAATTATCTCCTATGTCATATTTGCTTACATCGTGATGTTATAATGTGGTTATAAGTTCTTTGGAATGTATTAAGTTTGTGCATATTATAATCTAGATTTAAATTAAATTACAAAATTAACTTTCCTTATTTATTTCAATTAAGAATTTAATATTCTATTTATATTTATAAATGATAGATTTTTACAAGCTTCTATATAGCCCTAGGTGGAAATATCATCCATAGGAAGTGGCTATTGGATTAATGAAGCTCATGTGATCTTCACAACTTGTAGGAAAGCATTGAATGTTTGTCATAGATATTTTCTATTATTGCATGAGTCTTAAATATGTTGGAAGATTATTCAACAAGTTTTCATAGAACTTTGAGTTCCTTTGTAAGTTTCATATATTATTATGTAAGAGCTTTCAAATATCTAGAGTTTTCATTATTGACTTTGGTCTTGCTTAATATGTGAAGGAACAAGTGTCACCCTCCCATTGGTGAAGATGGGTTGACAAGGTTAGGCATTATTTAATCCTAGGCTAGAGTTAAGGAACGGGGTTGGCTTGTTGGAGATTCACTATTCCATTTTGTGATTTTAAATTTGGAGAGCTAAGTGGAAATGAAAAGATCAAAGACAATGTTCTTGAGATTCTATGAGGATTTAAGTGTCATCGATTCTCCATCAGCAAAGAACTAGAGATTTGAAATAGGCTTCAGTGTTTACTTAGTATATCATTTTGGTATATCTCTTACTTTATATATGGAAAGAGTGTTCTTTAATATTTTTGTGTGGAAGAATGATTGGAATGATTCATCTTCTTATCTCTTCCTTGTTCTTAAATGGAAAGGTTGAAAATGTGTTAATGGAATCTTAAATATTTGTGTATTTAGATTTCATGATTATGTTAATGCAAATGAATGAAGAGACTTGATGCATGTTTGTGTGCTAGAACATGAGTACATGAGTTTTCAAGTATGGAAGAGTCTACTAGTTTTCTTGTGTCTGTCATAACCTTCTTAAGAGTATCCCATGGGGATTTTCTTCCTTAGAATGTTTATGAGTTAGATATATATTGTAGGATGCAAGGAGTATGAATTCTAAGCTTGAGAGTGGGCTAATATGTTAGATAAATAAGTAGTGGTGATTAAGAAGTGTGCAATCCTAAAAGAGGGATGTGTTATTTTTATCATAAAATAAATGTGTTATTTTGATTTATATCATCCTTAAAAGGATGCAATACTTATTTGTTGAGATCCTTAGTGGATGCTCTTAAATCTTGCTATTGAATATAGAATCTCTTAGCAAAAGACGCTCTTTAGTCTTGGTTATGCCTATCTCCTTCCAAATGAATCAAGAGTGATTCATTATCTATTTTAAGAAAACTCTTGTCTCCATATGTATTTTAATGCTGTCAAAATTGTGTTTGTTTGTGTGTTGTAAATTAATGGTTACATTCTCCTTCACATAGGAGTTGTACATAAAATTTCCAAACAGCCATGAGGTAGCTATCATCCCATTGTCCTGTATTAATCTTGAAGCTTGGAGCTCAATAGATACCTTGAAGTTCTTTCTTTAATAATGAAAAAATGGAGACACCAAGTTGTAAAAGATAATTTTTTCAATGATACTTCAAAGTTATAAGAGATGTTGATTATGTAATTTTAGTGTTGGAAGAAACTTGTAATCATTATATATTCAAGGAAAGAAGGTTGCCTTCCAATTTCGACAAAAATGTAAATCAAAGTGTATAGGAATTTTCAAATAAACTAAGACTTTTTACATTGCCTTTTTCAAGTGATATCTTGTGGAAATTAGTATTTTGAAATGTGGTTGGATGAAACTATATTGTAATGAGACCTATATCATCCTTTAATTCATTATAAATTAGAAGTTATGCCTAAATTTATGTTTGATTGAAGTTTGTATGGTGAAATTGTTAGGAAATAAATGCATAATACTCAAAATGTTAAATCCATTTCCTGCATGACCCCACGAGAGAAAAGCATGCATGCAAGCTTACAAAATAACTGAATGGAAAGATTAAATAGACAAACCACAAGATAACACAAGATATACCCTAGGAAAACCTCGAGAGGGAAAAACCAACCTCCAAAAGTATCCATACTCCATCTATTATTCAACAGTAAATCAATACATGCACATATAGAATTACAATGAATACTTCTGAAACATCAAGCCTCTCCTATGCATTCTCCATGTATCCAAGTATGAATCCACACATCCCATGGCATGCTCCACATATGCATTTCTCAGAAGAAGACCGAATCAACAACAACCCACTTAGTCAGCCAACCTTAACCATTAAACATGTGCCTGCTTTTATAGATTCAATCTCACACAAATACAATCAAGTGGTAAGATAAAACCATGAGCCTCAAAACCATGAGAACACAAAACCATTGACCCCTCATTTAATATTGGGTACTAAGTTTGCATATTATTAAATATCTTTCCCCAAACATTAAATATTTATCCTAAGTCCCCCACACATAAAATAATTAACCCAATTTTACAATACAACTTTACAAGTGGCCCCAAATAATTAGCTAGTGTGGCTAATAACATCTCCTAGATGTACCACAACTAAATATTTATTTAATTACAACATTATAATAAATAATTTTATGCATAATGTACAACACCAAATCCTAACAAAAATCTCCTTATTGGATTAGATTGATCATCTCTATGTATATATTCACTTTTGATAGCACTTTAGCATTGTAGTGTTGTCACATAAGTATTTTTTTTGCTATTTCAAACCCTAGATAAACATGTCATAAAGCCATTGAAAAAATCAAATTGAATTTCTATGTTTTTTGTAATAATTGAGATACTATCCAAGAGCAATGTGGTGTCATTCTAAGGATTGCAGTAGTGATTGTACCAATGAAATTGTAGTAGAAATTGTATCTAGAAAATATCATAAACATTATCATAACCAAATATGAGAATTCATGATATGGAAATAAAATGTCTTCACTATATCTCATATGCTTCAACACCACTACAATGCATATCTTCACTTTAAGAATGGGATCATCTAACCTCCAAGTTACACTAAGCTCCAAGTGCACTACAATTTAAGTATCTCTTTTCCACAATTCAAAATTTGTGCACACCCATATGCTTCACCATATTTGTCAAATCTATTTAATAGTCTTAAACAAATGATCATTTTGTTTCAGATGCTCACCTTACTAAGAGATTAATGGGTGTTTATTTTTCCTTTTCAAAGACTCCTATAACTCTCTCTAGAACTTTACGGCTTACAAGGATCAAACATCCTTAGGTCTTCTATTTCAAGAGATGTTTGATTTTTATTAACATCCAGCCATAGATTTTTCTTCCACAATGCTCTACGCTTAGAGGATTATTTCTTTCACTTGCCTCATTTTCTTCTTCAAGATAGAGTAGGAAGAGAGCTCATGGAAGGCTTATAGATATGACAAGATTTGTGAGGGATCAAGGATTTAATTCGTTTTCATAAACTTTCTCTTTAGTGCACATCTTTTATTTTTCTTCTCTTTTGGGTTTGCTAGAGTTGCACTTGCGCTCCCTATTTCTTGCATTTCATTATAATGTTATAGTCCCATTGACCAATTTTGGTCTTTCATGAGCATTATTATCATTGTCTCCTAAAAGTCATATGCATATATTATAATTTAACAAATAAACGCAAGTGAAGATCACTCATCATATTTTGACAATTCATAAATAAGGACATGAAATAGGTGCAATGGTTTGTGAAGCAATCCAAACCATGACCCCATAAGTAAAAAAAAATCAATTAAGATGTTATCTCATAACATAGGATGTAATGATTCTCTTTTATTCATATGTTTATCCTTATCATGATAAATACAATGATAATAAGAAAATTTGCTTCCTACTTACTAGATTTTAAATAGTGTTTTTTGCTCTTTCCTTGTTAAACTCAAAAACACAAATTTTATTTTCCCACCTTAGTTTTAAGGGAGAGGTGTGTATTCTTACGAAATACCTTTAAATGTGTTCTTACAGTAGGGAATACATTTAAACACACATAATCATATATAATTCATATTTTCCACTTTGAGGTTGTCTATTTTTGGAAGCAACTATTTGTTTATAACTAGTATTGTTAGTAAATACTAATGCTTATTTTCTTACTCATATTTTCATAGAAAAGATGTGTTGTATGTTCCATTGCCATCTCCAAATTGGTTGCTGAATGTTAACCTCTCCTATACTCTATCAACAAATTGCAAATGTATTAGGTTCATGTAAGAAAATGTGGGTTGATTATGACAATATCTTGAGCTAGGAGAACATAATCATTATCAATGCTACAATTGTGATTGGGAAAGTTTAACAAGAGTTAAAAGAAATATATGTACTTATGAAAATTTTGTAAATATTGAGAAACATTTGGGAAGATTTAAAAGTGAACTTTTGATAAATGAAGAAACAAAAATTTAAAAGAATTTAGGGAATTGTAATAATTTTTCCCAATACATAATTTTTCAAAAAAACTTGTGTTTGGCATTAATTAAAATATTTTAGATTAATCAGCCACATCAAAGATCATGATTGATAATAAAATCCATGATCAGTCGCAGCTTTAATAAGACTGAATCTTACAATAAATTGCTTATCAAGCCAAGAAAATTACATGGGCCGAAACACGCTTACACTTTGTAAAATAACCAAAATAAAGAGCTAAGCCTCAAAATGACTTGACATGGGCACTGAACTTCTTAAAAAACGTCACCATTCTTAATCTGAAAAGTACAACAGATTCACCCACTCCTTTGATTGGAACATGCTATCATATGGAAGAATAACAAAGCCAAATAACTTTGCTAAAATGATGAGTGGCCTATGTAACATTCCTTGTTATGCTTACAATCTCTTTTGACAAGCATGGATGAATCAAGCATCCTCATAATAGGTCAATATAAAAGACCCCAAATTTATCAGCAATGAAGCTTGAGCATTAGAAAACTACAACCTTCCTTTTTCTTCCTCGTAATGGCACAAACTTTCTTTGTTGAAATTCGAGAGCATTTCAAGTGCATGATGAGAGATGACAAGTATTTTTCACTATAGAATATGCAACATATGATGCAAGACAGTGTCAATGTTTGAAACTTTGAACTATTGCTTTAAGCTAGTCTGTAAAACGATCTTCTAAAACTCATCAGCACCAGTTTTATCCTTGCTGTCTCAAAAGGACAGTGGATGGCTTATACATATTCACCCATGGTAAATTGTAAGCATCAACTAAAGCATAGAACTGCTACTTGGAAAAATTAACATCTACTGCCATGATCCAAAGAACATATTGGGTCCTCTAAGTGACAGCTTCTGACAAAACCTTGAAAATTTCCCAAAATCTTATTTTTCAGTATTTTGTATGTTTTCATAATTTATACTGTTTGGGGCCCTTCAAAGTGCAATTTGTCAATGCACCACTTAGAGTATGATTAAATTATTAAACTCCAAATTTTCAAATCTAGTTCATGATTTAAGCTTTCCAATGCATATCTGAATGTTAAACTTTCATACAATTGGCTAGGAGTTATGACCTTGACAAGTAGAGGTCCCAAAATTAAATAAATCCAACAAACATTTTCAGTTGTCCAGTAAGTTTGTTCTTATCCAACTGTCCATTTCAAACTTCAAAGAAAGACACAAGTCGCTGCCAAGAAGCCTAGTTTACTATTTTTTAAGAATTTCAAGTTTTTGAATTGTAAAGCTATATAATAGCTGAATTGGAAGCATGTAATCAAGGTAGAAGGTATAAACATTTTCATTTTTCTAATAAGTTTGTCATTATCTCTCCTACAGAGTTTGCCACTGTAAAATCTCTTAAGTCAAAATAAAGATCTATCTTGTTCAGTTCAATAATTGTCAATTTTGTTTTTGCCAATTTCTGCTTATAATACATTAGTTCCTCAACTAGTGTATTGCCCCCTCTAATTACTCAACTTAATTCAGATCAATATGTAGATTTTTATATGCTTAACATGCTAATAAAACAATAACTCAACCTGATCAATGAATCCAATATCTGTCATATGCATCCTTCAATCAACAATGTTCATAGAAGGCACAAAACTTTTGGGATAGGAAAGGATATACCTTTTGAGCTGAATTTGTGCACATTGCATGCATAAACAAAACTGAAACTCCTACACTGGGCTCCACCTACCATGTTGTAATGCTGTTTCTAGCATTTTTCTACATTTCCTATCAGGTGTACAACCGGAAATCTCCATTTCCTTGTAAAGCACTGGGATCTAATGAGATGAGAACACACATGAAGATCTTAGAAACAAACTTGTAGAGATTACAATTAATGCTGCATTGCTCAAATTCCAACCTTTCCATTATGACAAAGTTAAGATTCAACTATTTGAAGAAATACACTTAAAGTCTCAGCTGTTGACATAATCAAGGTAGAAATTTAAGCTGAACAATAAAACTCACTTCCACCTCATACAATCAATCAAGCTAATGTCTTGAATGATGAACATGTTGTGTTAGAAGATGAATAAACTACTCCAAAGAGTTGGTTACAAAACAATAAGACAAAAGAAGAAAGAAGATGCTAGGAATGGCAAGATCCTTCTGTACCAATCATGAATTCCCAAAACATAGAAAATGTTCATGAATGCATTTCTTTGATCTTAAGATAGCTAGCACATTCTCCATGGCAATACCTTGTAATTTTCAACTCAAAACTTGCTCTAGACATTTACACGTGGCCTTCAAAGTCCCACATTATAGGCACATAAAATTCAAGTTCTCACATCATTGATCAGATATACAATAGCAAGGATGTTTTGTTGTTTGGAAATTGAAACTCAAAGCAAACATCTACACAAACTTCATTCCCTATTTGAAACCAAATAGTTACCTTCACAGCCTAACCTATTGAGCACCTCATTGAAACATGCAATGACTATGACAGACTAAAGATCCCTCTCTCCCTCCTCCCTCTCATCAGTGCCAAAATGATCAAATTTCATCATTCATTTTGGTCATTGTCTGCACACATTAGCATTTCTGTTGTCAACACGCATTATGTAATAACCACCCCTAAAGTTTTTTTGATTTTTTGACAATATAAATCACAACATATGATGTAAATATAGAACTCACTGCTGTCATAAGTCTGAAATAGAATTTTCAATGTGCAAGTCACTGCTGTTACAAGTTTTCTTGGAAGATAAACACTTAAATTGATGCTTCATACATGCAATTAATAAACAATTAAAACCCGACATGAAATACCTCGAGTTGATGAAGGACCAAAGTGTTGCAGGTCTGGAAGGAGCAGGGGCAGCACTGTATCAGCTAGTACAGCAAGGGAAAGTCCACCCAGCAAAAGCCAGGAAACCACCATCCAATGACTGAAAACTGAAGAAACACTCCTTAGTATCTCCAATCACCATTTCCACTCAAGTTGATGAAGGACCAAAGTGTTGTAGGTCTGAAAGGAGCAGGGGTAGCCCTGTATCAGCTAGGACAGCAAGGGAAAGTCCACCCAGCAAGTTCCCCAAGCCAGGAAACCACCATCCAATGACTGAAAACTGAAGAAACACTCCTGAGTACCTCCAATCACCATTTGCCATGCGCTGTTTGAGAGAGGTCGGGTCTGTTATATGACTGCTAGGCAATCATCAGATCTGGAAATGACGATATAGCAGGTACTGTTGACTGTACGACTACGGACCTCTTAAAGGAATCAAATCTCCAAAGTGTACCTCCACATGTGAGTAGCAGGTCTTAGGGAAACTAGACGCCAACAATAGGCAACAAATAACAATCCAAAAGACAGCGCTTAGGCTGGAAAGGTCTAACGCCCAGCCCAGGTGAATTTGTACAGCCTAGGAATGGTACGGCCCTTCCAAACAATTCAGTACAGCTGCAAGCCCTTCAAAAAACTCACTCAATCCTATTGCCCAGCCATGAGGAATGTGTTCCAAACGAGCCCTGATGATTTTGAACCCTGTTCACAACTTCACAAGTATTTTAAGGTGGTATGGCCTAGCTAGGGCATCACCTAGGAATTCAATTTGTATGGCCAGAAATGGGAGTCTCTACAACACCTTCAAATCACAACAAAAACATAGAATACTTATCAATAAACAATTCCAAACACCTGCAATCAAAATATTTTAAATATCCTCATTTTTTTTTAAACCCCTTTTTTCTGAAACCCCGAAACTGCAAATATTGTGAAAACAATGGTAACTCCTATGTAGAATCACTCCAACTAGCTAGGAACCACCTCTCAGATCTGAAACCAGTAACCAAAAGAAGGTTTTCGTCCTCAATCAATTCTTGGAAGAACTCACAGGTTCAATCTAACAGCATCTTGTTATGTGTATCCTTCTGCATATCAGAAATGAAAGCCCCAAACCTCCTTTTATAGCTTTTACGTTGTTTTTTCAAAAAACTTTTTTTTTTGCTTTTCTTTGTTTTTCCGAAAAAGTGTTTTTGTTGCTTTTTTGTTCTGTTTTTGTTTTTTTTTCAAAAACCACAGTTTTTTTCAAAAAAAAGAACTCTTGCTTTTTCGAATTAAATAATTCATTACATGCAAAAGTCACTAATAAATATAACACTTGCAAACATTTTACCATTTAACATTATAAGCTTAAGTCTATATTTGAAATACTCCACCCAAGTTGCAGCAGGCATTGCCAAGGCTTCAAAATCTAATTCTAATCATGTCAAGATGAGACTAAAATTGAGGGATGATGACAAGGGCCAACTCAGAGACTTACTACAAATAGACGTACTCCCCAAGAAGTTTGGAGAACACCCTAAGAGGCCAAAAACACTTATGAAAGCATCATTGCCACCTAGAACACCCGCTGAGTTTAATGCCAACAACGGAAACCAAGAAAGGTTGAACCTATGCTCTCCAAGAACTTTGGAGTTCTCCCAGGCTCACCTAGAAGCTTATGGGAAAACTCGAAATTTAGCCAAAAGCTCATGAAAGCGTACGACTAAAAATGAGGACATTACACATTAGCTTTTTTGCCAATCAAATCACTTGTCAAAAGCAAAAATGGAGAAAAGATAAAATGGAAAAGTTATATTCACAAGCAGTGAAGTCGCTCATCATGAAACTTGAAGGTTGCAAGCGCTTCTCAAAGTCTAGTGAGACTTTTAATGGGGGCACCTGTTACACCCCGGAATTTGTATAGTTACTATTCTAGTAATGCTTAGAGCATTCTGATTGTAAGGAAGGTTTTGAATGAACAAATGTGATTGAATTTTGTTGACAATATGAAATCCTGTTTACATGTTATGTTTGGCTCATTCTGTATTCTTGATTGATGTTATTCTTGAATAAAACAATGAATAGAGGAAAATAATTAGTCTTGTTTTATATATTTGATTTATATATATATACTGCAAATATTGTGAGCATTTGACTGCCGTGGTTTTATGCCATGGATGCAGGAACAGGAGCTATTCCTCCAGGGGGAGGGGAAATATCACTCAGGAAGAGGAACTTGGACGACTAACCGGTAAAGTTGATCGTATGAGCATACACACACTTCACTGAGGGTTTTAGGAACTGAGTCAGATTAAGTTGTCATGATAAGTCATCCTTAGGCTTAGGAGTTATGATTACTTCTTCATGCTTTATGAGTGGTGTTCCTTGATTGACTGACTTACTGTTCTGTGAGCCTTGTATAAATGTGAACTGATAAGTTACTGATGCCTGGAATTTACGGTTAAACGTATAAATACGTGTTTATGCAATTACGTCCATTAGAGGTGCTCTGACTGGCCTATAATACACGTAATTGGAGATTTGAAAATAAACATGTATAGATATGTTTAAGTGTAAACTGGGTAAGTTAATTAATATATTTAATAATATATTTAATATCGATGTTATTATAGTTTTATCGGTAATATAATATATTAATATATCTAATGTAATATTTTGAATATTATATAGATATATTTATATATTATATATTAAAAGAAAGGTAAGTTAAAAAACTATAATAATATTGTATTAAATATAATATAAAATATATTAATATATTTTAATGAAAATATTAAAATATCTAAAACTTTGGAAAGATTTTGTATAAACTATAAATCTTTGGCATTTAAATTTACATTTAGCTTATATAGGAATTTGAGTTTATTTACCTTGGAAATAAAGGTAATAAAACTTTCATAGTCTTTGGTAAATACTTTGCAAACCATACAAAGGAATTTCGAAATATTGAAATACTTGGAAAATATAAAAGGAAAAAGAATTTCGAAATGCTGAACTATAGACTGTTTAAAAATGTAAAGTTAATATTTGAGTAAAATCGCGGATTTCTTCATGGGAAGAAATCGCGCGACTGTTAAACCAGAAAATAGTGGAAAACCATGGAGAATAATCTGCGCCCAGCTCGCGTAGCTTAGACCTGGTCGCGGATGCTTGAACGCCACCGGTCTGGGACGCGTGGGTGGAAGGAGACATGAACTGTGTGTGCGTAAACCTTGACGTTTTCTGCAGCATAATCCAAACGCCATTTGTTCTTCAAGTTCGCCATTTTTAAGGGCTTTTTCCTGTACGTGGTTGATCCACGAATTTGGCATGTGATATGTTGAAACATTCTTGAGAAATTATGAAGAATCATCAACTCTTTTGCTGTGTGACTGCCACTGCGAATTTTGACATTTTCAAAATGAGAGGTGTCGAATTCTCATGCCTACAAGGTAGGAAACATGAGAATTCGAAACCTATAAATAGGTTCTCACTCATTGTTGAAAGACACTCAATCTTTTCATTTCACTCTTCTTGCCTTGGAAAATTCGAAATACAGTGCTGTGGTATTTCTGTGTTTTGGAATTCAAATTTTATAAAAGCCATTGTCATTCTATGAGAGCCATTGCCATTTTTATGAAAGCCATTGCCATTTTTGTGAAAGCCATTGCCATTTTGTGAAAATCATTTGCAATTGAGACAGTATTGCTGAGAACACTTTTTGCATTTACCTGAAAGTAGTTTTTGCTTAAGTTAAGAGAAGGCTGCGAAGGACGGTGGAGCAGGGATTGAAGTCACCGATCAAGCTCATACGCAAAAGGAAATCAGGCATGAGATATATGTTGATAGATTTTCTGTTATTTATTTTAAATTGCATGATTAGATTGCTTGATTATGTCTTGCTTTATGAAAAAAAAAATAAAATAAAAAGAAACCTCTATGTTCTATGAAATTGCTGAATTGGGAATAGTTTAATTCCTTAGAAAAGGCTTATTGAATTTAATAGATAGCTTAAAGAGCTGGTCAAATTGGGGAATAGTTTAATTTCCTTAGAAAAGCTTTTGAAATAGCTTAGAGAACTTGATGAATTGAAATAACTTAAAAGCATGTTGAAACGAATCATTTGAAATCATAGATGAATTTGAAAAGGGAAATATTTGTTTTACTTTTAGTAAAGTACCTTATAATTTGTATTGCTTGAATATTGTTTGAATTCCTTAAGTAAAGGAAAGGGATTAGTTACTAAATACTAGGACGAGGGTGGATTCAGAACCAAGGTAGTCTAAAGCTTTAGAGGTAAATAGGTTAACTAGAGAAAGCTACGTACTCCATGGATAGAGATTTCCATGTTGGGAAGTACCAGAGGGACCCCTTGTTGACTGTACTCCATTTCCTGTTTAAGTAGTTGAAGTAGGAAGTCTAGGGTGATTGACTACCCACTGAAGGACTCAACCTACGCGTAGGATAAGGCAGCCTTAAGTCAAACCAAACCTGACTTAGTGCAAGTGATAGATGACCGTCAGTATAAGTACTGCCGAAATGCTTTGGCCAAAGTAGTGTAGTATACCTAACGTCCACTTAGACTGTGAGACGAATTACACTGTCAGTTCACAGTAATCCAGGTTACATGCTAGATTGAGATTGTGAGGACACAAGGATTTAGTTATGTAGGATTACACACTATGCTCAGTTGGTCATACAGAACCGGTTACCCAACCAATCTCCTCGAAGAAGGGAGGGCCGTCTACTTAACAGTAAACGTGCGGGGGACCGCAATATAAGTCCGTGGTTGGTGGAAAAGCACCTGAGTGATGTTTCCCCTCCACCTTAAGACTTCTGATGAACCAAGGTTTGAAAGGGAAGATCCTGGACAGTCTTATTCCTATTTGCTCAAAAGCTTCCGAGCTATGTTTGAAACTTGTAAGATTCTTACCTTGCTTGTTATTTTGAAGAAAAGAAATCATGAAAGCGTACTCTGTTATTTACTTGGAAAATAGAACAATGATGTATCATGTCTTTTATTTCTTTATGATGAAATGTTCAATTAGAATGAAAAGAAAAGTTATTTACTTTGTCATTTAATTGTATTTCCTTGTATCTTATTAGTGAAATTAGAAAATTTTTTGTTTACCCGGTTTTGGGGTTGTTACATGTGGTATCAGAGCTACCAGGTTTAGCTCTGGAACCTATGAGTTCACCAAATTTTCCATTTCCAACATTACCTAATGTTGTGAAAATTCTTGTGTCAGGATGGTACGTGTCAGATTTACGGCAAGAAAGTCCGTGATCGGAAACGAACGCTACCTAAGGGCCAAGAAGGAAAAGGAGGCAATTGTGAAAACAATTGAAGGAACCAACTACGACAACGCAATTTGGTTGAGTGACACTGAAACCTTCAGTAACGCACTTTCCCAAATCCATAGTGAGAAGAAAAAGATGAAACTGGAGGCAATGTACAACTACCTTCCCTCCGTTGCACCCGAAGAGTCTGAACCCTTATCTCTATCTAGAGATATGCCATCTGAAGGAAGTTCCAGTCCAGCCTTCATGTTTAGGGATCCTAGAGTTGTCCCAATGGCGGAAGTAATTATGATATCTTCAAGTAAAGAGTCCGATGAATACACACCAAGGACACCGCCAATGGAGAAATGGTCTCATGAACAAATGGACCATAAAGAAGAAGATAACTTAAAGGATATTGCATCCCGAATATATGTATCGGACAATAAATCCGAGGGTTACTATCCATTTTGGGATAGGGAAGATCAGATTAGGGAAGAACTTATTGAAAGAGAAATACAACTCTCTCAATCTGTAGGATACACTCCTCTTAGTTATGTATCCGAGAATGAATCGGAAGGGTATTCACCCCTCGACTATTTGAATAGTCGTTCTATGTAAATCTTATGGATTCTTTGAAATCCTCCTACTATAAATAAAACAAGGTTTATCTATCAATCAATGTCAAATATTTTTGTGTGAAAACTTCTGTTTGTTTGAAGGGTGCTTGATTATATGTTTACTTAGTAGTAAAGTAAAAATTAATCTAACTTGAAATTAAATTTCAGGTTATAATTTCTTTAACTTATGGTTCAAGTATACAAAAGAAATCGAAATAAATCCAAAGCAAATCAGCAAGAAGAATTGCCACCGGCTGAGATGGAAGCTAAGCTAGACCAGATATTGGCTAGACTAGCCAACCTTGAGCAGGAAAGAGCCAAGGATAAAGGAGAAAAAGATATAACTATAGAAGAGTTAGAAGAAAATTCTTCACACCATGAAGAAAGAGAGAAGTCTCCTACCAATTCCAGGGATAAGAACAGAAAGATGATATCCCGAGAATTAACAAGGGATATGAAGAAGATTTATCCACCCAAGTTCGATGGAACTGCTGGGGGTGACGAAGCCGAAGCATGGCTTGTCCAAATGGAAAAGTACTTCGAAATCCGAGATTACGATGAAGTCACCAAGGCTGCTTGGGGAGCCTACCAGTTGGCTGGAGAAGCTTCTAACTGGTGGATGAATAAAAAGCTGGAGCTCAACCTAAGTTCATGGAAGTTAACTTGGAACGAGTTTGTTGAAATCTTCCGTAACCGGTGGTTGCCTCAACTGTATTATGATCAGAAATTGTCCGACTTCCAGGAGCTGAAACAAGGAACCATGACGGTTCACGAGTACTGGGAGAAATTTACTCGCCTTATCCGCTATGTGCCAGTTTATCTCAAGGATGAACGATTCCGAATTCGGAAGTTCATTCTAGGTTTAAATCATCGGATAGGAAGAGAGGTTGACATGCATGGTCCAACCACTATGGACCTTGTATATGAAAAAGCTATCCGTCAAGAACAGAAGCTTAGGGCAGATTCCTACTATCAAGATAGGAAGGATCAGAGGAAGGACAGTGATGGGAGCAACAAGACGGCATCAAGGAAGGAAGACTCCACTTTCACTTCCAGAAAGCAAAAAGGGAAGCGGTCTCGCTTCAATGGAAAAGATTTCAAGGGAGACAGGAAAAGGAATGACACCACCAACAAGGATGGAAATGGAACAAGCAAGTCAGGAATAATTCCTGAAAAGAAAGGACCAAGGGATGGATGTTTTATCTGTAAGGGAAACCACTATGCAAGTGAGTGCCCTGATAAGACTTCTAGCTCTCAGTCACGAGGAAATGCTTTGCCTTCACAGCAGGCGATGTTCCAGCAGAGGATTCATGCTGCAGTGGACGATCGGCAGGCGGACCATCAAATCACCCCGATCGAAGTTCAAGGTAACCTTTTCGGATTACCTATTTCTGTTTTAATCGACACTGGTGCAACTGAAAATTTTGTTTCTCCTAAGGTAACTAGACAATTGTCTAGGAAGGCAGGATACATGGAAAAGGCATGGAATGTAGAGTATGCAAACCAAACAAGAGCAAGAGTTGACCAATGTCTATTTGAGGCTAGGTTAGAATTACCCAACTTTGCCACTGAGGTTAACCTATATGTCGCACCTCTAGGGTCCTATGATGTAATCTTAGGAATGAATTGGCTGTGGAGACATAGGGCTATTGTAGATTGCCAAGCCAAGACTGTAAAATGCCTTGATGATTTAGGAAACCTTGTAGAAATCCAAGGGATACCCAGGAAAGTGACTGTTCGGCAGATCACAGCAATGCAGCTGATGAAAGCCAAGAAGAAAGGTTGTCAACTTTTTGCAGTCAAAATTGAGAAACTAGGCCAAGAAGATGGAAACTCTGTGTTTCAAAGTTCTCAAGAACTTGAAGATGGAGAGATGGAAGAAACAGGCAGATCAGATATGGAGAAGTATCCTATCTTAAGAGACTATGCTGATGTATTTCCAGAGGAACTACCAGGTCTTCCTCCAAAGAGAGTGTTCGATTTTTCAATCGACATTGTGCCAGGATCTGAACCAGTATCTAAGGTACCTTACAGAATGACTACAACCGAGCTCATGGAATTGAAGGCACAGTTGGATGAATTGTTGTCCAAAGGGTTAATACGACCTAGCGTATCACCATGGGGAGCACCAGTAATATTTGTCAAAAAGAAGGATGGTACATTACGTTTATGCATCGATTATCGAATGCTAAACAAAGCAACGGTAAAGAACAAGTACCCGTTGCCACGTATTGATGACCTCTTTGATCAGATGAAAGGTGCAGCTGTATTTTCAAAGATAGATCTGAGATCCGGATATCACCAGCTGAGAGTGAAGGATGAAGATATTTTCAAAACAGCATTTAGAACTCGCTATGGACATTATGAGTTCACAGTTCTACCATTTGGTTTAACTAATGCGCCTGCAGCCTTCATGAATCTCATGAATAGCGTATTCAGAGATTACTTGGATAAATTTGTGTTAGTCTTTCTAGACGACATATTGATTTACTCCAAGAATGAAGAAGAACATTGTAAACATCTTGAGATGGTGTTACAAAGGTTAAGAGAGCACAAGCTTTATGGGAAACTGTCCAAGTGTACTTTCTTTCAAGAAAGAGTGCACTATTTGGGCCATGTTATTTCAGCTGAAGGAATAGCAGTAGACCCAACAAAAATAGAAGCAGTTATGCAATGGCCTGTACCCAAGAGCGTGTCTGAAGTAAGGAGTTTTATGGGATTAGCTGGATATTATAGGAAGTTTGTGGAAAACTTTTCAAAAATTGCTTTCCCTATAACATCTTTACAAAAGAAAGGTAAGAGATTTGCCTGGAATGAGAAGTGCCAGGAGGCGTTTGATCTTCTCAAGGAAAAGTTAACCACCGCACCAATTCTAAAAGTACCAGATCCTGAAGGAAGCTTCACAGTCATAACTGATGCTTGTGGAGAAGGATTAGGAGGTGTGTTGATGCAAGAAGGACAAGTAATTGCTTACGAGTCCAGGAAATTAAAGCCATATGAAATGAATTATGCTTCGCATGATTTAGAGTTGGCAGCAGTAGTACATGCTTTACAAATGTGGAGACACTACTTGCTCGGGAAGCCATTTGAATTGAAAACAGATCACAATGGTTTAAGATATCTCTTTACTCAACCTAATCTAAATGCTAGACAGAGAAGATGGTTGGAGTTAATAGCAGATTATGACTTTAATATTAATTATATTAAAGGAAAGGAAAATAGAGTTGATGATGCCTTAAGTAGAAGACGCCATATTGCATCTATTGTGACAATTCAAAGCGACTTCAAGGAACAAGTGCTTTTGAAATGCAAAGAGGATGAATTTTACTTACAGGTTAAGCAGGCACTCATTAAGAATCCTTTAGACTCTAGGTATGAAGGGTATCAATTCAAATCCAGTGGAGTACTAAGGTACAAGGATAGGATGTATGTGCCTGATATCAAAGAATTGAGAAATCTTGTATGGAAAGAAATTCATGAGGCACCATATTCTGGACATCCTGGAGTAACCAAAATGATGGCTGATGTGAAACCATTATATTTCTGGAAAGGAATGAAAGGTGATGCCGCAAATTATGTAGCTCAATGCCTTGAATGTCAAAAAGTAAAAGCTGAACATCATCATCCAGCAGGATTGTTGTATCCTCATGATATTCCTGAAAGGAAATGGCAGGTTATAAGTATGGATTTTGTGCAAGGATTGCCAATGTCTAGGAACAAGCATAACGCCATTTTGGTAGTAGTGGACAAGCTAACTAAGGTAGCACACTTCATACCAGGGAATCTAACCGATGGAGCACCGGTCATAGCAAGAAAGTTTGTACAAGAAGTTTTTAGGTTGCATGGTATTCCTGAGAAGATTATATCGGATAGGGATGCACGCATCACTTCTAGGTTTTGGCAAACCTTGTTTTCTGCATTGGGAACGCAGTTAAACATTAGCTCGGCATATCATCCGGAAACGGATGGGCAAACTGAGAGGGTAAATCAAGTTATGGAAGACCTACTTAGGGTATATTGCATGGATCAACAATATAAGTGGGAAGACTATTTATCCTTGGTTGAATTTGCGTATAATAACTCGTATCATTCTGCAATTAAAATGGCTCCTTTTGAAGCTTTGTATGGTCGAAAGTGTCGAACTCCTATAAGTTGGGATAAACTTGAGGATCGAGTAAGTCTTGGGCCAGAAATGTTAGCAGAAATGGAAGAACAAGTTAAGATTATTAAGCAAAGGTTAGCAGAGGCTAATAGTCGACAGAAAAGTTATGCAGATGCTAAGAGAATGCCACGAAGTTTTGTCATAGGTGACAAGGTACTTTTGAGAGTGAAACCTCACAAAAGTTCCATTAACTTTGGAAAGAATTCTAAATTGGCTCCACGTTATGTTGGACCATTTGAAGTCTTAGAAGAAGTAAACCCTATAGCTTACCGAATCGCTTTGCCACCCACTCTTGCTAGAATGCATAATGTCTTCCATGTATCTTACCTTAAAAAGTATATTGCCGGAGATAATCATGTTATTGATTGGACTGCCTTACAGGTAAGGGATCCAGGAGTAATAACTCTCGAGCCCGTCAAGGTGCTAGAAATACGTAAGCTACACTTACGTAACCGTGAAGTCTCGCAATGCAAGGTTCAGTGGGACCAGTATGCGGAAGACTCAACAACTTGGGAGGACTATACGGAAATCCGTAGAAGATTTCCTGACATTCTTAAAGTTTTTGAGAATGCTGAACAATAAAGATTTTGTTTAGTTTTATGCTTTGAATAATACCTTTGGTCATCGAGGACGATGAATCATAAGGGGGGGAGTATGTTACACCCCGGAATTTGTATAGTTACTATTCTAGTATTGCTTAAAGCATTCTGATTGTAAGGAAGGTTTTGAATGAATAAATGTGATTGAATTTTGTTGACAATATGAAATCCTGTTTACATGTTATGTTTGGCTCATTCTGTATTCTTGATTGATGTTATTCTTGAATAAAACAATGAATAGAGGAAAATAATTAGTCTTGTTTTATATATTTGATTTATATATATACTGCAAATATTGTGAGCATTTGACTGCCGTGGTTTTGTGCCATGGATGCAGGAACAGGAGTATTCCTCCAGGTGGAGGGGAAATATCACTCAGGAAGAGGAACTTGGTCGACTAACCGGTAAAGTTGATCGTATGAGCATACACACACTTCACTAAGGATTTTAGGAACTGAGTCAGATTAAGTTGTCATGATAAGTCATCCTTAGGCTTAGGAGTTATGATTACTTCTTCATGCTTTATGAGTGGTGTTCCTTGATTGACTGACTTACTGTTCTGTGAGCCTTGAATGTGAAATGTGAACTGATAAGTTACTGATGCCTGGAATTTACGGTTAAATGTATAAATACGTGTTTATGCAATTACGTCCATTAGAGGTGCTCTGACTGGCCTATAATACACGTAATTGGAGATTTGAAAATAAACATGTATAGATATATTTAAGTGTAAACTGGGTAAGTTAATTAATATATTTAATAATATATTTAATATCGATGTTATTATAGTTTTATCGGTAATATAATATATTAATATATCTAATATAATATTTTGAATATTATATAGATATATTTATATATTATAAAGAAAGGTAAGTTAAAAACTATAATAATATTGTATTGAATATAATATAAAATATATTAATACATTTTAATGAAAATATTAAAATATCTAAAACTTTGGAAAGATTTTGTATAAACTATAAATCTTTGGCATTTAAATTTACATTTATCTTATAAAGGAATTTGAGTTTATTTACCTTGGAAATAAAGGTAATAAAAACTTTCATAGTCTTTGGTAAATACTTTGCAAACCATACAAAGGAATTTCGAAATATTGAAATACTTGGAAAATATAAAAGGAAAAAGAATTTCGAAATGCTGAACTATAGATTGTTTAAAAAAATTTAAAGTTAATGTTTGAGTAAACTGAAAAATCGCGGATTTCTTCATGGGAAGAAATCGCGCGACTGTTGAACCAGAAAACAGTGGAAAACTAAGGAGAATAATCCGCGCCCAGCTCGCGTAGCTTAGACCTGGTCGCGGATGCTTGAACGCCACCGGTCTGGGACGCGTGGGTGGAAGAAGGCATGAACTGTGGGTGCGTAACCTTGACGTTTTCAGCAGCAAAATCCAAAACGCCATTTGTTCTTCAGTTCGCCATTTTTTAGGGCTTTTCCCAGTGACTAAACCTGTACGTGGTTAATCCACGAATTTGGCATGTGATATGTTGAAACATTCTTGAGAAATTATGTTGAATCATCAACTCTTTTGCTGTGTGACTGCCACTGCGAATTTTGACATTTTCAAAATGAGAGGTGTCGAATTCTCATGCCTACAAGGTAGGAAACATGAGAATTCGAAACCTATAAATAGGTTCTCACTCATTGTTGAAACACACTCAATCTTTTCATTTCACTCTTCTTGCCTTGGAAAATTCGAAATACAGTGCTGTGGTATTTCTGTGTTTTGGAATTCAAATTTTATAAAAGCCATTGTCATTCTATGAGAGCCATTGCCATTTTTATGAAAGCCATTGCCATTTTTGTGAAAGCCATTGCCATTTTGTGAAAATCATTTGCAATTGAGACAGTATTGCTGAGAGACAGTATTGCTGAGAACACTTTTTGCATTTTCCTGAAAGTAGTTTTTGCTTAAGCTAAGAGAAGGCTGCGAAGGACGGTGGAGCAAGGATTGAAGTTACCGATCAAGCTCATACGCAAAAGGAAATCAGGCATGAGATATATGTTGATAGATTTTCTGTTATTTATTTTAAATTGTATGATTAGATTGCTTGATTATGTCTTGCTTTATGAAAGGAAAAATAATAAGAAACCACTATGTTCTATGAAATTGCTGAATAGGGAATAGTTTAATTCCTTAGAAAAGGCTTATTGAATTTAAGAGATAGCTTAAAGAGTTGGTCAAATTGGGGAATAGTTTAATTTCCTTAGAAAAGCTTTTGAAATAGCTTAGAGAACTTGATGAATTGGAATAACTTAAAAGCATGTTGAAACAAATCATTTGAAATCATAGATGATTTTGAAAGGGAAATATTTGTTTACTTTTAGTAAAGTACCTTATAATTTGTATTGCTTGAATACTGCTTGAATTCCTTAAGTAAAGGAAAGGGATTAGTTACTAAATACTAGGACGAGGGTGGATTCAGAACCAAGGTAGTCTAAAGCTTTAGAGTTAAATAGGTTAACTAGAGAAAGCTACGTATTCCATGGATATAGATTTCCATGTTGGGAAGTACCAGAGGGACCCCTTGTTGACTGTACTCCATTTCCTGTTTAAGTAATTGAAGTAGGAAGTCTAGGGTGATTGACTACCCACTGAAGGACTCAACCTACGCGTAGGATAAGGCAGCCTTAAGTCAAACCAAACCTGACTTAGTGCAAGTGATAGATGACCGTCAGTATAAGTACTGCCGAAATGCTTTAGCCAAAGTAGTGTAGTATACCTAACGTCCACTTAGACTGTGAGACGAATTACACTGTCAGTTCACAGTAATCCAGGTTACATGCTAGATTGAGATTGTGAGGACACAAGGATTTAGTTATGTAGGATTACACACTATGCTCAGTTGGTCATACAGAACCGGTTACCCAACCAATCTCCCCGAAGAAGGGAGGGCCGTCTACTTAACAGTAAACGTGCGGGGGACCGCAATATAAGTCCGTGGTTGGTGGAAAAGCACCTGAGTGATGTTTCCCCTCCACCTTAAGACTTCTGATGAACCAAGGTTTGAAAGGGAAGATCCTGGAGAGTCTTATTCCTATTTGCTCAAAAGCTTCCGAGCTATGTTTGAAACTTGTAAGATTCTTACCTTGCTTTTTATTTTGAAGAAAAGAAATCATGAAAGCGTACTTTGTTATTTACTTGGAAAATAGAACAATGATGTATCATGTCTTTTATTTCTTTATGATGAAATGTTCAATTAGAATGAAAAGAAAAGTTATTTACTTTGTCATTTAATTGTATTTCCTTGTATCTTATTAGTGAAATTAGAAAATTTTTTGTTTACCCGGTTTTGGGGTTGTTACAGGTACGTACATGTGTCATAATTTGAACACCTTTCTCATCCTTTGAAGATTGCACCAACTTTGTCAGAGTTGTCTGGAGGGAGACGAAGCAAAGTCTGGTTTGAAGATTGTTTAAGTTGATCCTTGTCCTCCACCCTTTAGGAGTAGATGGTAGCATCCCTATCCCTATCCCTTTAAATTCAATATTTCCCGGTTAATTTAGGAGTCAGAGCAACATTGTTAAATCATTCATGTCTTAACTGCTTCACATAATCGAACAACTACATAAGTCCCCTTGAATACCCAGCATATTCACATTAGCCAACTGAGTCTATTCGCATTAAAGGAACCTTGGAGTTGAATGCATGAACTTTCACGCAATCTTAGCATGCGGGATACTTTGATCAAGAGAGAATAGAATGACCGTTGGGCATTTTTATTCTGTGTTGATGTCGTCATAAAAAGCACGTCAACAGAAAGCATTGTTGCTACAATGTCTTCTCTCAAGAAAATGTTTGTGTGTAATGCTTACATGGAGTCTCCATGTCCCAAAAAAACCAAATGAGAGAAGGTTGCAAGAATAGTTTTTGGTGACTTATTCATAAAAAATGTAGAGGAATTAATCAAGGTAAGTAACAAATACAAACATAACCTTTATCTGGAACTACCTTTTTTTTGTTGATTGGACTATAGAAGAAAATAGTGATGCCTTGTTTATTGACAATCTTGCTGAATTGGAGAGAGGAGAAGCAGAACCAACAAAGTTGGATGCAATGGAGGAAAATGAACACTTTTGAGGAAACAATCACTCACCATTTTGATATGGAATTACCTTATAGTTTGAGTTCCAAACAATTAAGTTACACTAGGAGGGGGAAGATTTAGATTTAGATTGTTGTTTGTTTTTTTTGACATATCATCATATTTGATAGTTATAGATTTATTATTTATAATTTTGTTTTTTTATAGTATATTGTTGGACTTTGGAACTTTGAAATTTCAAAATTTGAGATTTTGAGGGTCATATGACATATGTAATATGCTTGAATTATGACAAATTGATAATCAAATTAGGCTTTTGTGTAATTATGAGGTTTTTAATTTAATTTTTACCATTTTTTGTTGAGTTTGTGTTGAGTTTGTATTTTCAAACTTTGGTTATAATGATGGGGTTAAGGGATATAAGCTTAGGGACCTTGAGATAGGGAAGACAATTTTCAATTAGAATGTAATATTTAGAGAGATTCAGTCTTCTCCTAGGGTTGAGCAACCAAGCAATGATATGAAGAATGTGGTGCAGTTTGAACCCAAGTTTGAGAGGATTGAGCTTGAGGATCAACATGGATATGATGAGAAGGCTGATTCATTGGAATTAGAGGAGGAAGAACAACTTCATATCCATTTGTGAGGTAGTCCACTTGGCATAAAAAGCAACCAAAAAGGTACAATCCACCCAATTTTCATTACATTTTTTCTTTGTCTACTAATGATGATGAGCTTAGAACTATGAAGGAGGCACTGCAACAAAATGTCTTAGAAGAAGGCCCATGAATGAGGAAACATGGGACTTGGTACATTACCTTAGGGTAGGAAACCAATTTATTGCAAATGGGTTTTCAAGAAGAAGTTTAGTTTTGAGGGCAAGGTTGGAAAGTACAAGGTAAGATTAGGTGCTAAAGGTTATTCCCAAGTTGAGGAAACTGATTTTGGCAAGGTCTTCTTTTTTGTTGCAAAACTTACATCCATTAGACTTTTCTCTTTTGTTGTTGCATTTGACCAAAAGATTGAGCAAATGGATGTTAAGAGTCAAGAAAACTTCTTGCATGGGGATTTGGAGGAGGAGATTTCAAAATCACGGTTGTCATCTAAGTTACTGGGTTTGCCAGGTTTGCCCCCTATATCCGTGTGGGTTCGGTATGGGTATAAGTTCGTTACTGGTCCACTCATGGGTACGGGTAGGGTTTTGAGAAATTCAACGGAAATTTTTTATTAAGTTTTTGATAGGTTTTACAAATTTAAATTTAAAGATATTTAAATTAATTTCTCTAGTGCCAGCCAGCTATCGTTCACAGAGTCTCCCAACTATTGAGCAATTGATACCTTTCGACCGAGTCCTGTTAAAGAAAGCTCTAGCTTAGCTGTCCCACCTCCAATCGAGTGGATTTAAGCCCATGGGTTCAAATCAAGCTATTGAGATGGGTATCCGTGGAATGGTGACGCTCAAAAGGCTTGCATGCATGAATAATGGACATACAAAACATGTTCAAAACAAAGATAACTTTATTAAAAAGTTAGCTTTTTACCTTGAATATAGTAATTTCAAAAGCCATGCATGCTCTTCAAGAAGCATGCAATATGACCAGATGCATGCATGCATGCATGAGAAACATCATAGTTACAACTATATGCATGAAAATGTAGAAAAACATGGATTCTTACTCTTATCTTGTGAAATCCAATATCCCATAAGGAAAATAGAAACATCAATGCGAAAGAAGTTGTTACCCTATCTAAAATTAGCTCCACTTTGAAGAAAGTTACTTGATTTTTTGTTGTATGAGATAATACCCCCAAAAGGAGAGTGTAGTTAGTGTACAATGCCTTTTATTATGTTTTGATAATATGGTTTATTCGACTATGTATTAATTGTTTGTTGGCTTCGGGTGGTTATAAGAGTTAGTTGACGGTTGTGTTCCTCTTGGCAACTTTCAAGTCCTTTAAATAGAGTTTGTATCATCAAGGAGAGTAGAATGATCTAGCCGAATTGAATTTGATCCTTGGATGACCATCTTTGGCCTACTTTTGCAATAACTTCATGTGCAAATAAAGATATACTTTTATTCCTCTATCTAATATGCATTATTAACTTTGTTCACTACTTAAAGTATTCATTTTATCAGATAGGAGAGTAAACATTGGCACTATTGCCTTAACACAGATCGGGTTAGATTTGAGAGATTATTCCCTTAGACCCCAATAAAGGTAGGAAGAGACCACAAGGTGGTCAAGACCAAGAGATCAGATGATCTTTAAGGATTGTAGAGTAAAGAGAATGAAGAAGAAGACTACGAGAAATAATCGAAGAAATCCCAACAATACAAGTGCAAAGTTAGAGCCCATCTCGAGAAAGAAGTCAAAATTGGAGAAAGCAAAAACATTTCCACTACAAATCGACGTATGAAGGAAGAGTGAGAGGATATAGCCAAACACTTACCTTTGTTTGACGAAGCATGGGTCGATCATACCATCCAAGTGGAAAAATAAAGACAACCTTTTCTAGACGAGTTAAGTTGGGAGACAAAGTTAGGTTTCTTCATAGAATTGTATAGGAGTAACCTTCAGGGCATTGAAAGTTTGTCAATCGAAGGAGATGTCGTGCCATAAGAGTATAAAAGAAAATCTGAATGCGAAACAAGTGTGCAAAATGTTGAAGTTGAGGGAAGAGTAGAGGATTCCTATGTGGTTGAGAGTGTGAGAGAAGCACCAAAATGTCTAAATCGGAACTCCCTAGCAAGTAGGTTCTAGGAGCTAGGTTTGCATCATAACAAAACCATGGTAAGCCCTAGTACTGAAAAACAAAAGCTACCCAAGTTTACAGGAAATGGATCAAAGGATCTTGTGAGGCGTTGTAAGACTTGTGAAACAATTTGGACAACAAATGGGCAAGACAATAAGACAATTTGGCTACAGTTTTTCTAGCCACTTTGTGAGGTGTAGCAATTGATTGGTCTATAGAAATTGACCAAGCCTCTCGAAACATATGGGAGAGATTAAAGAAGGCGTTTGAAGAAGAGTTTAAGTTGCTTCATGATGATAATGAAATAGTAGCAGAAATTTACAATACTGTTGTACCCAAACCAAATTTTTTGCTTCATTAAGGCATTTTGCTTAAAATGGTCTAAACCTTGTAAATATGGGGTCAAAACTCAGTTTTTGGGCAAATAAAGTATGGGCTTTTAGTCAGTGTGATGCCAGGAAGATACTGGCAAAATTTGAAAATTAGGGTTTCAAAACTCTATTTTTAGGTCAAAACCCTAAAAAATAGGAACTTGTCAGAATTGGCTGAAATTAATTTTGATTGGTTTATTTCACATCACGATCACAGTGGTGAAGTCAGTTTAAGGCTGGTGGGTAGTTTTCACTTTTTCAGGAGAAAAGTTAGGATCTCCGAGGTCGTCAATGGCAGTTGCCCAGTACCAGGTATCAAAATCTAAGCCTGAAACTCAAAGCAAAACGTTCTATGATGAAAGATGTTGAAAAATATGCTTTTTGACGGAGGGGATTTTCAGATTGGCAAAAAGTGCTAAAATATTCTAAGTTTGGAAACTTTTCACTATGTAATGTAGTAGACACTTGCACAATCAACGTGCAAATCAACTTTACAGTGTCCGTACATGTGAAAATGATGAAGTATAGTCATATACACACCTCGGCAGTCACAACACTTCGACATGGTCAAACTCAATAGCGGATACAGTGTTTGTAAAGCACAAAATGGTGGAAATCAGTGAATTCAAAGCAAATCTGCGCCCCTATAGCCCAGAGGCGCCCTTCCATTTGAAGGTCAAGATTTAAGTGCTTTGGATGAAGGATACATTCATTGTGTTCAGTTTTCAGTCAGCTTTCCGACTAGCTATGAAGCAAGGTCATCTGAATTGCGGAACTTTGGCAAACGAAGGCGGAAGCAGAGGTTACAAAGGAGATACACATCAACGGAGACAGTCTAGAAATGCAGATCTGCGCCCCTGTAGCCCAGGGGCGCCCTTCTTTTTGAAGGCCCAAATTTGGATGCATGTGTGTGCTGGTGGATTCAGTCTATGCAAAATTAGTTTGGCTTTTCAGCGAGCTATCAAGTAGAGGCATACCTAGTGCAGAGCTCCGGTTGTCGATGCCAGAAGTTGAAACTGCAGACAGGATACATGTGAGCAAAGATTGCTAGTAGATGGTTTGAGCGCCCTTGTAGCCTAGGGGCACCCTTGAATATGACTTGTCAAATGGATGAGTTTGCAAATAGGGTCTTTCTAAGATCTTTTCCAGCTCAGTCCAGCTTCTCAATGCACCTTTTCACAAGATGATCCGATATTTTGAGAGACCGTGACAGAGGTTCTATCGAGCACGTAAAACAGAGGATGGTGAAATGTAGCTACACACAACTGCATATTTGTAGGCTAGGGGCGCCCAGCCTTTAGGCCTGTCAGATGGGGTTAATTGCTTTTGCAGTCTTCACAAGACTTGTGTGCAATTACTCCAGCCATTCAACGAGTTCAACCGTCAGCCTCCAGGATTTGGCGAGCGCTCGTACGTGTGAGGTCAAGATGGTGATGCTGAAAAGTGAGAGTGACTGAAGACAACTAAAAAATGGCTTAGTATGGTGAATACTAATCTCCTTGAAAAAGGTGCCCTTCTCTTTGAGGCCTTAGAAGCAGTTTTTTGGCTTCGTCGTCTCCAGAGACATTATTTGTGACCTTTTCACACATCACCCCATCAGGATGGGGACCCCCTAAATTTTGCTCCAGTCTGGTCTTTTGGCTTTGGTTCGCTCTCTCTCTGGTCTCTGGTCCTTCCGGGGATTGTCCCGTCGTTTGACCCGGGTTGAAATATTGGTCAAGTCTGTGTAATTAGGGTTTTCATCCTTCAGGCTTATTTAAGGTCAAACTGAGTTATAAAATTGAAATCCAGGCTTAGTACAACAATCACAAAGCTTCCGGCAGGGTCCCATTAAATTTTCACTGTATTCCGGCAACTTGCTATTTTTAGTAGGTATTCAATTTGGGGCTATTTTATTGAGATTTTGGAATTCTGTCAGTTCCACTGCATCCGGGCATCCGAGTGACATCAAGCTGTCTACACGTAAATTTTGAGCCAGATCAGACGACTTGCTATTTTTGGCAGTTCAGGCTGTAAGAGTCAAATCAGGGTTTCCACATGGGCTTTTCGGATGCATGTCTGGAGAATCCTTCTGGGTTTTCCAAAACCTTCGCAGTGATGTAACATGCAAACCGAGACAACCACTTTCAGAGTTCAGCCTTCGGAGGCTATTTTTAGGGTTCGCATGCAGTGTTTTTCAACGCATGTCGGGGTTTTCTTCATGGGTTTTTCGAGAGCTTCGCAACGGTGTGGCTTGCAAGCAGAGAAGATCGAGTTTTGAGGACTTACTATTTTTAGCCAGTGCATGCATGCAGACCAGTTTTCTGGGTTTTTCTGGGTTTTTTGAGATCCCTCAGGCAATATGACATGCAAAACCATCCGGCAGTGAATGAGTCACTTTTCAGACAGTTTCTATTTTTAGCAGGTACACTCCGGCAGCCGCCCAACACTCCAGTCCAGCAAGCAGAACGACATGCAGAAGGAACGAAGTCAAACGGAGACCGTTCGGGATACATGCAAATCAAATTAGGGTTTCCACTTTTATAGGGGTAAAATCCAAAAATAGCCGAAACAAAGTACCCCACCCATGTCAGCACACTTCAAGGTACCTGCTGGCAAAATTTGAGCAAAGTCGGAGAACTTACTATTTTTAGTAAGTCAGGGCACGGCTATAAATAGCAGGTCTACACCCGAGGTTGGCGTCCGAGTAACCCTCAAGCTATCAAGATCAAGCGTTGCAACTTTCAGGCAAAACAGAGCTACTAAAGTCAGAAAGTCAAACTTACTATAAATAGCAGGTGGCTATAAATAGCAGGTCAGGGCAGAGGACTGACAAAACAGGTTCACAAGGCCGAGAATATCATCTGATGAAATTTTCAGGCAAAACGGAGCCTTAGAGGTTGAAAATCAAGGGATTTGCTAAAAATAGCACAACTTGCTAAAAATAGAATGCAAGAGCAGGAACAGGTAGAGGCTTGAAAAACGCCTAAGGCAAAAATGAAAGCTCACATGTTGAAATGCGCCCACCTCAAGGAGAGAAGCCTTGAAAAGTTTCTAAGGCAAAAACAAAAGCTCACCTAGTAAAATGCGCCCACCTCAAGGATTGAAGCTATGAAATATTTCTAAGGCATAAAACGAAAGTGTCAAGGGGGAAATGCGCCCTCTAAGACATGAAATGAAAGCTTGGCCTAGCATTTGCGCCCATGATGAAGAGGAGATGGCCGAAATTTTCCTAAGGCATGAAATGAAAGTAGAGAGGTCAAAATGCGCCCAAGGCAAGATAAAGTGGCTAGGACTTGGAGAAATTTCTAAGTCAAAGAAAATGAAAGTTCAAGACCCCATATGCGCCCAAGGATATTCTAACTGTTTGAGAATTTTCTAAGTGAGAAATCAAGGCTTGCATGGGTAAAATACGCCAAGGTTGCTGGAGAAAATTTCCTAAGGCAACAAAATAAAAGTAGACACATGAAAGTGCGCCAGAGGTGTAAAGTGAAGGAATTTTTTTTTGAAATAAATATTTCATCAAAATGTATACGCCTATGGTAGAGAAAGTGTTAGAAAAATTTTTCTAAGTGATATAACACTTCACTAGGGAAAAATACGCCCTTGGCAAGGAAGGATGATTTGATGAGTTTTAAAAATTCTCCGAAGGCAGTTGAAAGTTAACGAATCTTTTTTCAAGGGGAAAATTTGATATCGACAAATATTTTCCATGGGTCAAGTGAAAATCAAATGAACCCGTTTAAAATGCACCCATGAGTTAGCAGAGTTTGAAAATTAATTTCCTAAGGGAAATTTTAATATTTTCAGAAGAAATTCGTTTTGCCTAGATTATTTTCCTGACAAAAGTTAAATCTCAAAGGACGAATTATTTCGAGCACGCAAACAATTTTTTAATCGCCCGGAGTTGAACGTTTTAATGAGAGAATTTAAAATGTCTAAGGCAAATTTTATGAAATCGAGGATTTAAATGACAGACATTTTAAAAGTTGGAAATAAATTTGCTACTCCCACGAAATTTTTCGAGTTGAATTTATTTAAACACTGCGAGATTTTAAAATGGAATTTTAAATCAAGTCAAGTGATTGTTTTTCTCTCGAGTTGTTTAAATCGCCAAGAGTTAACTGGCAGATTAAGAGGAAAATTCGAAATTTGAAGAAGAAGGAATCATTATTAATGGCGACTGCCATAATAACCGGCTGACGACTAGCCCACTACTGCGCTTGAATTAGAAGATTCCGAGCGAAGATAGTGGGAAATTGATGAAGGTGCTAAAAATAGCCCCAGCACTACTTAGCAGGATTCTCCGAGAAGAGTTATTTAAACAATCTCTTCTCTCATTTCTCCTCACATTATTTCGAAGTTGAAGTTTCTGAAGAAGTTCTGGAGAGATTGAAATATTTTCCAAGTGGTTGAGGAGAGAAATTCTGTGAGAGTTTATTTTATTTCGGAGTGTTGAGTTGCTGAAAGTACGAAGTGCTGGAGAAAATTTCATTTGCCGAGACTCTTAATTCTCAAAAGGCTGAAAGTGTGTTGCTGCGACTTCGAAGTTGAAGGTTGAAGTTATTTTCCGAAGTTGCTGGAGAATTTAATTCTCAAAGAGCTGAAGGTGGAGTTGCTGCGAAGTTTAAACATTGAGAAGTTGAGGAAGTTGAAATTTCATATTGCTGGCAACTCTTTATTCCTCTAACTGCTGAAGTTGACAAAGTGAAGTCAAGGTTCGAACTATTTGTGTTGGAGAAATTAGCTACATTGCTGAAAGTTATTAGCTTGCTGCGTTTTTTCTTCACCAGTCAGAAGTGCAGTTGCTGAGAGTTGTCTCTAAACTCAGAGATTTTTATACAGTACGAGGTTTGGAGTTAGAAATTTATGTTGAGAAATTTTATTTTCAAAGCTAACTCCGTATTCGCAGCCATCTCGGGAATTGTTTTATTTTATTAATCTGCAGCCTAGCTTATTCTTCTATTTTATTTTACAGATGGCTGGCGCAAAGGATGTTGCAGGAACAAGCAGAGCCGCGGGCAGAGCTGCAAACATTGAAGCAGGCAAGGCTGGCTCATCCCGGCAGGCAATGATTAAGAGGCTCGCTAAGCCATTTCTCCCAAAGTCAGCAATAGTTTCAAAGTTGGCAGGATTGAATGACACCAACCTTGGTTCATTTAATCTGAATGCACTCAAATCGAGGATGTTAGGGCTAGGGGGCCATCAACCATCCGTCACGGCACATAATATAATGAAGAGTGGAATCTACGCAGCTGCTAGTTTTCCGCCGGCAATTCAGTGTCCGGAGCTAATTATGGAGTGCGCCAATCACTACAAGCCAGAACGTAGGACGATTATCTCTCCGGATGGTAAACTGCTCGCCAACTTCACACCCGATGCCATCGGAGAGGCATTTGGGATTCCAACTGCTGAGGAGATGTTATACAGAACAAACAAGAGGGCAGATAAGATGTACTCTTCCTCTTTCGAAAGAGTCACTGCAGTCATCAACAGAGTTTGGATGCAGAAGCCGAGGCCACCCCGCACTAAGCTCCCAAAGCAGATAATTGCTGAGGACGTGAAACAAGAATACTGTGATTTGATAATGATGCTAAGCCGGGTGAATGGGAGTGCACAGGCTTACATTTCGAGCCTTGGATGTTCTACTTCATCGAGATCATCTTGGAAGGAAAAGAGTGTGTCGATTGGGCTAGGATGATTAGCAACCACATCGATGAGCAATTCAGGAGCTTGTAGGTGACGAAGACTTTCTACATGAGCTCATATGTAATTTACATGTTGGCGAGAATGACTAAGTACAGAGGGATTTCGTACAAGGAGCCA